>QJPP01001185.1:0-385392 GCA_003996215.1 Jaltomata sinuosa | reverse complement strand
TTAGAACCCTAAAGGGAGAGAAGGGCTGCCAAAAGGAAATGAGATAAGAGAGAATTTTCCAGCTTTTTGTGATCAACATTAATCAGCAAATGGCCTATATAAAGGACCTTTTTGGCCGACTTTTTTTGAGTATATTTGGGCCAAAATGGGTCAAGAAACTTGGGCCAAAATTACCCTTTGCTTGGGCCTCAAAAGGGTTAAGTTTTGGGGCTGATTTTGGGCTTCTCTTGGGTCAAAATGTGGTCAATATTGGTGGCTACCTTTTGTAGTTGTTTGGGCCAGATTTGTTTGTGCTTTGATGGGCCAACTTTAAGCTTCATTTGGGCTACCATTAGGTCTAATAATCCATGGTGTTGCTGCCCGTAATCGGCTCTCGGAACTTAGTTCGTTAGCGTAGGTAGTTGATGCACCTACTTGTCACCTAAGAGCTTAGATAAGTCGAGCAAGTACCTCACTTGTTTTATCTCATTTTCAAAACCCTCTTCCTTATAATTTAACTTAACACTTATATACATTTGACCATTTCAAATTCTAGGCCAAAGTACCCCTTCATAATCTCGAGCTCAAATACCTTCGTCGATATTTACTTAGTCACATAGGTTTTGAAAGGTACGGGGTGTTATAGTTGTATTGTTGCTCCTTGTACTTTCGGAGGCAATTTATGTTGTATTTTGTTACTACTAGCACTTGTATCCTATTAGAAGCTTTTGTACTGTTGATACCAAGTCTTGGGGTTGGTGTAGTTTCCTTTATGTATTTATATTCGAGTTTTGCTTTCGCTTATTTCTTCTTGCTGGTGCGTTTTGGTTAGGTAGTAGCCCATTACTAACTGTTCTAGGCTACGGGAATTGGTTCGCCTACTAGGGGATTGTAGGTGCCATCATGACTTGAGAAATCAGGTCATGACAAACTTCGTATCAGAGCTCTAGGTTCACTGGTGTCATGGTACAGAAGCAAGTGTCTAAGTAGAGTCTCGTGGATCGATACGATGACGTTTGTGTCCTATCTGCGGGAGGCTACAGGGCATTGTTAGGAAAAGTTTCATCTTTTTGGCTCTTCATCGTGCGTTCCTGGCTTTATTGATTTCTAGACTTCGGTTATTCATTCATTCTGAGATGCCTCATACGAGTGCAATAGCGGTTGGTCCCGAGGCTTCTGTGCCTGTTGCTTCAGTGCTTCCATCAGCACCAGGACTCTAGAGTGAGGCTTTACCACACTAAATAGGGGGTGTGGGGTCATCTCAACCTACGATTGGAGTTATAGCGACCTCAGCGCTTCAAGACACCGTGGATAGGACTCTGAGTCATCCGGTGAGTGTTTCAGTTCCTGGTTCTGTGAGTGGTGCTTCAGTTATAGTTGAGCTTCTAGTTCTTCCGCAGGGTTTTCTGTCAGTATTGGAGTACGAGGCGAGATTGTCCCATTGGGCTTCATCTGGTATAGGCTGTTTTTGGTGTGGTGAGCATGGGTACTTTGCTAGGAATTGCCCCAGGATTATGTATCCCAGACAGCCTGGTTGTTATCACTGTGGAAAGATTGGTTACCTTTATAGATATTGTCCCCGGTGAGGGCCGGTTAGGCCTTTAGTTTCGACTACTCAGTCTAGAGTTAGATTACGGCAACTTGATGCTCCTCTTGGTGGGCCAGAGGTAGAGGTTCCTGATATTATTGCTGCAGGTTAGGATTTTTCTACCTTCGACTTATGTTAGTCCCGCTCGTGTTGCGACTCTATCCCTTCTGCCGTGTAATTGCTTATATGCCTACCTGCTATTTGTTTAAGTTATTTGGCTACCCGAATTGTAGTACCGATATGTTATTTTATTGGTAGTTTATTCATTAGTAGTGGATGGGGGTAAGTTAGCCTTGAGAGGTGTTTTCCCGGAGTTGTAGCTCGTGGGTAGTTCTTATTAATCTGTTTCTAGTTGGATTACCCCTGTTTCATTGTGATTCTGGACTTTTAGTTGGGTTTCCCTTGTTGAGCGGTCCTAGATGGTTATTGCCTAGGCCGTTATCTAGCGTGGCTAGAGATCCATGTGTTGGTTCGATGTATTACTGGTAGTTGGGCCGGAGTTAGGATTTTGCCTCAGTTGGGAGATATTGGTTATGCTAGTGTGCATAGATTGGTTTGGTCTCCCAAGTGTCTAGAGTTGACCCTCCTTGTTGATTAGTTTAGGAGGTTGGTAGGTATGCGGGTTGTTCCCATATTCTCCTCCACTTCCTGGTCCGTTGGGTGTTTTGTTGTATCCTTAGCTCCAGTTGGAATGAATCTTGATCGTAGTTCTTTCAATGAGCTCTGGATGTTGGCATCGTGATTGGGTCTTGACTTTAAGCACTTCTGACTAAGTGTTGATCGTAACCTCGTGGTTAGGTTGTATTTGTAAGCATTTCGGGTGAGTTGGGCATCCGGCCCATTCTTCTCCTGCCTTATTGAATTTGACGTGTAGCCATGAGTAGTAAGGTAATGGCTTCAAGTTCTTATTGGAGAAAGGATTTGTAAGGTTTAGTATGTGCTAAGGAAGCATTTTTGTTTAGTTAAAAAAGAAGGGAGATGACTCTTTGTTTGTGTTTAAGTGTCCTCGTAGTTGCCTGAGGTGGCGATGAAGGTTTGCTTTGGGATTGTGTGTTGGTGATTCGATCCAACCGTCTACACATTGTCGCGGGTTTTCCATCGATTGGTTTTTGTTTCAGTAGCAGCTGCGGTATTGGCAACTTGTATTTTCAGGCCTAGTTGGCTTGGGTTCTTAAGGTTTCATTGGCAGCATAAAGGTTCGAGCAAGGCTTTGGTTGGCAGTTTTGAAAGTCGGTGTTCAGAATCATAACTTGGCAGGTTACATCGAATGGTTTGTGGCAGTTTCGATTTGGTTGCAGCATCCTAGTGCCAGAAGGCAGTAGGTGCGGGCAACTTAGCTTCTTTTACTTCAGTTGTGGATGCGGCTATTGGCCTTGGAAATCTAGTCCTTGGCTAACCTCTGCAAGAGGCAAGATATTTTAGATTCCAGCAGCGTTCTAGTTAGTACGAGGTTCTTCTACCATGGTTGGACAGACTCAGCGGCGTAAGTTTGAGCTTCAGCAGTTGTGTATGCTTTATGTGGTCAGCTTGTGCGAGTTAAGACTAGCAAGGCTATTTTGAGCTCTCATGATAAGTAGATACTGATAATAGCAATTCGTTTGCCCAGGATTTGAAAGCTTGTTCAGTTAGTTCTTCTGGGGTTGTTGTTTATGTGGGGTCCCAGTGTTGGTTAGACTTAGCCAGTATGGACTAAAAGTTCGGTATGATATATGCTTCGAAATAGTTGGTTGTGTTCAGATTCGGTAGAGCGGTTGATTCGAGCCAAGGGGTTGAGTTGAAGTTATATGTAAATTTCCATGTCTAGATGGCAACTTTGAACCCCAGAAACCCTTTCCTTGCATACGGGGAGTTCTAACTTGATATTCTCAGCGTGGTTGATTTCTTCATAAGTTGAGATTAGTAAAGTGATTTTAGAATTTATGCAGTGTTCGGGTGTTTGGAGCTTAGTTGGTGGTTACAGACCTCGTGGTAGGCTTACCACACTTTTTGCAGAGGCTTGGTTTTGGTTTTGGGACTGTTGGGCAGGTTGCCCTGGTTCATTTGCCTCCAGTTGACTCAGACTCGGCATGGTGCAGCAATTTGGTTCATTCTACAGTTTAAAAGTTCTCCGTCAACACAAGGTATCCACATGTGCCTTCCCTAACTTTGGTGTGCAAAGTTCAATCGGGTTCAGATGGTTTGTTCAACTGGGTTCAATTATCGAGTTTGATGTTAGCAAAAGTGTCTGTTCATTTGTTGATGGTCAGTCGGGGAAGGTAACTACAACTTTTGATGATATGCTTCGGATTGTTATTTTGGATGTCAAAGGCTAGTATACTATAGCTTGACTTCGATATAACTTGAGTATAAAAGGTGAATTCGTCTGTGGTAGAGTATAAGCGTGAGCTATGGATCTCCAGTGTGTAAGTTGATGTTTCGATAGTGGCTCGAATGTTCAGCTTTTATGAAGTTTCATGATTATGGCACAGAAGGATTTGGCTCAGAATAAAAGGGTTTTGCGGATCAGCGAGTTCATGAGTTAGAGTTTTGGTTGTTGGCTTTTTCGGCAAACTTAGTTGTGGTTTCGAAGTTTTGAGTTCTGTGTGTTGACCGCCTTTCTTCTCTGGTTTTGGTTTTGTGTCAGTGCTTTCCGTTTGAGGTTCTCGAGGTTCAGTTTGGGTTGGCAGGCCCTTTGAATTTTGGGCTTTAAGTTTGGGTTCTAGCTTGGCTAGTAAGGAGTTAGGCTGGGTTGCTTTTCATTGGTTCTGTTTTTTTTTAGGGTGCCGTCCAGCCCAGGAGGCTACCCGGGTTGTCCGAGAGAGTAGTGCGGGCCTTGTACCCGTTGTTCTTTTGATCTCTAGTCTTTCCTTCTTTCCTGACTTTCGGGGACGAAAGTCTTTTTAGTAGTGGATGATATAATGACCCTTCCGGTCATTTACGCGTGTTTGCCTTTCTTGTACCGTTAGAGCTTGCATGTAGCGGCCCCAAGTCATTTATGGCTTGTTGGGACCTGTAGTTCGGTGCCCGGACCGTTTGCTTGGTCTTTTTGGCCATTCCTTGTTTTAGAGCTTTTTAGCTTTTGAAATCATTGACTTCAGTCAACATCCTGGGAGTACGTGCTCGGAATCGAATTCCGACAGTTCTATTAGCTCCGGAGCGTGAACTTTGGTCCAGAGGGACCTTTGGTCGGGATCCGGGAGCTTTTTAGCTTGGAATTCTCTCTCGTTCTGTGTTTTCAGGCCAGTTGGGCTTGTTTGGTTGACTTTGGTCAACATTCGGAGAGGACGGTCTCGGACGGAAATTCCGTCAGTGCTTTTAGCTCCGAAATGTCGATTTTAGGCTAGAGGGACTACTGGTTTGGGTCCCTAGGCTTCCGGACTTGATTTTGGCCATTGGGTTCCATTTTGGGAATAGTTGGCTAAAGGTTGATTTTGGGCGTGGGGCCCCCTTTTCGTTAAATTGACATCCTATGGAATTTTCATCGATTCCATTGGATCCGAAACGCCGTTTCTAGTCGAATAGCTCAAGTCGTTTGTGTTCGCGGGACCCCGGATGCGTTCTCGGGGACCCATCTTGTGAAAATTTGCCTAAGGATTGGTTGCTGGTTGCTGGTGTGGGCAGCACCATGCGCCCTGGCCGCCTGTGCCCATGCGCCCTATGCGCCCTGGCCGCCTGTGCCCATGCGCCCCATGCGCCCTGGCCGCCTGTGCCCTGGTGCACCTGGGCCGCCCTGACCCCTGGGCACTGGCAGCTTATATAGCTGGCCAGCCCTCTTTTCCCCTTTATTTCTAAAAACCCAAAAACGTTATTCTCCATTAAAATAGCTCTCAAAAACCTCCATATAACCATTGTTCATCCCAACTACTTGGAGGATAATATTTTGTCGATCCATGCTCGTTTGTGGACTCCTTAATCCGATAAACCCTCTCTTTAAATTCCGAATTCGCCATGGATGATGAACCCAAAACCTCCATAAATCACCTTGATCATTACCAAAAGCTTGGAGGTTAATATTTTCTGAATCTTGAGCGTTTGTTGGATTCTAAATCGGGTAAGTTCTTTCGTGATTTTTTCGATTTCTTCCACGAATTTCATTCTTTAAATTCCTTGATTTGCGGGGTGTTTTGAGCCCTAATTGTTGTCCGTTTCCACTCAATTTTTGAGCATGTTCTCCCGGGATGGTAAGGAACACAGGGGTGTTTTTCATTTCTGGTTTTGGGTTACGGGGCCCACGGGCCCGTTTGTGACCCAGATTTCAACCCGGTTATATCTTTGGCATTATGGGTATCGTTAGTCTTGTTTTAATCTGTAGATTGTTGTATTGATAGTGGTTTTGCAATTTGGAGCTTCCCAGAGCAGTTCGAGCCTGGACGACGCTGTCCCCGCAGCTATTCGTCGGACGACAGGTAGGTTATGGTTTTCCCCTATCTAGACTCTGCGTATATAGGCTATAACTGCATTAATTAGCATCCTTGGATGGGTTGTTATAGGTTGGTACCCCAGACCTTGTCCGCCTTTCGTCCGTCTATTTCATACGTTGTTTGTAGTATTTGCGTAGTAATGTATATTACCTTTGTGGTCCTGTGTGGCCTTGTATTGACTCTGGAACATAGATGGTGGGCTATTTGGGAATGTCCGCGAGTCCCGAACATAGAGATTATCCTTTTAGGCTGGTTATGTCTGCTGAGTAGCTATTGGGCCTGTGCAGGGCTTATAGGAATTGTTGTGAGCCGTTGGGCTACTTTTATATTGTGTGCGAGCATATCATCCATGAAAAAGGTTTTCCCCTGCATGTTTTACTACAGTATTGGCTGTGAGCCACTACTGACAGTTTTCCTAAATTTGCATGGCCCTGGGGGCCCCTTTTTGGTACTGTTGTTGATAGAAAAGGGGATTTTTGGATGTTTTCGCACTGATTTTATTACTGATACTAGCCCTTGCGGGGCAGAGCACCAGACTTGATTTTACTACTGATACTAGTCTCTGCGGGGCAGACCACTAGACTTGATTTACTACAGTTTTAGACCCGGTTACGCCCGGGCACCCTTGGAGGGGTTTTTGAGGCATTTTCTACTACTTTAGTCCTGGACGGGGTCTGGGCATGCATAATCGAGGCTGGGTCTCTATCTTGATCCCGGACTTGCTTCCGGATGACATTTCTTGATACTGAGTTTTAGTGTGGGGTCGGGGACCTCCATGGACCTTGCCGCTCCGGGCCTGGGGCTTCGAGCTGCGTGTGCCGGAGGGAAGGGTATACGGTGGAGTAGAGGTATACAGGCTGAGTACTTCCATGGAACCTGCCTGCTGGGCCTGATTGGCACCGGAGGAGGTACATAGAGACGTTCTATTTCACATCATATCATATCATGCATTGGATTCCACCCTTGTTTGCTGTGTGTTCAGTGTACGCTCCGGTAGTATGGGATATCGGAGGGTTTGTTTTCACTTGATTGTGTTCCTCAGTTGTATGGGCGGCCGTTGGGACTGTTGGTAGACTATATTTACTCCTGTTTTTACTTAGAGCTTGTCTTGGCACCCGGTTCTTGAAATATTAGTGATGGCTAGACTGTTGAGGCTTTGGTTGTGGGATTTTTGATTATTTAGAGGGCTTTGGAGTCCTATCTTATTGAGGCACTTTGGTGTGGCCTTCTGAGCAGAGTGTGAGACTCTGGTTCTATTCTTGTGGAAAGCTGAGTGGTATCCCTCGGTTATTGTGGCCTAGTTATTTCATCCTAGGGTTGTACTTGTGAGGTGATTCCCTGGTTATGCTATCATATGATTGGATTGGTGTTATGATTTCCTTATACTGGTTGATTCCATTTTGAGTATGTTAGACTGCTCTTCATCTTTTCCTTTTACTTGAGGTTACCGGTATACCGCCATTTTTTCAACTCTCTCTCTTACTTATATTATTATGCAAGGACTCCAGGTGTGTTCTCCTTTCCTTCACCTGTGATTCTATGTAATTATATCTCTGTGCTAGCATGTGTTGCTTGAAGCTCTTGGTTATGGATGATCTGTGCTAGCTCCTTGTGCCTTGCTTATTGCCACAGTGACTGCTTTCTTGCTATCTGTTACTTACTGCTTTTATATCTTATATGCGCTCAGTCGGCCTATGATACCTACTGAGTACCCGTGGTTTTGGTGCTCATGCTACACTTCTGCACTTTTTGTGCAGATATTAGCTGAGCTTTCGTCGTTGATCACGTTGGAGACTCGTGCAGCTTTTGGATCTTTGAGACTGGGGTGAGCGCCTGACGGTCGGGGCTTGTCTACATCTCATCTGTTGTATTGTTGCTCCTTGTACTTTCGGAGGCAATTTATGTTGTATTTTGTTACTACTAGCACTTGTATCCTATTAGAAGCTTCTGTACTGTTGATACCAAGTCTTGGGGTTGGTGTAGTTTCCTTTATGTATTTATATTTGAGTTTTGCTTTCGCTTATTTCTGCTTGCTAGTGCGTTTTGGTTAGGTAGTAGCCCATTACTAACCGTTTTGGGCTACGGGAATTGGTTCGCCTACTAGGGGATTGTAGGTGCCATCATGACTTGAGAAATCGGGTCATGACAGAAATGGAGGTGGGTGTTTATAGTTTTTTAGGCCATCCTACCAGTGACTTACCTTCCTCTTTAGAGGCTCTGAGTCTTGAAAGTCTCCACTTGCCTCTTATGTTTTCTATTTAAAAAGGGCTTCAACCAACTCTCTTCCATTCTATAATGTGATTTCCATTAACTGCTTTGGATTATTCTTTGTATGTAATGACCTTCTTAGTTATTATTTTTTTCATGTGTTTCTATAGTTCTGACCCTTTTTATAGCGTCTATACTATATTTGTGTCCTGTGGGGATGGATGGAGTGGTTCTTAAGGTATTTGTATGGTATTTAGAAGTGATTCCTGAGAAGTTTGACTTTGGTCAATAGTCTTAGTAGATAGACTCGAATGAGGATTGCGTTAGTTTTATTATCTCCTAAACATGGATTTTAGACTAGTGGGACCTTTGGCTTAGATCCCGAGACTTTTAAAATCATTTTGGACACTTGGGGGGATTTTATGTAAAATTGAGAAAGTGTTGACTTTGATCAATATTTCATCAAGATGACCTCTGATTGTTATTTTGATGATTTCATTGAGTCTGAAATTCTATGTCTAGTTGGGTAGCATATTTGATTTATATTTGCGGGGTTTTAAATGAATCTCAAGGGTCCATTCAGAGTCATTTTAACATGGAATTTTGATGGTTTTTCAATTGATAGTGCAACATATTTTATTCTTTGCATTTGCGAAGAGGCCTTTCCTTCTGCAAAGGTCTAGAAAGTTGACCTTTGCATTTGTGATGGATTCTCTGTATCCACAAAGAAAGGTCCATTAGAACCCAGTCCAGAACCTTTTTTGAATTTGCAAAAGGACCATCGCATTTGTGATGGTCTAGCCTAATGCGGTTTTGCATTTGCAATGGGGTCCTCACATTAGTGAAGAAAAGACCCTTAGGCAGTATATATACGCCCTCTTCAAATTTTCTAACCCTTTTATCACCATTTTCATTCTTGGAACCTTGGGGAAATCTTAGTTCTTGAGAGTTTTCATCAAAAATCACTTTGGTAAATTCTGTATACCTTTCCTCATGTTATTATCGGTATTTGTATGCTATAATCCATCCTTAATTCCAAGAAATTCAATCTCAAATCCTTTGAATCATCCATTGATCAAGTGAGTTCTCTAGGCTGTTTTGAGGCCCTAAACAAACTGCATCTTCACCTATATGTTGGGCATGGGTTTCTTACCTTATAGGGAGGATAATTGTGAAATTTATTTTTGATTTCTTCTATGATCCTCGAGGATCAATTTTTGACCCAATTTCTGGCCCATATTGTGAATTATTAATATGGGTAATGTTAGCTTTGTATTAATGTGTAAATTATTTATTTGATAGAGTGGCCACAGTCAGTGGCTTTATGAAAGAGGAAGGCTTCCATGTAACAATTTGCAATTGTCGTTTAGCTCTAAGGTAGGTTATGGATTTTCAGTAACACCCCAGAAATCAAACCAACTATCTAAGTTAAAATCTCAAAAAAAATCATGTTTCAGGAATGACGGGTCCAAACCACGGACCATGGTTTGAACCACGGGTCGTGGAATTTAACCGTGATTCCCCTTGGTTGATTCAGCCTCTGGTATGGAACCACGAGTTGGTTCTACAGACCGTGGTTCAAACCACGGGTCTATCCTGTCCACTCGTGGAACTTAAATCAGAGAGTTGCCAAGTCCCTATGAAATGACGACTCAATTCTATGACTCGTCGTCCAAATGATGAACCATAGTCTTGACTCGTGGTTTGACCAGGGGTCAACTAAGGTCCCCAGGAACCACGAGACCAAATGATGATTCGTTATTCAAATGATGGTCCGTCCTGTTGACTCGTGAACTTCCTTCTGTAGCCTGAATTTTCTGTCAGAAACCACGAGTGGAACCACGGGTCATAGTTCAAACAATGACCCATGGTCCCTAAAATCGACTATTTTCCAGATTTTTCTTAAATATGTCCCAGGGGTATTTTAGTTATTACCCACTCTTTTAACTCCTAAATAATGTCATTTTTACTATTTCAAGAAGGATTTTCACCCTCATTAGCCTAAGTTCCTTCTCATTACTTCACTCTTCTCCCAAAGAAAGAAATTCTTCTTCAAGCTTCAAGTCTCAAGCTCCAAGTTCAAGCCTCTTAAGTCTTTCCAATTCAAGTGGGTTATATTCAATCAAGGTATGTGGGTATCCAACAATGGGTTCCTTTCACCCTTGTGCCCAAAACCCCCAATTCTTATTTTGAATTACGAACTTGTGAAATTAGGATTTTGATCTAAATTGGGGAAAAACTTATGAAATCAATTTCTAAGTATCAATTCATGGTTTATCATGGTTTATTTATGATTTGATTAAGATTCCTTATTTGGTTTCAAAAGCCCATGCATTAAAGTTGATTTCTAGTATGATTCCATTGAATTGCATGTTTTCAAGTGAAAGTTTACATGTTTAGATAACATGTCATTATGTATTTATTAAAATTACATGCCTAATTCTTCAAGCATGAATTGAAGAAGGAAAAGTATGTTTTGAATTATGGCTATGCTAAGCTTCAAGAACCTATGATATGGGAATTGCATGATACTCGATGTGTTTTCATGATTTTCAATAAGATTTGGCATGAGATTGTGCCACTATGAATTTATGAGCTATATATACATGTTTTGGGAGTAGTACTTAGCACCGAGCAATGAGGATTTGATTACCCAAGTCAAAAACTATGTTACCAGTGTAGGTTATGAAATAAAGTGCCCTATGGGCTTATGAGAATGGATCCACATCTTGATTAATGGTGTCCTTGCCTTAGCGGGGCATAGGATAGCTTTGCCAACTAGGGTTATATAGTTGGGTATGGTGTCCCGTACTTTGGCAAAGTTTGGGCCAGCTTTGCTAACTAAGGTTATATAGTTAGATTCCATGTAGCTCTCATGGTCTATTGTCGATTATAAGAAACTCCTGTATGAATGATTTTAAGTTTTCTAAGGTTTCTTATATCTTATTTTGATGTTTTGACTACGAACTCATGCTTATTACTCAAACTATGATATTTACTTATGATTTCTTTGATTATACATGAATTCAGTTTCCGATTATGTTTTAAGCAAGCTTTCATAATAGTTAAGCATATCTCGCATACTCGGTACATCCTATAGTACTGACGCATATCTTATGCTGCTTCCTTTGATGATGCAGATTCAGGAGTCCTTTCCCAGGCACGTGGCTAGAGCTTCTAAGCCAATCTATCTGTTAGTTGTTGGTGAGTCCTCTTAGGTCAAGGACTAGTTATGTTCTTAGCGTGTGTCAGCTTTTATTTCCATACTTTGAGTTAGCTAGGGTATTTTCCTAGCAACTCTTTATGTTATGAGTAGAGGCTTTTCAGACATAGACAATATTTGAGTCTTCTTATGGATCTTGTATTCCTATCTGACTAGATTATCCATTTATGTTATTCCGACTTTATCTCTTATGCTTACGCTTATCTTTTGTTATGCTTGAGAATTCTATGTACAAATGTTAGCTTGGGGTACTTGTGGTCCCAAGTAACATGTTATGTCTAGGGGGTAACCTCGGGGCTTGACAAACATGGTATCAGAGCCTCAGGTTCAAGAGTCCTAGGATGTCTGAAAGCCACATCGAATAGAGTCTCTTCCATGTGTGTGAAGTGCACCACGCATATGAGAGGGAAGCTATGAGATATCTTAGAAAACTTTTCTTCTTTCATGATCATGTCGTGCGATAGAGCTTAATTCTTATGTTCCTCTAATCCTCGTCTTGTACATTTCAGATTATTCCTCCTCGATGCACTATGCCTCCTTGAGCCGCTTGGAATGTTGTTCCTCCCATTTTGGTCCCCGATGTAATGAAGGAGGAGTTTAGGAACGCTATTCATTTGTTAGCCCAGACCTTGGTCACTCAGGATAATCAACAGGCTCCTGCCCCAGTCCACCCTGAAGGTGGGGTAGTGGTCTGAGTTCGTGACTTTATCCGTATGAACCCACCCGAGTTTTGGGGTTCGAAAGTGAGTGAGGACCCGCTCAACTTTATTAATAAAGTGAAGAAGATCTTCGAAGTTATGCAAGTGGTTGGGGTTGATGGTGTTGAGCTTGCATCCTATCAACTCAAGGATGTAGCTCATATTTAGTTCACGCAATGGAAGAAGATTAGGGTGAGGGATGCGGTCCCTATGACTTGGGAGTATTTTAAGAGGGCCTTCCTTAATAGGTTCTTTCCCCGAGAGTTGAGTCAAGCGAAGGTGGAGGAATTTGTGAACTTGAGATAGGGGTCGGTGTCGGTTCAAGAGTATAGTTTGAAGTTCACTCAGTTGTCTAGATATGCTCCTTCCATGGTAGCAGACCCGCACGATCAAATGAGCAAGTTCATATATGGGGTTTCTGATATGGTGAAGAAAGAGTGTAGGTCTACCTTATTGATGAGTGATATGAACATTTCCTGGCTCATGACTTATGCCCATCATATTGAGGGTGACAAGCTTAGGGAGATAGCAAGGGAGAACAAGAGGGCTAGATCTGAGGGATAAGGTTTCGGTCATCACAAGTCCAGAGGTGGAAATCATTCCTCATTCCAGAAGAAGTCATCAGACCCCGTTCATTCTTATGCTAGTGCTCCTACCTAGGCCCAGAGGCCTCATCATGATCAGGGTGGTAGAGGATCTGGTTCCTACCCCCAGTCTCAGGGTAGTGTTGCTAAGGGATCTTCCTACCCAGCTTGTGGTAAGTATGGGAAGAGTCATTCAAGTAAGTGTTTAGCTGGTTCAGGTGGTTACTTCGGATGTGGTCAGGCTGGACATCGTGTCAGAGATTGCCCTTCAGCTAAGAAGGGGGTAGGGAGGTAGTAGGGCTCAGTCTGCTCCAGTAGCCCCAGGAGGTCGACCAGCCCAGCAAGGCGTAGCTTCTAGTTCTGGTGGTCAGTGCCAGAATCGTCGTTATGCTATGTCCTCTCATCAGGATCAGGAGAGTTCTCCAGATGTGGTTATTGGTATGTTGAAAGTCTTCTCTCTTAATATGTATGCTTTGTTGGACCCTGGTGCTTTCTTATCTTTTGTAACTCCTTATGTTGCTTGTAAGTTTGAGATTTGTCCCGATCAGGTTTTAGAACCCTTTTGTGTGTTTACTTCTGTTGGTGAGTCAGTCTTAGCCAAAAAGATCTACCGAAATTGCCCTATCTCGATCCTTCATAGGGTCACTTCAGCAGATCTAGTAGAGTTGGAGATGACTAATTTTGGTTTCATTCTTGGTATGAATTGGTTGTATGCATGTTATGCTTATGTTGATTGTCGTACTCGGGTTGTTAGTTTCAAGTTTCCAAGTGAACCCAATTTGAAATGGCAAGGTAGTTCCCCTTCCTCGAAAGGTCATTTCATATCTTATCTTAAGTCTAGGAAGATGGTTTCAAAGGGGTATGTTTATCACATAGTGCGGGTTATGGACACGGAGTCTGAAACCCCATCCCTTCAGTCTGTTCCTATTGTGAATGAGTTTCCAGAAGTATTTACCAAGGATTTTCCCGAAGTCCCTCCCGAGTTGGAGATAGACTTTGGGATAGATCTTATCCTAGATACGAATCCTCTCTATATTCCTCCTTATAGAATGGCTCCTGCGGAGCTTAAGGAGTTAAAGGATCAGTTGAAGGACCTTCTTGATAAAGGTTTCATCAGGCCTAGTATTTCTCTATAGGGTGCCCCATTTTTGTTTGTTTGAAAGAAAGATAGTTCTCTTAGAATGTGTATTGACTACCGTCAGTTGAACAAGGTCACAATCAAGAATAAATATCCTATTTCTTGGATTGATGACTTGTTCGATCAGCTTCAGGGTGCTAGTTTCTTCTCCAAGATTGACCTTAGATCCGAATATCATCATCTTTGTGTTAGAGAGTGTGATATTCCAAAGATAGCTTTCAGAACTCGGTATGGTCATTATGAATTTATTGTGATGTCTTTTGGTCTAACGAATGCTCCTGCGGCCTTTATGGATTTGATGAACCGTTTGTTCAAATAGTACCTGGATATATTTGTGATTGTTTTCATTGACGATATCCTCATCTACTCTCGGAGTGAGGAGGAGCATGCGGACCATTTGAGAGTCGTGTTACAAACTCTCAAGGACCGACAGTTATTTGCTAAGTTTAGCAAGTGTGAGTTTTAGATGTAGTCTGTTGCTTTTTTAGGTCATATTGTGACTAGGGATGGTATTCAAGTTGATTCTCAAAAGATTGAGGAAGTAAAGAACTGGCCTAGACCCACTTCCTTGTCTGATGTTAGAAGCTTTTTGGGTTTGGCTGGCTACTACAGGAGGTTTGTGGAAGGATTTTCTTCCATTTCTTCCCCTTTGACCCAATTGACTCAGAAGAAGGTAAAATTTTAGTGGTCCAACTTGTGTGAGAAGAACTTTCAGGAATTGAAGACTAGATTGACCACAGCTCCAGTGTTAGCTCTACCCAAGGGCCTAGATGATTTTGTTGTGTATTGTGATGCCTCTAGGATTGGTTTGCATTGTGTTTTGATGCAGCATGGTAATATGATTTCTTATGCTTCGAGACAGCTTAAGACACATGAGAAGAACTATCCTACTTATGATCTTGAGTTGGAAGCCGTGGTCTTTGCTTTGAAGATTTGGAGACATTACTTGTATGGTGTGCATGTGGATGTATTCACCGATCATAAGAGTCTTCAGTATGTGTTCACTCAAAAGGAATTGAATTTGCGACAAAGGAGATGGCTTGAGCTACTTAAGGATTATGATAAGAGGGTGCTTTACCATCCCGGTAAGGCCAATGTAGTGGCAGATGCTTTGAGTAGACTGTCCATGGGAAGTGTGTCTTCTGTTGAAGATAAGATGAAGGAATTGGTTAAAGAGGTTCATAGGCTAGCTCGGTTGGGAGTTCGCCTTATGGACTCGACAGAAGGTGGTGTAATTGTACAAAATGGTGCTGAATCATCTTTTGTAGCTGAGTTGAAGGCAAAGCAAGACAAGGATCCCATTCTACTTCAGCTTAAAGGTGCAATTCATCAGCAGCAGGTGGAGGTTTTCTCCCAAGGGGGATATGGTGTGCTTCATTATCAGGGTCTCTTATGTGTGCCAGATATAGATGGGTTGAGATAGTATATTATGACTGAGGCTCACAGTTCTAGATATTCCATTTATCTGGGTGCCACTACGATGTACCGTGACCTACGAGAAGTGTTTTGGTGGAATGGTATGAAGAGGGACATAGCCGGGTTTGTGGCTAAGTGTCCCAACTATCAACAATTAAAGGTGGAGCATCAAAGGCTAGGTGGCATGATTCAAGATATTGACTTTCCCACTTGGAAATGGGAAGCGATCAATATGGACTTCATTACTGGTTTGCCTCGTACTCGAAGGCAACATGATTCCATTTGGGTGATTGTCAATCGGATGACCAAGTTATCCAATTTCTTGGTTGTTAAGACTACTGATTCAGTAGACAATTATGCCAGACTCTACATCTGGGAGATAGTTCGATTGCATGGTGTTCCCTTGTCTATCATTTCTGATAGAGGTCTTCAGTTTACATCTCAGTTTTGGAGATCATTTCAAAAAGGTCTTGGTACCTAGGTAAAGCTTAGCACAGCTTTTCACCCTCAGACAGATGGCCAGGCAGAGAATACTATTCAGACTTTTGAGGATATGTTGAGAGCGTGTGTGATTGATTTCAAAGGTAATTGGGATGATCACTTACCTCTTATCGAGTTTGCCTACAACAACAACTTTCACTCTAGCATCTAGATGGCTCCATATGAGGTACTTTATGGTCGGAGATTTAGATCTCCTATTGGTTGGTTTGAGGTAGGTGAGGCAGCCTTGATTGGTTCAGATACGGTTCATTAGACTATGGAGAAGGTTCATATTATTAGGGGAAGGTTGAAAACCTCTCAGAGTAAACAAAAATCTTATGCGGATGTGAGGAGAAGGAAATTGGAATTTGAATTTGATGATTGGGTTTTCCTAAAGGTGCCACCCATGAAGGGTGTGATGAGATTTTGCAAGAAGGTGAAGCTTAGTCCCCATTTTGTAGGTCCTTATCGGATTCTGATGAAGGTTGGTAAGGTTGCTTATGAGTTGGATTTTCCATCAGAGTTGGAAGCAGTTCATCTCGTTTTCCATGTTTCCTTATTGAAGAAGTGTATTGGTGATCCGAGCTTGATTGTCCCTTTGGAGGATGTGGGGGTGAAGGATAATCTCACCTATGAGGAGGTTTCCGTAGAGATCCTTATCGTTAGATTCGGAGGTTGAGGAACAAAAGAAGTTGCTTCGGTGAAAGGCCTTTGGAGGAATTAGCTTGTAAAGGGTGTTACTTGGGTAGCGGAGGAGGCCATGAAGGCCAAGTATCCTCATTTCTTTCCTTTCGTTTCAGTTCCAGCTTGAGGTACTAGTTTCCTCCTTAGTATGTCCCTCTGATTCTATTCTACCAGTGTCTCTCATGATTCTAGCATGCATCCATGTTTCACGAAGTTAGTTTATCATGTTTTCAAGTCGAAAAGTTCAATTTTTATGTTTACTCTTTGATTTCCAGTTTCTATTGCTGGTTGGGCAGTTTACACTTCAGTTTTCCCTTGTTTAGTTTTCATTCGAGGACGAATGATCCCAAGGGGGAGATATTTTAATCCCCCAGAAATCAAACCATCTATCTAATTTAAAATCTCAGAAAAATTTCATGTTTCAGGAATGACGGATCCAAACCACGAACCGTGGTTCGAACCACGGGTCATGGAATAGAACCGTGATTCCCTTTAGTTGATTCAGCCTCTAGTCTGGAACCACGAGTTGTTTCTAAGGACCGTGGTTCAAACCACGGGTCCATCTTGTCCACTCGTGGAACTCAGATCAGAGGGTTGGCAAGTCCCTATGAAATGATGACTCAACTCTATGACTCGTCATCCAAATGATAAACCGTAGTCTTGACTCGTGGTTTGACCAGGGGTCAACTAAGGTCCCCAGGAACCACGAGTCCAAATGACGATCCGTCATTCAAATGACAGGTCCTTCCTGATGACTCGTGAACTTCCTCCTGCAGCCTGGCTTTTCTATCAGAAACCACGAGTGAGACCACGGGTCATGGTTCAAACGACGACCCATAGAACTGACTGTTGGTCCCTGAAACTGACCATTTTCCAGTTTTTTCTTAAATATGTCCCAGGGGTATTTTAGTCATTACTCACTCTTTTAACTCCTAAATGATGTCGTTTTGACTATTTCAAGAAGGGTTTTCCCCCTCATTACCCGAAGTTCCTTCTCATTACTTCACTCTTCTCCCAAAGAAGGAAATTCTTCTCCAAGCTTCAAGTCTTAAGCTCCAAGTTCAAGCCTCCTAACACTTTCCAATTCAAGTGGGTTATCTTGAATCAACGTATGTGGGTATCTAACAATGGGTTTATTTCACCCTTGTGCCCAAAACCTCCAATTCTTATTTTGAATTACGAACTTGTGAAATTAGTGTTTTGATCTAAATTGGGGGAAAACTTATGAAATCAGTTTCTAAGCATCAATTCATGGTTTCTCATGGTTTATTGATGATTTGAATAAGATTCCTTATTTGGTTTCAAAAGCCCATGCATTAAAGTTGATTTCTAGTATGATTCCATTGAATTGCATGTTTTCAAGTGAATGTTTACATGTTTAGATAACATGTCATTATGTATTTATGAAATTGCATGCCTAATTCTTCAAGCATGAATTTAAGAAGGAAACGTATGTTTTGAATTATGCTATGCTAAGTTCCAAGAACCTATGCTATGAGAATCACATGATACCCGATGTGCTTTCATGCTTTTCAACAAGATTTGGCATGAGATTGTGCCACTATGAATTTATGAGCTATATGTACATATTTTGGGAGTAGTATTTAGCACCGAGCGATGAGGGTTCGATTACCCAAGTCCAAAACTATGTTGCCAGTGTAGGTTATGAAATGAAATGCCTTATGGGCTTATGAGAGTTGATCCACATCTTGATTAATGGTGTCCTTACCTTAGCGGGGCATAGGATAGCTTTGCCAACTAGGGTTATATAGTTGGGTATGGTGGCCCGTACTTTGGAAAAGTTTGGGCCAGCTTTGCTAACTAGGGTTATATAGTTAGATTACATGTAGCTCTCATGGTCTATTGTCGGTTATAAGAAACTCCCATATGAATGATTTCAAGTTTTCTAAGCTTTCTAATATCTTATTTTGATGTTTTGACTACGAACTCATGCTTATTACTCAAACTATGATATTTACTTATGATTTCTTCGATTATACATGAATTCAGTTTCCGATTTTGTTTTAAGCAAGATTTCATATTATTTAAGCATATCTCACATACTCGGTACACGCTATAGTACTGACGCATATCTTGTGTTGCATCCTTTGATGATGCAGATTCAGGAGTCCTTTCCCAGGCATGTGGCTAGAGCTTCCAGGCCACTCTATCTGTCAGCTGTTGGTGAGTCCTCTTAGGTCGAGGACTAGTTATGTTCTTAGCATGTGTCATCTTTTATTTCTGTACTTTGAGTTAGCTAGGGTATTGTCCTAGCAACTCTTTATGTTATGAGTAGAGTCTTTTCAGACATAGACAGTATTTGAGTCTTCTTATGGATCTTGTATTCCTATCAGACTTGATTATCTATTTATGATATTCCGACTTTATCTCTTATGCTTCCTCTTATCTTTTGTTATGCTTGAGAATGTTATGACCAAGGGTTAGCTTGGGGAACTTATGGTCCCAAGTCCCATGTTACGTCTAGGGGATATCCTCGGTGCGTGACATTTTTTCACTTTAGACTTAGCTCGGTTAGGTAGTATACTGTATAAATTTTATGTTGGTTAGGGGAATTTCTAGGTAGGATTGGGCTTATATCATAATTTCTGGCATGTTTCAGGGATTCTAGGATAGTGTTATTCTCTAGACTTAGTTTTAGGAATCTTATTTAGTTTTAGGCTTAGTCTGGGAACCCTTAGCATAAGCTTAGGGAAGCATTTTGTGGTAGAGTAGTTTTCTTTGGTTATTTTTCATTATAATTGCTTTTATTCCTATATTTCCCTCCATTATGAGATTATGCGCTCAAGGCCATGAATTTAGACTGACTCATCTCCAGGTTAGTGTGATTATGGCATGGAGGGTAGTTCACCCTATGTATATGTATGTTTAAAAACACATAATAAATATCTCCAATACTTTTTCTTTCATCTTTTTGAAAATTCTTAAAAGGCCAAGTTCTTTTCAAAATGTTTCCTTGAGAGTAAAACTCTGTCCGAAGTTTTTCTTTATGTATTTGAAAATCATGTTTCAAAACTTGTAATTCTCCCCCTAGTGATGAATAAGTGGGCTTCTGGGGTTGCTCAATATTGACTTCTGTTGGGAAGGTATTTCTATCAAGTATTTGGCTTGAGAAATCCTAGATTCAAAGTTAACAACCTTAATCCTAGAAAGAAATGAAGAAATTGAGTGTCTAGCTGTTTGGATTTTAGATTATACAGAAGAGTAGGAAGAAGGACTCCAGACTATATATATATATATATATATATATATATAGTCATGGTGATTGCATATTCATACTCATACACTCATTCACATGGATTATGGCTTGATCCTGAGAAAAAAATATTTTTTTTGTTTTAGAAGTGGATTGTACCACTCTTTCACTATGTCTGAGGTAAGATTCCAGACCTTTCCATCTTTTTCAGGCTGAGGTAAGACTTTGGTTAGTTTCTACTTATTTTATTACGTTTAAGGTGAGATTTTGGGAGAGTCCGAGGTAAGATTCTAGGCTTTCATTATTACTACATCCGATATGAGATTTTGGACTTCTTGAGGTAAGATTCCAGGTTTCACTACATTGGAAACATATTGCATTACATCATCCCATACTGCACTGTAGCACTATGTATATATATATGTGTGTGTATATGTGTGTATGTGTGCGTGTATATATATATATGTATATTTACTGTGTAGTACTATTACTTTTTTAGTTTATCTTTGTTATGTTTAGACTTTTGGGTTAGCTTCTAACATATAGGCCCTCTTTAATGCTATTTATGTTGTATATTATCTTCTAATCTCATATGGCTTATGATATCTACTGAGTACCCTATGATTTGGTACTCATGCTACACATCTATATCTTTTTTTGATGCAGATCCTAGCTTGAGTCATCCCTGTTGATCTTGTTCATTTGGAAGTGTTGGTCGGCTGAATTTGTGGTGAACTCTAAATGTCTGGGGGCTTATCCATTTCCTTCTTGTATTATCTATCTATATTTTGCACTTTTTAGGCAGCTTGTATCGGTAGAGTCCTATTTTCCTACTTTAGTGGCTCTTGGGCTAGTGACAACAGGTTTGGGGTTGGTTATTTTGTATATTTGGTCATTTTTCATTTTTGTAGGGCCCATGTTGTATATTATTTACCTATATGTATGTATCTATAAATGGTGGCCCATTAGTCATGTTTTAGCTTCCCTGATTATTTATGTTAGTCTTTATTTTCTGCTTGTATCGTGGGTTTTGGCTTACCTACTGGAGGGTTATAGTAGGTGCCACCATGGCCTAATTTTGGGTCGTGATAGCATGGTATGAGAGATTTAGGTTCACCGATCTTACTAGTATAAGAGCAAGTGCCTAGTAGAGTCTGTTGGATCGGTATAATGACGTCTATATCTTATCTTTTGGAGGCTATAGGTTATTCTTAGGAAAATTCTAAGTTTTTGACTCTATCAACTTCTATATTTTGTTTCTTTCATTCTTTCTCAGATGGTTATGATGAGGTCATGAATGGTCAAGGGCGAGGCTCCTACGACTTTAGCGAGGGGTCGAGACAGGGGTAAACTTAGAGGTTGAGGCCGGGTACAAGCTATGGTGCCAACTTGCGTCCAGGCTAGAGATCTATCACTAAATCTAGAGATATAGATTGAGGATATACTACATCAGGTAGAGGGTCTGGGGCCATCCCAGCCTCCAATAGGATTTGTAGCCATGCCAGTACTTCAGGACACCATGGTTAGGATCCTGAGCTTTTTAGAGACTATGTTGCAGGCAAGAACTTTGCTTGGCACTTCGAGTGGTTCTCAGGTCAAAGATGAGGCTCAGACTTCAGCCCAAGCTATGACATATAATGTTCAGGATTCAAAAGCATAAGCTACAGTAGTGGCTCCCCAACTAGAGGTGTTTCCAGTTCCAGTTATTTGCCAACCTATTGCAGCTAGACCAGTGATGAATATTAAGGATAAGAAGAAGCTAGGTCAGTTTATTAGATTTGGTCCTCCAAGGTTTTCTGGTTCTCCAAGAGAAGATGCTCATGAGTTTCTAGTGTGTTTTCAGGAGAGGTTGCATAACCTTATTTTAGTGGAGTCGAATGAGGTGGACTACACTATAGTTCAAATAGAAGGTCCAGCTAAGTAGTGGTGGAGAGCTTATCCCGAGTATAGGCCAGTTGGGTCACCCCTAATGACTTGGATTCAGTTCTATGAGGCTTTCTTAGGGATGTATCTGCCCTACTTTATGAGGGAGAGGTTGCAGGATGAGTTCATCAATCTTTAGCAGGGTTCTATGTCGGCTTTAGAGTATGAGATAAGGTTGTATAAGTTGTTTAGACATGTTTCTTTACTTATACTGATAGAGCACGAGTGGGTTCACTGATTTGTCAGGCGGTTGACTTTACAACTCCACTTGGCAAAAGAGCAGTTAGTGGTATCGGGGTCTACTTTCCTATAGGTTGTTGATCATGTGTGGACTATTGAGGGGATACATTATGAGGCCTATCGAGGTGGTGACAAGAGGCCTTACTGTCAAGGTGGTTCTTAGTCCCGAGGTAGGGTTTTCTGTGATAGAGGTTACTATCAGCACTTTTAGCCTAGAAGACTTGTTCAGGCAGTGCTACAGGTTATAGAGGGTGGTTATTCAGGTCACAGTGTTCAAAGCATCCAGGGTTTTGGTCAGACTTCATAGGGTTCTCATTCTAGGTATTCAGGCTATGGTGGCCAGTCCGATTCAGTAGGGTCTTCTCATTACTCGATGTATGGCAGAGGGTGCTTCGAGTTTGGTAAGTTGGGTCACTTTTCTAAGGAGTTTCCCAGGCTCAAACAGGGCAGGAATCAAGGTCAGCCCTCAGGGCTCCAGTTCCACCCACCAGAGGTGGTGCATAGAGTGTAAGGGTGGTCCCTAGAGTACTAGAGATAGATCTAAGTTGGGCAGGACTAGTGGTCAAGTAGATGATCAGTCCAGGGAAGGTCATAGCCAGATATATGCCTTTTTTGGTAGGCCAAAGAAAGAGAGTTCAATGCCATCATCATAGGTATGATCTTAGTTTTTCATTAGCTACCTTCTACATTATTTGATCTGGGTTCTACCTATTCGTATGTATTTGCCTACTTTGCTACTCATTTGGATTTGTTGTGTGAGTCTTTACATGTGCCTATATGTGTAGCTACTCTAGTAGGTGATTCATTAGTAGTGGATTGAGTGTATCAGTCTTGTGTGGTGACTATTTGTAAGTATGACACTTGGGTAGATCTGGTTATCCTAGATATGATTGATTTTGATGTGATTCTAGGCATGGATTGTCTATCTCTTTATCATGAGCTCTTCAATTTCTTTTCCAAGATCATTACCTTGCATATTCTTGGCATCCCCCAGATAGTGTGGAGGGGTATCAACAGTCACGTGTTGAGGGGAGTGATATCATTTTTGAGGGTGCAATGGTTGATAAGGAATGGGTATTTGGATTATCTTGCTTATGTTCGTTATACCAGTACTGATATTTCTTCACTTGAGTCAGTTCCTGTGGTTAGTAAGTATTCAGATGTGTTTTTAACCAATTCACCTAGACTTTCGCCTGATCATGTCATTGACCTTGGTATTGATATTGAGCCGGGAACTCCGCCCATTTCTGTTCCACCATATCAGATGGCACCAACTGAGTTGAGGGAGTTAAAGGAGAAGCTTCAGGATCTTCTAAGTAAGGGGTTTATCAAGCTTGGTGTAACACCCTAGATTAGGATTAAAAGTTCCACATCAGCAAAACAAGGTGAGATGATGGGTATATAAGTAAGTAGGCCTTACTCCAAAGTGACGCATTTTAAAGTTGTGCGGACCTAGGCCTAAAATTAATAATATCACTAGAGAGTTGGGCCATTACAAATGGTATCAGAGCCACTCTGGTGTGAGCCTTATCGATGTGGGCCAGAGTTCAAACTGAGTTTAGGCAAATCCTGGTAAGGTAGGGTAAACCTCAATCCTGAGTCTAGGCAAATCCCATTCGATGGGGTAAACCTCAGCGAGGATCCTGAATCCATAAGAGGGGTGTAGGTAATACCCCAAATTTGGATTAGAAGTCCCACATCAGCAAAACACAGGAGAAATGATGGGTATATAGGTAAGCAGGCCTTACTCCCTAGTGATGCATTTTAAAGCCATGCAGACCTAGGCCTAGAGTGGATAATATCACTAACAGGCTAGGCTGTTACATCTGGTGTATCTCCATGGGGTGCTTCTAAACTGTTTGTAAAAAAGAAGGATGGTTCTTTGCGCATGTGTACTGACTATGGCAGCTGAATAAGGTGACTATTAAGAATAAGTATCTGATATCGCGTATTAATGACTTGTTTGACTAGCTACAAGATGTTGCAGTATTTCTAATATAGATTTGAGGTCAGGGTACCACCAGTTGAGGATCAGGGTTGCAGATATTCCAAAGACTACCTTTTGACTTGTTATGGCCACTATAAGTTCCTAGTTATGTCTTTTGGTTTGACCGATGCCCTAGTAGCTTTAATGAATTTGATTATTAAAGTGTTCAGTGCCTATTTGAACTTGTTTGTTATAGTATTCATCAATGACATCCTGGTCTACTCGAGGAGTAGGAAGGAGCATGAGCAGCATTTGAGAGTTGTGCTTCAAACTTTGTGGGATTAGGGGTTATATGCTAAGTTCTCTAAGTGTGAGGTCTGGCATGAGTTCATGGAATTCTTGGGGAACGTGGTATCTAAGGATACGATTATGGTGGATCCAGTAAATATTGAGATAGTTTGTGATTGGGCTAAGCCCACCTCTCCTATCTAGGTTTTGCTGTTTTTTCAGGTTAACAGTTACTACAAATTGTTTGTGAAAGGGTTTTCTTTTGTGGTAGCACCTTTAACTAGATTGAATCAGAATAATATCCCTTTCCAGTGGTCTTACGAGTACGAGGCCAGCTTTCTAAAGCTCAAGGCCTTATTGACTTCAGCTTTAATTCTGACTCTTCCTATTAAGACTCAAGGAATCATAGTCTATTATGATGCTTCTAGAGTTGGTTTAGGTTGTGTATTGATGCAGCAGGGCAGGGTGATTGCATATGTTTCTAAGTAGATGAAGGTTCAATAGAGGAACTACCAACTCATGTCTTAGAGTTGGCGATGGTAGTCTTTGCATTGAAGATTTGAAGGCACTATCTATATGGGGTTCATTATGAGATCTTCACCGACCATCATATTCCTCAGTACATTTTAAGCCAGAAGGACTTTAATTTGAGATAGCATAGGTGGTTGGAGTTGCTTAAGACTATGAAATTTCGATTTTATATCATCTAGCCAAGGCAAATATGGTTGCAGATGCTTTGAGCCGGAGGGCGTTGTGTAACACCCCAGAAATTCTAAGCCAAATTTGAATCATTCTTCATGTGTTATTAGACCCAAACTAGATAAAATTTCTATGTATCTAAGTATTAAGATTTATTATGATGTTTTAAAGGTGTATTAGATATGAATTAGGGTCATAAAGAACCTCTAGCTCAAAGTTGAGTTGAAAGCTTCCTTACCGATTGAATTTTAGTGTAAGATTTTTTCAAGGGTCAACTTTAAATGATCATAACTCCTAGAATATAAAGATTTTGGTGGCCTAGTACCCACCAAATTAAAGGTCTTTGAATCTTCTTTCCAACTCCACCAACCGTGCATTAATACAAGTCTGGAGTAAAAATTTATCAGTGTTTTACTAAAGGGTGTCTGTCTGTCAAAATGACAGACAGCAACCACGAGAAGGTTCCACGGGTTATGGAAGTTTCCAAGGGTCGTGAAACCAACTCATGGATTTCAGTTTTTTTACCTCAAAACCACGAGGAGGTTCCACAGGTCGTGGAAGTTTCCACGGGTCATGAAACCAACTCGTGGAAATAGTCCAGAAGCTTAAAAGTGGCCTGAAAACCACGAGGAGGTTCCACGGGTTGTGGAAGTTTCCACGGGTCGTGAAACTAACCTGTGGAAATCAGTCCAGAGTCCAAAAACTTTGCCCAGGAACCACGAACCCTTTCCACAAACTGTGATCCATTCCACGAGTCGTTATTCATGTCCGTAGTAGCCTGTGATGAAATTTTCAGCAGTTTTTCAGACTCTTTTCCTTGGGTTATTTTTGTAATTTCCTAACATTTTAACTCCTAAATGATGTAGTTTGGCTATTTCAAGTAGGGTTTTCACCCTTATTAGCCTAAGTTCCTCCTAAGATCTTCATTCTTCTCTCAAAAAGGAAAATTCCCTCTCCAAGCTTCAAGTCTCAAGCTCCAAGTTCAAGTCTCCTAAGTCTTTTTGCTTCAAGTGGGTTATCTTTAATCAAGGTATGTGGGTAATCAACAATGGCTTCCTTTCACCCTTGTGCCCAAAACCCGTAATCCAAATTTTGATTTTATGATCTTTAAAACTAGGGTTCTTATAAAATTCTTATGGGTTTTGCTAAATATGATCTTCTCATGATTTGATTATGAAATTACTATTAAATTGCATGATTTCACATGAGTTTTTACATGTTGACTCTTATTTCATGAATTGAAGTTTAACCATGGAAATTTCTACATGCATGAAAGTTGATTTGAGTAAATTGGGTTTTGATAAGCATGTTCCTTATGGATTTTCAAGCATGTGCATGCCTAGTTCCTACGATTCTATGAAAGTATATGTTTTATGAAAATTGAACAAGAGCCATGCAAATTTTACAAGTCATGAAGTATGCAAGTTTTCTCATGTTATGAAGTATGATGCAAGATAAGACACCCTATGTTCCACCAATGCTCATGAATCGATTTTAAAACCCTAATTCATGAGTAGTATGACGATCCGGGGTATGAAAATATTATGAACAAGTATGAACAAGTTTGGCATTTGATATGTCATATGTATGTGGGCTCATGTCATGTATATATATGTTTTGGGAGTAGTATTTAGCACCGAGTTGGACTGGGCGAGAGTACCCTTAGTCCCAAAACTACATGCCACCATAGGTTGCCCTTTTGAGGCTTATGATAACAGGATACTGGTATGAAATGATTCTAGCCTTGGCCGGTTAGAACAACTCTTTCAGTGTGGGTGCAAGACACTGATCTCCATGTAGCTCAGCATGGTTTAATGTTGGTTAAGAAAAACTCCCACATGCTTATTTTATGATATGAAGTTATATGATCTTATATTTGAAACTTAAGCCTTCTTCATGACTTATGCTTCTTATCTTATTACTTGTTCATGTCCTTCTTTTTATTTAATGAATCACTTTAAGCATGTTTTTAAACTGTTTTATCATGATTCATGCATTGCTCTCATTCATACTTAGTACATTCTATAGTACTGACGCATATTTTGTGCTGCATCCTTTGATGATGCAGATTCAGGTGCCCTTTCTCAGATTTGTGGCTAGAGTTCCTAGGCCACTTTCCCAGTCAGCTGTTGGTGAGTCCTCTTATGTCGAGGGCTATTTATGTTCTTAGTTTATGCAAGATTTTATTTCCGTACTTTGAGTTAGCTAGGGTATTGTCCTAGCAACTCTTTACGTCATGAGTAGAGGCTTTTCAGACATAGACAGTATTCGAGTCTTCTTATGGATCTTGTATTCCTATTTGAATTGATTATCCATTATTGCTATTCTGACTTCATCTATTATGCTTCCGCTTATCTTTTGTTATGCTTGAGAATTCTATGACCAAGAGTTAGCTTGGGGCACTTGTGGTCCCAAGTCCCGTGTTACGTCTAAGGGGTAACCTCGGGAAATGACAAACTTGGTATCAAGGCCTCAAGTTCAAGAGTCCTAGGGTGTCTGAAAGCGCACTAAGTAGAGTCTCTTTCATGAGTGTGAAGCGCACCACACTGATGAGAGAGAGGCTATGAGGTGTTTTAGGAAAAACTTCACTTCTTCATGTTCACTATCGTGCGATAGAGTTTGACTCTATTTACCCTTCTAATCCATTCCATATGCATTTTAGATAATATCTCCACAGAAAAACCCCACGAGGAATGCTAACCCGATCACTATGGATCATGAGGTTACGAATACGGAATTTTGTGAAGCCATCTGTATGTTGGCTTAAGCCATGACTACTCAGTTGAATGACAAAGAGAAACTGAAGAAGAGGAAGAGGAAGAACAAGAAGACCAGAACATGGAACCAATCATCTTCTCAGCTGAGGTCATCCGGAACAACCCCATATTCAGTTAGCACACCTGCCCTCGATTCTCAGTCTTGTCACAACAGGGCTCCGAAGACCTTGAGGTACCCTCATTATAGTAGTTGTGGTAAGTTTTATTTAGGTGAGTGCCTTGCGGGCACGGAGAGGTGTTTTAGGTGTGGACAATTAGGCTAAGGATCAGGGATTGCCCCTCGTCTAAGCGGAGCAATAGTGGTGTTCAGCTCTAGTTACAATTCATGTCATTGCCTAGCCAGCCGGGTCAGGGTATTCCTCCAGAGGTTGAGTCAGGTACGTCACTGGATTTTCTTCCTTTATGCATCCATAGTCCCCGTACCCCTATTTTTGTTTGGTTGTGTTTTGTCTTGACCTAGAATAGAGTGGGGGATAGGAGGGTTGAGGCCTAGACTTTTATAGAAGGAAGTGAGTATTCGTGCTAGATTTTGGAGTAGTGCATATTCTGTTAGGCTAAAATGATCATAGTTCCTCTAAGAGATGGGTGAGAGGTCCATAGACTTAGAAGTGTAGCATGAATAGGGGGAGATGGTGGGATGTTGAATCGGTCAGATTTTGGAGGCTCAGGTAGTGATGTTGTTGGGTGTTAGAACAAAGTTAGGAGGGGAGGCAAAAGCTTAATTCCATCCTAGCATCCTTAGTATACTTCTGCCATCACGATACCTTTTGCATGCCTTGTGTATCAGCGCCATGGTCCTATTTCAAATTTATGCACCCCATTCAAATTCATGCTTATATTTAGCTTCTAGAGTGACAAGTGATTGCTTCATACAATGATTCTAGCCTTACTCTGACATTCCATAAATCCCAGCTTTGTGCCTCAAGGTTCATTATTTATGTGAACTCATGTCTCGCAATATGCCTAGTTATGTTTACTCAGTCAGTCTTCAGAAATGCCTTATTGGCTTATCAAATCATGCTACTTCATGTATATGCTCAGACCTGATTCTTGAAATGATTCGCGCTTATGATTTCCTTACTCTAAAGCCCTTGACCCTTTCCTTTAATCATGAGGGGTGGTGATCCCTACTATTCATGTCTTACATGTCCAGTATGTGAAGTGCTCATGCCTATTGTGCTCGATTCCCCCTTCCTTCATTCGTGATGTTCATGATCCCACCCTATTCTCTTAGTGATCTTGGCTTGTGTTTTCATAGTTGTTAGTAGAGGAAGCTAAGTAGTAGTTTGGATGGGGAGTAGTAGGTTGTAAGCTTGGAAGAAAAGTTAGGTGGGGGTTATTCATGTGAAATAGTTAGATCAAGATTTTTTGTATGTTCCTTTGCAGAAGTTCTTCAAGTTACAGCTCCTAGATATGCTAGGAAGAGAGGAGAAGCCTTGGATAGTATGAGCTACAAACCATAGGGTGATTATAATGATAGGCTTAAAAATCATGATGAAATACATGTAGGCTTTCGCTTCGTGTGCCTAGTGGCCCATTAATTAGTGTTTAAGCTTAGTTGATTTTCGTGATAAGGAGGAAAATCATTCTTGGAAAGTAAATCTAGATGTAAGAGATTTAGTCAAGATAGGATTGAACATAGTGAAAGTAGGTAGTTAGACTCAGACCTTGGCATTCATAGGGGTTAGTGTAGTTGAAAGGTGTTTCTAAGATTAAGAGTTGTCAATCGTAGTAATTAAGGCAAGAATAGTCTTTTCTTACTCCTAGCCCAGGGTGCCCATATCTTAGGTCTAGTAGCTTCAACCTGCAAGAATACTAGACTCCTCATATCAGATCAGTTCAGACCAATTGATAATCATTCCTAAGGCTAGAAGGCCTTACATTCAGTTTAGTCCAAGGTAGTGAGTTTAGTTTAAAGGAGAATGGTTTCCTTGCATAGTAACTCCTCTCAGTTTGACGTCCTTTTCAGTTATCATGTTATCCATTCAGTTTCAAGTACCATCAGTTGTTCTCATGCCCTCAGTATACTTACATGCCTCATGAAATCAGCTCAGTTTTTATTTCAATCATAAGTCGGTTACTACGATAGTACTTCAGCTTTTGCATCTCAGTTGAAGGAGCTACTTGGGAAGCAAAATCATCCATGAAGGCCAAGTACCCTCACCCTTCCCCTTCCGATCCGATTTCAACTTGAGGTAGTAGTTCCATCCTTAGTATGTCTTTATGAATCTATTCCGTCAGTTTCCTTCACGATCCTAGCACGTATTCATATTTTCGAAGTTGATTCAGCCATGTGTTAAGTTAAAAAGTTTACTTTCATGTTGATTCTTTGGTTTTCATGTTTCTTTTTTGGTTGGGCTATTTTCTCTCTAGAGTTCCATTGCTTAGTCTTCATTCAAGGATGGATGATCCCAATGGGGAGATATTATAATACCCCAGAAATTCTAAGCCAAATCTGAATCGTTCTTCATGTGTTGTTAGACGCAAACTAGATAAATTTTCTATGTATCTGAGTATTAAGACTTATTCTGAAGTTTTAAAGGTGTATTAGATATGAATTAAGATCATAAAGAACCTCTAGCTCAAAGTTGAGTTGAAAGCTTCCTTACCGATTGAGTTTTAGTGTAAAAAAAATTCAAGGGTCAAATTCAAATGATGATAACTCCTAGAATATAAAGAGTTAGGTGGCCTAGTACCCACCAAATTAAAGTTCTTTGAATCTTCTTTCTAACTTTACCGACCGTGCCTTAATATGAGTCCGAAGTAAAAAATTATCAGTGTTTTACTAAAGGGTGTATGTCTGTCAAAATGACAGAGAGCAACCACGAGAAAGTTCCACGGGTTATGGAAGTTTTCAAGGGTCGTGAAGCCAACTCATGGAAATCAATTTTTTTACCTAAAACCACGAGGAGGTTCCACGGGTCATGAAATTTTCCACGGGTCGTGAAACCAACTCGTGGAAATAGTCCAGAAGCTTAAAAGTGGCCTGAAAACCACTAGGAGGTTCCACGGGTTGTGGAAGTTTCCACAGGTCATGAAACTAACTCGTGGAAATCAGTCCAGAGGCCAAAAACTTTGCCCAGGAACCACGAACCCTTTTCACGAACCGTGATCCATTCCACAAGTCGTTATTCATGTCCGTAGTAGCCTGTGATGAAATTTTTAGCAGTTTTTCAGACTCTTTTCCTTGGGGTATTTTTGTAATTTTCCAATATTTTAACTCCTAAATGATGTCGTTTGGCTATTTTAAGTAGGGTTTTCACCCTTATTAGCCTAAGTTCCTCCTAAGATCTTCATTCTTCTCTCAAAAAGGAAAATTCCCTCTCCAAGCTTCAAGTCTCAAGCTCCAAGTTCAAGTCTCCTATGTCTTTTCGATTCAAGTGGGTTATCTTTAATCAAGGTATGTGGGTAATCAACAATGGCTTCCTTTCACCCTTGTGCCCAACACCCGTAATCCAAATTTTGATTTTATGATCTTTAAGACTAGGGTTCTTATAAAATTCTTATGGGTTTTGCTAAATATGACCTTCTCATGATTTGATTATGAAATTACTATTAAATTGCATGATTTCACATGGATTTTTACATGTTGACTCTTATTTCATGAATTGAAGTTTAACCATGGAAATTTCCACATGCATGAAAGTTGATTTGAGTAAATTTGGTTTTGATAAGCATGTTCCTTATGGATTTTCAAGCATGTGCATGCCTAGTTCCTACGATTCTATGATAGTATATGTTTTATGAAAATTGAACTAGAGCCATGCAAATTTAACAAGTCATGAAGTATGCAAGTTTTCCCATGTTATGAAGTATGATGCAAGATAAGACACCTGATATTCCATCAATGCTCATGAATCGATTTCAAAACCCTAATTCATGAGTAGTATGACGATCCGGGGTATGAAAGTATTATGAACAAGTATGAACAAGTTTGGCATTTTATATGTCATATGTATGTGAGCTCATGTTATGTATATATATGTTTTGGGAGTAGTATTTAGCACCGAGTTAGATCGGGTGAGAGTACCCTTAGTCCCAGAACTACATACCACCGTAGGTTTCCCTTTTGAGGCTTATGATGACAAGATACTGGTATGAAATAGTTCTAACCTTGGCCGACTAGAACAAGTCTTTCAGTGTGGGTGCAAGACACTGAACTCCATGTAGCTCAGCATGGTTTAATGTCGGTTAAGAGAAACTCCCACATGCTTATTTTACGCTATGAAGTTATATGATCTTATATCCTTCTTCATGACTTATGCTTCTTATCTTATTACTTGTTCATTTCCTTCTCTTTATGTAATAAATCACTTTAAGCATGTTTTTAAACTGTTTTATCATGATTCATGCATCGCTCTCATACTCAGTACATTTCATAGTATTGACGCATATTTTGTGCTGCATCCTTTGATGATGCAGATTTAGGTGTCCCTTCTCAGATTTGTGGCTAGAGTTCCTGGGAAACTTTCCCAGTCAACTGTTAGTGATTCCTCTTAGGTCGAGGGCTATTTATGTTCTTAGTTTATGTTAGCTTTTATTTTCGTACTTTGAGTTAGCTAGAGTCTTGTACTAGCAACTCTTTACATCATGAGTAGAGGATTTCCAGACATAGACAGTATTCGAGTCTTCTTATGAATCTCGTATTCCTATTTGACTTGACTATCTATTATTGCTATTCCGACTTCATCTATTATGCTTTTTCTTATCTTTTGTTATGCTTGAGAATGCTATGACCAAGGGTTAGCTTGGGGTACTTGTGGTCCCAAGTCGTGTGTTATGTCTAGGGGGTAACCTCGAGGTATGACACATTGAGTATGGGGATTTTGGCATTTCTAGTGGCTGAGGAGCGACCTTTGGCTTTGGATATTGAGTCCTTAGCAAATTGTTTGGTTTGACTTGACATTTCTAAGCCCGGGCAGATTCGAGCCCAACAAATCAAGGATGTGAAGTTGAGGATTATTCGAGATAAGTTGTTGAGTAGCGAGGCTAGGAAGGCGACCTTAGATCCAGAGGGTGTTTTAAGGATTGAAGGTCTTATGAGATTTCATTAGGTTGATTATGGAGGAGGTCTATTATTCTATATATTCTATCTATCCAGGGGCATCAAATATGTACCGAGACTTGAGGTAGCACTATTGGTGGTGTGGGATAAAGCAGGATATTTTGGATTTCATGTCTAGATGCTTGAACTGTCAGCTGGTGAAGTACGAGCACCAAAGTTCAGGTGGTTTGACTAAGAGGCTACCCATTCTTGAGTGAAAGTGGGATCATATAGCTATGGAGTTTGTGGTAGGCTTGCCACGTACTTTTTGAAGATTTGAAGATATTTGGGTCATCGTTGATAAGTGGACCAAGTCGGCTTACTTCCTGCCAGTTCAAACTTCCTACTATTTAGAGAGGTTGGCTCAGATCTACTAGTCCATTTGCACGAGGTGCCTATTTCTATCATTTTTTACTGTGGTACTCAGGTTACATCATGTTTTGGAGGTTAATTCAGGGAGAGTTGGGTACCCGAGTGAAGCTTAGCATAGCTTTTAACTCATAGACTGATAGTCATTCTAAGCAGACTATTCAGATTCTAGAGGATATGCTTCAGGAGTGTGTGATTGATTTTGAAGGTCAGTGGTACAAGTTCTTGGCTTTGGTAGAGTTTGCATATAATAATAGCTACCATTCAAGTATTCAGATGGCTTTATTTAAGGCATTGTATGGCAGGAGTTGTAGGTCTCTTGTGGGTTGGTTTGTCTCTTTTGAGGTTAGGCCTTGGGGCACTGACTTGTTGTGTGATTCTATAGATAAAGTATGGGTAATTCAGGAAAGGCTCTGCACAGCATAGAGCAGGCAGAAGAGCTATGCTGATCGGAGGGTTCGAGACTTAGAGTTTATGGTTGGAGATAGGATATTTTTGCGAGTGTCATCCATGAAGGGCGTGATAAGGTTTAGGAGGAAGGGCAAGCTTAGCCCTAGGTTCATCGGTCCATTTAAGATTATATGGTGTGTTGGGGAGGTAGTTTATGAGTTAGCTTTGCCTCTATCTCTTTCAGATGTTCACCCTATGTTCCATGTATCTATTTTGAGACAATATAATCTGGATGAGTCTCACGTGCTTCATGACATTCAGTTCAGTTAGATGAGACTTTGTCTTTCGAGGAAGAGCCTGTAGCTATTCTAGAGGCAAGTTAGCAAGTTGAGGTCTAAGGAGATTATGTATGATAATCTTGGTCATTTTTGTATTTTTGTGCATTTCTATCATTTTGACCCTTTACATAGCTTTTATACTGTAAATATGAACTATAAGGATGGGTGGCGCAGTTCCCGAGATGTTTGGTGGGGTTTTAGAAGGGATTTTCTATTTTGGAGTTTTTAAGGTTAAGAAGTTAACTTTGGTCAATATTCTTAGTAAACACACTCAGATGAGGATTTTTTTTTAGACTCATTTTGGAAATTTGGGTGGATTTTATGTAAAATTAGAAAAGTGTTGACTTTGGTCAACATTTCATCAAGACGACCTCCATTGGTTATTTTGATGATTCTTTTGAGTTCAAAATTTTATTTCCAATTGGGTAGAATATTTGGTTATGTTCACGGGGTTCCAAACAAATTGCAAGGGTCCATTCAGAGTCATGTTTTACTTGGAATTTTTTTGGTTTTTCAGTTGCTAGTGCAACATCTTTTGTACTTCGCATTCGCGAGAAAGCCTTCACGTTCATGAAGGTCTGGAAAGTTGACCTACGTATTCATGATGGGTCCATTGTGTTTGTGAAGAAGGTTTTGCTAGGAATCAGTCTAGGTCTTCATTGCATTTGCAAAGGGATCATCGCATTCGTGATGGTCTAGCCTGGTGCAGTCCCATGTTCACGATAGGGACCCGACGTTTTCGAAGAAGGGACCCCTGGGCTTTATATATACTCCCTCTTTGATTATTTAGACCCTTTTATCACTATTTTAATTCTTGGAACCTTTGGGAAAGCTTAATTCTTGAAAGTTTTCAACATAAATGTAACACCCTGAAATTTGATCCAGCTTTTAAACTTAGAAAATTTGAGAATTTTGAACTTTTCAGGAATTACTGGTCCAAACCACGGACCATGAAATGGAGTCATGGTTCATCCTTGTTGATTCAGTCTCTGGTATAAGAACCATGACTTGGTTCTACGAACTGTGGTTCAAACCACGACCTATCCTGTCCACTCATGGAATCAGATCAGAGGGCTGACTGTTTCCTTCATAAATCATGAGTTGGTCTACGGACCATATTTTGAACTACGGTCCATCCTATTGACCCATAGAACTCTTTCTATAGCTTGATTGTTGAGCCTAGAACCACGACTGATATCTATGAATTGTAGTTCATTTTACGGCCCGTACTATTGACTTGTATAATGTCTTCTGCAGGCTGACTCCTTGGCCAGGAACCACGAGTGGAAACTGCGAGTCATGGTTCAATCTACGACTCGTGGAATCCATCCATGATTTCTGAAGCCAGCCTTTTTTCCAGTTTTTCTTAATTAAGTCCCAGGGGTATTTCAATCATTACCCATCCTTTTAACTCCTAAGTGAGGTCATTTTAGACATTCTTAGAATGATTTCTAACCTATTATCCTAAGTCCCTTCTCATTCCCTCATTCATCTACCAAAAGAGAAAAGTAACTCTCTCAAGCTCCAAGTCTTAAGCTCCAAGTTCAAGCCTCCTTTTTTTTTTAATTTCTATTGGGTTAGCTTCAATCAAGGTTTGTAGGTATTCAATAAGAGAATCCCTTCACCCTTATGCCCAAAACCCCAATCTCCTAAATTGAATTTATGGATTTCTAAATTAGGGTTCCTACCCAAATTGGGGGAAATTGTCGGGCTTGTTTGAAAGTATTATTTCATGACTTCTTATTCATTACCCTTGTTTTTGATTGCGGTTCCTTAATTTTTTACAAAATCCCATATATACATGAGGAATTCTAGCATGATTTCATTGAATTGCATGTCTTCAAGTAAAATTGGTATGTTTAGATAACATGATCTCTATTTTCATGAAATTACATGCTTAATTCTTTAAACTATGATTTTAGAAAGGGAAGTATATTTTGAATTATGGTTATGCAAAGCTTTAAGACTCATGATTTGTGAATCGCATGGCATCAGATATTTCCTTATGCTTTTCCAACAGTTTTGGACATTAGATATGTCCCTATGTTTTATGAAAGGTTTGGCATCCATATATGTCTACCTAAGTTATGAACAGTTTTGACATCAGATATGTCGTAAGTATTATGAGCTATATGTATATATTTTGGGAGTAGTATTTAGCATCAAGTGATGAGGGTTCGATTACCTTAGTCCAAAACTACGTTGCCAGCGTAGGTTATGTATCACCCGATGGGCTTATGAAAGTGGTTCCACTCTTTATTATCATGGTGCCCTTGCCTTAGTGGGGCATAGGGAAGCTTTGCCAACTAGGGTGATATAGTTGGATTATGGTGTTCTTTACCTTGGCAGGGTTTGGAACAGCTTTGCTAACTAGGGTTATATAGTTAGATTCCATGTAGCTCACATGGTCTATTATCGGTTATAAGAAACTCCCGTATGAAAGATTTTCAGTTTAAGTTATATAATACTCTACTTTTGAAGTTGATCTTCTGTTTTCATGTCTTATGTTTAACTATGATTTTACTCATGAATTCTCTTATTATGCATGGCTTCAGTCTTTCAAGCTCAAGAATGTTTATATTTATTGTTGCATAGACTCATATATTCAGTACATCCTATAGTACTGACGTATTTTCCGCTGCATCCTTTTATGATGCAGATTCAGGCACCTATCTTCAGATTCATGGCTAGACTACGCCATACATTCTGCTGATTATTGGTGAGTCCTCATTATTTGAGGACTAGAGTTAGAGCATCCATCTTTATGCTTTTATTTCAGATTCCGAGTTAGTTGGGGTCTTGTCCCAGCAACTCCTTATGACAGTTAGAGGCTTTTCAGACATAGATAGTATGTGAGTCTCTTTTTGGATTTGTATTCCTATTTGACTTAATTATATATACATTTGATTTCAAATTTTCCTATTATGCTTCCGCTTGTCTATTTGAATTATTTGAGTTATGCTATGACCAAAGGGTTAACTTGGGACACTTGTGGTCCCAGGTCTCGTGTTACGTTAAGGGGGTAGCCTCGGGGCATGAAAACTTGGTATTAGAGCCTCAGGTTTAAGAGTCCTAGGATGTTTGAAAGCCGTATTGAGTAGAGTCTCTTTCATGTGTGTGAAGCGCGCCACACTTATGAAAGAGAGGCTATGAGATCTCTTAAAAAACTTCAATTCATTCATGATTATATCGTGCAATAGAGTTTAACTCTAATATCCCTCTAATCCTTTCCTTGTACATTTTAGATTATGCCTCGACGTGCTATGCCTTACCGAGCCACTCAGAATGCTGCTCCTCCAGTTCCATCCCCCAAGGTCATGAATGAGGAGTTCAGGAACGCCATCCATATGCTAGCCCAGACTATGGTCACTCAGGCCAACCAGCCAGCTCCTATCCCCGTCCACCCTTAAGGTGGGATAGCGGCCCGAGTTTGTGATTTTATATGTATAAACCCACCTTAGTTCTGGGGTTCGAGAGTGAGTAAGGATCCACTAAGTTTTATCGATGAAGTGAAGAAAATCTTTGATGTGATGCAAGTGGCTAGTATTGATAGTGTCGAGTTAGCATCCTATCAACTCAGGAATGTAGCTCATATCTGGTTCACGTAATAGAAGGAAGCTAGGGCTAGAGACGTAGTCCCTATGACTTGAGAGTATTTGGAGAGGGCTTACCTTGATCGGTTCTTCCCGAGGGAGTTACGGCAAGCGAAGGCCGAGGAGTTCGTGAACTTGATACAGAGATCCATGACTGTTCAGGAGTATGGGTTGAGGTTCACTCAGCTTTCCAAATATGCTCATGCTATGGTGACTGACCCACAGGATCAGATGAGCAAGAATATCTATGGAGTCTCGAATTTGGTAAAGAAGGAGTAGATCTGCTATGTTGTTGAGTGACATGAGTATCTCCAGACTTATGACTCATGCTCACCAAATTGAGGGAGACAAACTTAGGGAGATGGCTAAGGAGAACAAAAGAGTCAGATTTAAGGGTTCAGGATTTAGCCATCTGAAGTCCGGAGGCGGATATCAATTTTCCTTTCAGAAGAGGTCATCAGGACATGTGCATTCTATCGCTTGTGATCCTTCTCAGGCCTCCAGGACTCGTCATGATCAGTTTGGTAGAGGTGAAGGCTCTTATTCTCGGGGGAGTGGTGTAAAAGAGCCTTCCTACCCCATTTTCACCAAATGTGAAAAAATCCATCCTGGCGAGTGTCTAGCTGGTTCAGGTGGTTGTTTTGGATGTGGCCAGGTAGGTCACAGGATTAGAGATTGCCCTTCAGCTAAGAAGGGACAGGGTGGTAGTAGGACTCAGTCTACCCCAGCAGCTCCAGGAGGTCGACCAGCCCAGCAGGGCACTGCTTCTAGTTATAGTGTTCAGCGTAAGAATCACCTTTATGCCATGTCCTTTTAATAGGACTAAGAGAGTTCACCGGACATTAATACTGGTAAGTTCAAAGTCTTCTCTCTAGATGTGTATGCTCTATTAGACCCTGGTGCCTCCTTATCTTTTGTGACTCCTTATGTAGCATGCAAATTTGAGATTTATCCGAATTAGCTTTTAGAAGCCTTTTGTTTTTCTACTCCTGTTGGTGAGTCAGTCCTAGCAAAAAAAATCTACCAAAATTTCCCTATCTCAGTCCTTCAAAAAGTCACTTCAGCGGATCTAGTAGAGTTGGAGATGACTGATTTTGATATTATTCTTGGTATGGATTGGTTGTATGCTTGTTATGCCTCAGTTAATTATCGTACTGGAGTTGTCAATTTCAAGTTTCCAAATGAACCTATCTTAGAGTGGCAAGGTAGTCCTCCATCCTCGAAAGGTCATTTCATATATTATCTTAAGGCTGGGAAGATTATTTCTAAGTGTTATATTTATCATATAGTTTGGGTTATGGACACAGAGTTTGGAACCCCATCCCTTCAATCTGTTCCTGTTTTGAATGATTTCCCAGAAGTTTTCCCAAAGATTTACCCAGAGTCCCTCCTGAGTGGGAGATCAACTTTGGAATAGATCTTCTTCCAAATACGAATCCTATCTTTATTCCTCCCTATAGAATGGCTCCCGCAGAACTTAAGGAATTGAAGGAGAAGTTGAAAGATCTCCTTGATAAGGGTTTTATTTGACACAGCATCTCTCCATGGGGTGCTCCAGTCTTGTTCGTGTGAAAGAAAGATGGTTCCCTCAGAATGTGTATTGACTACTGTCAGTTGAACAAGGTCATAATTAAGAATAAGTATCCCATTCCTAGGATTGATGACTTGTTCGATCAGCTTCAGGGTGCCAGTTTCTTCTCCAAGATCGACCTTAGATCCGGTTATCATCAGCTTCATGTTAGAGAGTGTGATATTCTGAAGACAGCTTTCAGAACTTGGTATGGTCATTATGAATTTGTGGTTATATCTTTTGGCTTAACGAATGCTCCTGCAGCCTTTATGGATTTGATGAAAGATATGTTCAATTAGTATCTAGACATGTTTCTGATTATTTTCATTGATGATATTCTTATCTATTCCCAAAGTGAGTAGGAGCTTGTGGGCCATTTGAGAGTTGTGTTGCAAACTCTCAAGGATCGAAGTTATTTGCTAAGTTCTGCAAGTGTCAGTTTTGGATGCATTATGTTGCTTTTCTGGGTCATATTATGACTGGAGATGGCATTCGAGTTGATTCTCAAAAGATTGAGGCAGTAAAGAACTGGCCTAGACCCACTTCCCCGCCCGATATTAGGAGCTTTTTGGGTTTGGCTGATTACTACAGAAGATTTGCGAAGGGGTTTTCTTCCATTGCTTCCCGTTTGACTCGATTGACTCAGAAGAAGGTTAAATTTCTATGGACTAATCTTTGTAAGAAGATCTTTCAGGAATTGAAGACTAGGTTGACCACAGCACCAGTGTTGACCATACTCGAGGGTTTAGATGACTTTGTTGTGTATTGTGATGCTTCTAGAATTGGCTTGGGTTGTGTTTTGATGTAGCGTGGTAAGGTGATTACTTATGCTTCTAGATAGCTTAAGAATCATGAGTAGAACTACCCTACTTATGATCTTGAGTTAGCAGTCGTGCTCTTTGCTTTGAAGATTTGGAGACATTACATATATGGTGTGCATGTGGATGTATTCACCAATCATAAAAGTCTTCAGTATGTGTTCTATCAGAAGGAATTGAATATTCGTCAAAGGAGATGGCCTGAGCTCCTTAAGGATTATGACATGAGTGTGCTTTACCATCTGGGCAAGGCTAATGTAGTGGTGGATGTACTTAGTAGATTGTCCATGGGTAGTGTGTCTTTAGTTGAGGCCAAAAAAAAGGTATTGGTTAAGGAGGTTCATAGGCTTGCTCGGTTAGGTGTTCGCCTTATGGACTTGACAGAAGGTGGTGTTATTGTTTAGAATGGTTCTGAATCATCTTTGGTAGCTGAAGTGAAGGCAAAGCTAGACAGTGATCCTATTTTGCTTTAGCTAAAGGGTGAAGTCCATTAGCAAAGGAATGAGGTTTTCTCCCATCAGGGATATGGTGTGCTCCATTAACAGGGTCAATTATGTTTGCCAGATGTAGGTGGGTTGAGACAACATATTTTGACTGAGGCTCATAGTTCTAGATATTCTATTAACCCTGGCTCCACCAAGATGTATCGTGATCTATGGGAAGTCAATTGGTGGAATGGTATGAAGAGGGACATAGCCAGTTTTGTGGCTAGGTGTCCCAACTGTTAGCAAGTGAAGGTAGAGCATCAGCGATCGGGTGGTATGACTCTGGATATTGACCTTTCTACTTGGAAAATATGGACTTCATTACAGGTTTGCCTCATACTCGAAGGCAACACGATTCTATTTGGGTGATTATCGACAGGATGATCAAATGAGCCCACTTCTTCCAGGTCAAGACTACTGATTCAACTGAGAATTATGCCAGACTCTACATTTGTAAGATAGTCCAATTGCATGGTGTTCCATTTTCCATCATTTCATATAGGGGTACTCAGTTTACATCCCAGTTTTGGAGATCATTTCAGAGAGGTCTTGGTACTTAGGTGAATCTTAGCACACCTTTTCACCCACAGACGGATGGCCAGGTAGAGCGTACTATTTAGACTTTGGAGGATATTTTGAGAGCTTGTGTGATTGATTTCAAGGGTAGTTGGGATGATCACTTACCTTTTATTGAGTTTTCCTAAAATAGCAACTTTCACTCTAGCATGCAGATGGCTCCTTATGAGGCACTTTATGGTCGGAGATGTAGATCTCCTATTGGTTGGTTTGAGGTAGGTGAGGCATCTTTGATTGGTCTAGATTCGATTCATAAGACTATGGAGAAGGTTCAGACCATTAGAGAGAGGTTGAAGACCACCCAGAGTCAATAGAAATCATATACGGATGTGAGGAGAAGGGAATTGGAATTTGAAGTGGATGATTGGGTTTTTCTGAAGGAATCACCCATGAAGGGTGTGATAAGATTTGGCAAGAAAGGGAAGCTTATTCCCTATTTTGTAGGTCCCTAACGTATTTTGAGGAGAGTTGGTAGTGTTGCTTATGAGTTGGACTTGCCATCGGATTTAGGAGCGGTTCATCTGGTTTTCCATGTTTCTATGTTGAAAAAGTATGTTGGTGGTCCAACCTTTATTGTGCCCATGGAAGATGTGTGTGAAGGATAACCTTACTTATGAGGAAGTTCCCATGGAGATTCTTGATCGTCAGATTCGGAGGTTGAGAAATAAAAAATTCACTTCGGTAAAGGTCCTTTGGAGAAATCAACTAGTTGAGGGAGCTACTTGGGAAGCAGAAGCAACCATGAGAGCCAAGTACCCTCATCTCTTCCCATCCAACTCTGTTTCAGCTTGAGGTAGTAGTTTTCTCCTTAGTATGTCCCTCCGATCCTAGTCCATCAATTTCTCCCATGATCCTAGCATGCATTCATATTTTTCAAAGTTATTTTTATCATGTTATAAGTTGAAAAGCTTGGTTTTCATGTTTATACTTGAGTTTTCATGTTTTGTTGTATGGTTGGGCTGTTTTCTCTCCAGTTTTCCTTACTTAGTCTTTATTCGAGGATGAATGATCCCAAGGGGGAGATATTGTAACACCCCAGAATTCGATCCAGCTTTCAAACTTAGAAAATGTGAGAATTTTGAACTTTCCAGGAATTACAGGTCCAAACCACGGACCATGGTTTGAACCATGGACCGTGAAATAGAGTCGTTGTTCATCCTTGTTGATTTAGTCTCTGGTCTGTGAACCACGAGTTGGTTCTATGGCCCATGGTTCAAACCACAGCCCTTCCTGTCCACTTGTGGAATCAGATCAGAGGGTTGACTGTTTCCTTCAAAAATTACAAGTTGGTCTATGGACCGTAGTTTGAACTACGGTCCATCATGTTGACCGGTAGAACTCTTTCTACAGCTTGAATGTTAATCCTAGAACCACGACTGAGTCTACGGACCGCAGTTCATTCTATAGCCCATACTATAGACTCATAGAATGTCTTCTACAGGCTGACTCTTTGGCCAGGAACCACAAGTGGAAACCACAAGTCGTGGTTTAGTCTACGACTCGTGGAATCCATCCGTGATTTTTTAAATCGACCCTTTTTCCAATTTTTCTTAATTAAGTCTCAGGGGTATTTCAGTTATTACCCACCCTTTTAACTCCTAAGTGAGGTTGTTTTGGCCATTCTTAGCATGATTTCTAAATCTATTAGCCTAAGTCCCTTCTCGTTCCCTCATTCATCTACCAAAAGAGGAAAGTAACTCTCTCAAGCTCCAAGTCTCAAGATCCAAGTTCAAGCCTCCTTTTCTTTTCAATTTTAGTTGGGTTAGCTTCAATCAAGGTATGTGGGTATTAAATAAGGCAATCCCTTCACCCTTATGCCCAAAACCCCAATCTCCTAAATTGAATTTATGGATTTCTAAATTATGGTTCCTACCCAAATTGGGGGAAATTGATGGGCTTGTTTTAAAGTATTAATTCATGAATTCTTATTCATTACCCATGTTTTTAATTGAGGTTCCTTAAGTGTTTAAAAAAGCCCATAAGTTGATGAGGAATTTTAGCATGATTTCATTAAATTGCATGTCTTCAAATAAAATTGGTATGTTTAGATAACATGACCTCTATTTTCATGAAATTGTATGTCTAATTCTTCAAACTATGATTTTAGAAAGGGAAGTATATTTTGAATTATGGTTATAAAAAGCTTTATAACTCATGATTTGTGAATCGCATCGTATCATATATGTCCTTATGCTTTTCCAACAGTTTTTGATATTAGATATTGTAACACCCTGGAAACTTATTCAGCTTTTAAACTCAGAATCTCAGAAAAAATTTAGCTTTTCAGGGTTCACGAGTCTAAACCACGGACTATGGTCTGAACCACGAGTCATGGAATGGAGTCGTGGAATAGAGTTGTGGTTTAAGTCTTCCAATCTTAGACTCTGGTCTGAGAATCACGAGTTAGTACTATAGGCCATAGTTCATCCTACGGCCTGTCCTGTCAACTTGTGGTATTAGACCTGAGGATGACTGATTCCCAGGAACCACGAGTTAAGTCTACGGCCTGTAGTTTGAACTACAGACCGTCCTGTTGACTCGTGAAAGTTAATCAGAGAACTTCCAAGTCTTTCAGGGATGATGAATTAGTTTGATGGGCCATAATCTATTCTATAGTCCATCCTATTAACCCATAAACTGCCAGCCTGTTCACTTAGCCAGGAACAACGGATGGAAACCACGAGCCGTGGTTTGGTCTACGACTCGTGAAATCCGTCTGTGGTCTCTGAAAGTCAACTTTTTCCAGCTTTTTCCTAATTATATCCCAGGGGTATTTTAGTTATTACCCACCCTTTTAACTCCTAAATGAGGTTGTTTTGACTATTTATAGAAGAGTTTTCACCCTCATTAGCCTAAGTCCCTCCTCAGATCTTCATTCATCTCCCAAAAAGGAAAAGAACTCCTTCAAGCTCCAAGTTCAAGTCTCCTTTTCTTTTCAATTTCAAGTGGGTTAGCTTCAATCAAGGTATGTGGGAATTCATTAAGAGTTTCCTTTCACCCTTAAGCCCAAGACCCCAAATCTTTACTTTGATTTAACAATTTATGAAATTACGGTTCTTACTCAAATTGGGGAAAAGTTATGGGTCTTCTTCTAAGGCATTAATTCATGATTTCTTATTACATATCTATGATTTAATTGAAGTCTCTCAGTTGATTTCAAAAGCCCATATGATTATGATGAATTTTAGCATGTTTTCATTGGATTGCATGTCTTCAAGTAAAATTGGTATGTTTATTTAATATGACCTCTATTTTCATGAAATTGCATGTCTAATTCTTCAAGTTATGATATTATAAAGGAAAGTATATTTTGAATTATGGTTTTGCAAAGCTTTAAGATTCATGACTTGTGAATTGCATGAAATCAGATATGTCCTTATGCTTTTTCAACAGTTTTGGATATTAGATATGTCCCTATATTTTACGAAAGGTTTGGCATCCAGATATGTCTACCTAAGTTATGAACAGTTTTGACATCATATATGTCGCAAGTATTATGAGCTATATGTATATATTTTTGGGAGTAGTATTAGCATTGAGTTGGACAGGGTGAGAGTACCCTTAGTCCTAGAACTACATGCCTCCATAGGTTCTAAGTCCCCTCAATTGGACATCATACTTAATGATCACGCCACAGTCATGCCTCTATACCCTGGCAAGGTATATTGGGTCCTTTCGATGGGGCATACACATCAAAATTCATGCAGCTCACATAGTCTATGTCGGTTAGAGAACCTCCCACAGAAACAGTATCAGGTTTTAAAATGCATTGACTCTTTATTTTCAGATTTTAGAATTATTATGATTACTTATGATATTTTGTATACCTTGTTTTAGTATTGCGTCAAGTCTCTTGCATTTCAGTTTTACACTTATAGCATGATTTCAGTTTTGCAAGTATTATTAGCATGCTCATCTCAGATTCTTGTTTAGCTCACATGTTCGGTATATCCTATAGTACTGACATATTTCGCGTTGCATTCTTTTACGATGCAGATTCAGGCTCCTGCCCTAAGACACGTGGCTAGACTACGCCAAATACCCAACTGATTATTGGTGAGTCCTCATTATTTGAGGACCGGAGTTATGTTTAGTATTTTATGTCTCTTTCCTTTGGATTATCTGAGTTAGTTGGGGTCTTGTCCCATCAGCTCCCATTTCAGACTTAGAGGCTTCAGACATAGCTAGTTTATATTCTGGATTAGTTCTGTGTAGACTTTATGCTATTTCAGTTATGGATGCCTATCTTCTCTATGTATGCTTCCGCCTTTTTTTCTTAAGTTTATCTGAGTATGCTATAACCAAGGGTTAATCTAGGGCACTCGTGTCTCGGATCCCGTGTTACATCTAGAGGGTAGTCTAGGGGAATGATAAACTTTGTATTAGAGCCTCAGGTTCAAGAGTCCTAGGATGTCTGAAAGCCGCATCAAGTAGAATCTCTTTCATGTGTGTGAAGTGCACCACACTTATGAGAGGGAAGCTATGAGATGTCTTAGAAAAACTTCACTTTTTCATGATCATATCGTGCGATAGAGTTTAACTCCAATATCCCTCTAACCCTTCCCTTGTATGTTTCAGATTATTCCTTGATGTGTTATACCTCACTGAGCCGCTCGAAATGTTGTTCCTCCAGTTACCTCCCCTGAGGTCACGAATGAGGATTTTAGGAACGCCATCCACATGCTATCCCAGACCATGGCCTCTTAGGCCAACTAGCCAGCTTCTATCCCCGTCCACCCTCAAGGTGGGGTAGCGGCCCGAGTTTTTGAACCCATCGGAGTTTTGGGGTTCGAAAGTGAATGAAGATCCAATAAACTCTGTTGATGAGGTGAAGAAAATCTTTGATGTGATACAAGTGGTTGGGGTTGATAGTGTTGAGTTACCATCCTATCAACTCAAGGATGTAGCTCATATTTGGTTCACATAATGGAAGGAAGCTAGGGCTAAGGACGTGGTCTCTATGACTTAGGAGTATTTCGTGAGGGCTTTACTTGATCGGTTCTTCCTGAGAGAGTTGAGGCAAGTGAAGGCCGAGGAGTTTGTGAACTTGAGACAGGGATCCATGACTATTCAGGAGTACAGTTTGAAGTTCACTCAGCTGTCTAGGTATGCTCCCTCTATCGTAACGGACCCACAGGATCAGATGAGCAAGTATATCTATGGGGTTTCATGTTTGGTAAAGAAGTAGTGTAGGTTTGCTATGCTATTGAGTCATATGAGTATCTCCAGGCTTATGACTCATGCTCACTATATCGAGGGAGACAAGCTTAGGGATCTATGGAGAACAAGAGGGCTAGGTCCAAGGGTTCAGGTTTTGGCCATCAGAGGTCCGGTGGTGGACATCACTTCTTATTTCAGAAGAAGTCATCAGGACCTTTGCATTCTATCGCTAGTGCTCCTTCTCAGGCCTCCAGGCCTCATCATGATCAATTTGGTAGAGGTGCGGGTTCTTATTCTCATGGAAGTGGTGCAAAGGGGCCTTTCTACCCCGTTTGCACCAAGTGTGGGAAAAATCATCCCGGTGAGTGTCTAGCCGATAGAGAGGGTTTCTATGGATGTGGTCAGGTTGGTCACAGTATTCTAGATTATCCTTCAGCTAAGAAAGGTGCAGGGTGGTAGCAGGACTTATTCTGCCCAGCAGCTTCAAGAGGTCAACTAGCCTAGCGGGGCACTACTTCTAGTTTTGGTAGTCAGCACCAGAACCATCTTTATGCCATATCCTCTCGGCAGGACCAAGAGGATTCCCTAGATGTTATTACTGGTATATTGAAAGTCTTCACTTTCGATGTGTATGCTTTGTTGGACCCCGGCGCCTCTTTTTCTTTTGTGACCCCTTATATAACATGCAAGTTCAAAATTTGTCCTGAATTGCTTTTAGAACCCTTTTGTGTTTCTACTCATGTTGGTGAGTCAGTCCTAGCCAGAAGAATCTACCAAAATTTCCCTATCTCAGTCCTTCATAGAGTCACTTCAGCGGATTTAGTAGAGTTGGATATGACTGATTTTGATGTTATCCTTGGTATGGATTGGTTGCATGCTTGTTATGCTTCAGTTGATTATTGTACTCGGATTGTCAGTTTCAAGTTTCCACGTGAACCTGTCTTAGAGTGACAAGGTAGTCCTCCATCCTTGAAAGGCCATTTCATATCTTATCTTAAGGCTAGAAAGATGATTTCTAAAGGTTATGTTTATCATATAGTTTGGGTTATGGAAATAGAGTCTGAAACCCTATCCCTAACCGTATCCCTTCAATCTATTCATGTTGTGAATGAGTTCCCAGAAGTTTTTCCCAAAGATTTGCCCAGAGTCCCTCCCAAGCGGTAAATCAACTTTGGGATCGATCTTCTTTTAGATACGAATCTTATCTCTATTCCTTCCTACAGAATGGCTCCTGCAGAACTTAAAGAGTTAAAGGATCAGTTGAAGGACCTTCTTGATAAGGGTTTCATCAGGCCTAGCATTTCTCCATGCGGTGCCCTAGTCTTATTCATGTGAAAGAAAGATGGTTCCCTCAAAATGTGTATTGACTACCGTCAGTTGAACAAGATCACAATCAAGAATAGGTATCCCATCCTTAGGATTGATTACTTGTTCGATCAGCTTTAGGGTTCGAGTTTCTTCTCCAAAGTCGACCTTGGATCCAGTTATCATCAGCTTCATGTTAGAGAGAGTGTGATATTTCTAAGACAGCCTTAAGGACTCGGTATGGTCATTATGAATTTGTTGTTATGTCTTTTTGTTTAACGAATGCTCCTGTATCCTTTATGGATTTGATGAACTGTGTGTTCAAGCAGTATTTGGATATGTTTGTGATTGTGTTCATTGATGATATCCTTATCTATTCTCGGAGTAAGGAGGAGCATGTAGACTATTTGATAGTGGTGTTGCACACTCTCAGGGATCGGCAGTTATTTGCTAAGTTTAGCAAGTGTGAGTTCTATATTGTGATGCTTCTAAGATTGGTTTGGGTTATGTGTTGATGCAGCATGGTAAAGTGATTTCTTATTCTTCGAGACATCTTAAGACTAATGATAAGAACAACCCTACTCATGATCTTGAGTTAGCAGCTGTTGTGTTTGCTTTGAATATTTGGAGACATTACTTGTATGGGGTGCACGTGGATGTATTAACCAATCATAAGAGTCTTCAATATGTATTCACTCAGGAGGAATTGAATCTGCGACAAAAAAGATGGCTTGATCTTCTTAAGGATTATGACATGAGTGTGCTTTACCACCCGTGTAAGGCCAATGTTGTGGCAGATGCACTTAGTAGATTTTCCATGGGTAGTGTGTCTTCAGTCGAATACAGGAAGAAGGAATTGGTTAAGGAGGTTCATATGCTCTCTTGGTTGGGAGTTTGCCTTATGGACTCAACAGAAGGTGGTGTTATTGTTCAGAATGGTTCTAAATCATCTTTGGTAGCTAAAGTGAAGGCAAAGCAAGACAGTGATCATATTTTGCTTCATCTAAAGGGCACAGTCCATCAACAAAGAGTTGAGGTTTTCTCCTATGGGGGAGATAGTATGCTTCGCTATCAGGGTTGATTGTGTGTGTCTGATGTAGATGGGTTGAGACAGTAGATTCTGACTAAGGCTCATAGCTCCAAATGTTCTATTCACCTTGGTGCCACCAAGATATACCGTGATCTATTGGAAGTCTATTGGTGTAATAGTATGAAGAAGGACATAGCCGGTTTTTTGTCTAAGTGTCCCAACTATCAGCAAGTAAAGGTACAGCATCAGCAATCAGGTGGCATGACTCAGGATATTGACCTTCCTACTTGGAAGTAGGAAGCGATCAATATGGACTTTATAACAGGTTTGCCTTATGCTCGAAGGCAACACGATTCTATTTGGGTGATTGTTGACCGGATAACAAAGTCATCCCACTTCTTGGTTGTTAAGACTACGAACTCAGCGGATGATTATGCCAGACTCTATATTTGGGAGATAGTCTGATTGCATGGTGTCCTATTGTCCATCATTTCAGATGGAGGTACTCAGTTTACCTCCCAGTTATGGAGATCATTTCAGAGAGGTCTTGGTACTCAGGTGAAGCTTAGCATGGCTTTTCACCCACAGATGGATGGCCAGGCAGAGCGTACTATTCAGACCATGGAGGATATGTTGAGGGCTTGTGTGATTGACTTAAAAGGTAATTAAGATGATCACTTACCTTTTATTGAGTTTGCCTACAACAACAACTTTCACTCTAGCATCCAGATGGCTTCTTATGAGGCACTTTATAGTCGGAGGTGTAGGTCTCCTATTGGTTGGTTTGAGGTAGGTGAGGCATCTTTGATTGGTCCAGATTCAGTGCATGAGACTATGGAGAAGGTTCAGCTTATTAGGGAGAGGTTGAAGACCGCTCAGAGTCGACAAAAATCATATGCAAACGTGAGGAGAAGAGAATTGGAATTTGAGGTTGATGATTGGGTTTTTCTGAAGGTGTCTTGAGATTTGTAGGTCCTTATCAGATTTTGAGAAGAGTTGTTAGCGTTGTTTATTAGTTGGATTTTCCAAGGGAATTAGAAGCGGTCCATTCGGTTTTCCATGTTTCCTTGTTGAAGAAGTGTATTGGTGATCTGACCCTGATTGTTCCTTTAGAGGATATGGGTATGAAGGATAGTCTCACTTATGAGGAGGTTCCTGTGGAGAAGGGGGAGATATTGTGACACCCCCAAAACTTATTTAGCTTTTAAACTCAGAATCTCAGAAAAATTTTAGCTTTTCAGGGCTTACGAGTCCAAACCACGGATCATGTTCTGAACCACGAGTCGTGGAATGGAGTCATGGTTTAAATCTACCTGTCTCAGACTCTGGTGTAAAAACCACGAGTTGGTTCTACAGGCTGTAGTTTAGTCTATAGCCCATCCTGTCAACTCGTGGTATCAGACCTGAGGACTGACTGATTCCCAAGAACCACGAGTTAAGTCTATGGCCCGTAGTTTGAACTACGGACCATCCTGTTGACTCGTGAAACCTGATCAGAGACCTAGCAAGTTCTTCAGGAATGACGAATTGGTTTGACAGGCCGTAATCTATTCTACGGTCCATCCTGTTATGGTCCATTCTACGGGCTTTTCAGTTTAAGTTATATGATACTCTACTTTTGAAGTTGATCTTCTATTTTCATGTCTTATGTTTAACTATGATTTTACTCATGAATTCTCTTATTATTCATTGCTTCAGTCTTTCAAGCATGATTCAAACACGTTTATATTTATTGTTGCATAGACTCATATATTCAGTACATCCTATAGTACTGATGCATTTAGCACTATATCTTTTTATGATGCAGATTGAGGCACCTGCCCTCAGACTCTTGGCTAGACTACGCCATACATTCAGCTGATTATTGGTGAGTCCTCATTATTCGGGGACTAGAGTTAGAGTGTCCATCTTTATGCTTTCATCTCAGATTTTGAGTTAGCTGAGGTCTTTTCCCAGCAACTCTTTATGACAGTTAGAGGCTTTTCAGACATAGACAGTATGCGAGTCTCCTTTTTGATTTGTATTCCTATTTGACTTGATTATCTATACATTTGATTTTGGATCTTCCTATTATGCTTCCGATTGTCTATTTGAATTATCTGAGTTATGCTATGACCAAGGGTTAACTTGGGGCACTTATGGTCCCAGGTCATGTGTTACGTCAAGGGGGTAGCCTTGGGGCATGACAATAAATCACTCTGGTAAGTTCCTTATGCCTTCCCTCGTGTCATTCTCAGTATTTGTATGCTTTAGTCCCTCCTTAACTCTGTGAAATTTAAGCCCAAATCCTTGAAATCCTCCATTGATCAAGTGAGTTCTTTGGGCAGTTTTGAGGCCCTAAACGAACTCTGTCTTTGTCCTTCTCTTAGGCATTGGTTTCTTACCTCATAGATGTTACGACCCGATTTCTTGGTCATGATGGCACCTACAACACCCAAGTAGGCAAACCAATCCTCGTAGCCTAGAATGGTTAGTAATGGGCTACTATATAGCAAGCACGCAGAAGAAAACGTAAAATAAGTGGAAGCAAGGAATATAAGGTAAAGAAAAGGGATAACAGGAGTAAATAGAGAAGCTAAAACCAACTCAAAACCTGGTATCACATTATAAGAGCTGGAAATACATCAACAGAGTACAAAAGGATCAAAAACAATATATACAAATATCTTCGAATAGTAAAAGAGTACATAATACAAGGACGAACTAAAAGCTAAGCTCTGGTCGCCAAGAGCTCACCCTCAGTCTCGGATAGCTCCCAAAAGATCAGCCTGCACGAGTCTCCAATGAAGCAGCCACGATGGCCCACACTAGTATCTGCACCAAGAAGATGTAGAGTGTAGTATGAGCACCAATTGCTAAGCAATGGGTACCCAGTATCTATCATAGGCCGATTGAACGCATATAAGATATAAAGGCAGTAATATAGCAAAATAGAAGCAAGTAGTCACAACAAACCACAAAGAAGTACAAGGAAGCTAGCACAGAAGGATACAAGGAGAAAACAACATACTTGGCTAGATACTGGAATATATATCACACAGACACAAGTGAAAGAAAGAAATAACGCACCTGAGATCCTCACAATAACAATATATATAGAAAGTTTTTAGAAATAGGCGGTGTACTGGTAACCTTAAGTGAAAGAAGGGAAACAGAGAAGCAAATACTCTAATCATGTTGGAAACCCAATTCTACTACTTAAACATGCCAATAATCCAAGTAGAGCATGAGGTGAACCAAGAGAATACACTACAAAACTCCTGTAGGTGAAACCTCGAATAAGACACCGAATATAACCATAATTAGAATCAAAGATGCGATAGGATAATAATAAGTCTGCATATAGTTTCAACGGGAACCCATACACCCGAGGAATGCATACAAGTGAAGAAAAACCCTCTGGTATCCCATACTAATGGAGCGTACACTCAGCAAATAGAAGACAAGGGTGGAACCTGACATAAATGAATGATATGATGCAATAGTGAAAACCCGGTGGAACAGTAACCCTGTAATACCCCCTATGATGCCTATGGGCCCAACAGGTAGGATCCATGGAAGAACACGGCCCGTATACCTCAACTATACCATATACCCCTCCTCCAGCACACTCAGCACGTATCTTTTGGTCCGGATTAGCAAGGTCCATGGAGGTCCTCGACCACATACTACCCCTCATAACTGATAAGTCGGTAATATACCAACTTATTGAGCCTAAATCCATGAATTATTGCTATGTTTTGAATAGATTTAGAGGTTCTTATGGCCTTTATTAATGTCTATGAAGGTACTTTTGAGAAATGAAGAGAAACAAGAAAATGGACCCAAAAAGAGCTCAAAGGAGTGAAGTGTGAAGTGATTCAAAAAGCTGGAGATTCTGACCTGAGATGCGGTAGCCATGCGATACGCACAAGCCGAGGTGCAAACTGAACCTTCTCCGAATAAAGTTACAAAAGCCACTGAAGAATTTGCTAAGAGGTGCGGTCACTGTGTGATGTGCACATCCCAAGGTACAAACCGCACCACCTTCACATGAAGCTCCCACAGTCAGCTGAAGTCACTGGTTCAATTGAAGAGGGTGTGCAACATGCACATCACGATGTGCGAGTCGCACATCGCACCGCACACCACCCGAAGGGGAAATGTTGTCCAAAATTTTAGTGACGTTTTGGGAAGCTATAAAAGGCTCATTTAGACTTATTTGTAATTATTATTATTCAGTCCTAAATATTTTAGAAATCTTTTTGCCTCAAGAATAAGTTTTCCTCTTCAAAGAGAAGAGGGTTTGAATTCATTATCTTGGTTAACCATTTGTGTACTCAAATTGAGCTTGGAACTTGAGATTTAGCTCTAATGGAGAGGATTTTGACTTTCCCATTTGGTATATCTCTCTCTTTTGCTATGACTGGCTAATTTCTCTTGTCTAGGGGTGTGTTGATGATGGGTGCTTGACAAATGGATGTGGGTGTTGTTAATTCATCTTTATAATTACTTATTTGACATGGGTCTAGTAGTTTCACCAAATTTTAATCCTAAAATTGCTGGTTGCAAACATTAATTTTCATTACTTGACTTTGTGATTGCTTGAAAGAAGATTTCATGGTTTCAGATGTGAAATTACTAATGGAAACTAGGGACTCCGTCTAGATTTAAGGCTAGAAATAGTTCTTATCAAAGGAATCACCTATTTAAGGGTCTAAGCTAGAGATAGTGTGACCTCCCCAAGCTTAGGTTGGTTGTTTGTCGATCAAACCGATGATGCTCTAACTAAGATCATCGGCTATATGGTTGTTGATCGAGAGATACCAATCCATACACATGACCAACACTACTCATGTCAATAAGAGAGAACAAATATGAATTGCTAATCACCCTAGCCCATGACTAAATCCCCATCGGATACACATCCCTAGTCGCCTACTCTATTTGATACACCCGCTTTTGTTTATTTGCTTTTAATTGAATTATGATTGTAGTGACAAGATCTCAATTCCCCCAACCTTTTACTTTTCATGTTTAAGCACTTACTCTCATTTTGAACTCAATTCAACACAATCTTAATTTAGCTAGCTCCAAGTCCCTGGGGTACGACTCCGACACTCGTTGGGAATTATAAATTTTATTTTGTTGCACGATCGATGTGCCCTCCAACTTGGGGAGCACAATTTGAGCATTCATTAAAAATGGCACCGTTATCGGGGACTTGAGTTGTTAGCTAATTTTGATTGTTGATTTGAAGTCACCTTGAGAGTGTTTGTTTCTTTTACTTTTGTTTGTTGCTTGTGGTTGATTGTAGGCACACGTCACTCAAACATCAAATGCCAGTACTTCTCACTCAGCCCATTTGCACTTGAATTTTGATACCTTGATGACCCATAAGTTGGATTTTTGGGGAGTTGAGGGAGCAATGGGTGCGACCTCCACTAAAGAGATTGAGGATTGGTTAAAGAATGATGCACGGAGGAATAGAGAGTTATCAATCACTTCCACACTCCTTGAATTCATGGTAAGGAGTGTTTCAAATGAGTGAGTTGAAACCATTAACACCATTGGTGTTTTTGGGAGTGTGAGGTCAGTAAAAGATGGTGAAATCTTGATGATGGTAGTGATGAGGTGTCTACAGCTATCCACGAGGCGGGTTCCCATGTCATCCTTCATACTTTGGGCAAATGTGAACATGGGAACCAAGGTCGAAATGAATAATATGAAGACTCTAGGATGGAGAGTATGCTTGTGCAGGTGTTAGAGAAAGTAGGGTCAACCTATGGAGTCATTGAGGAGTTGAGCCATAACCTTAGAAGTCTTTCCCAAACCGTGCAATCACACTCCATAGCCATTGAACGTTTTGAAGATAGAATGCTTTGGCTTAGTCTACAATTCAAATCTAGGCAAGCCGAGAATTAAGAAAGGGGTAGTGGTGTTGAGAGCTCCCTCAACAACGTTGACGCTGCACCACCAATGACAAGCAAGCCTCGGAACAAGCAAGTCTGGAGGAATGGTTTGACTAAAGTTGTTCAACATGAGAGCAAAGAGACTAAGGTTCTCAAATCTTTCCCTCCATGTCCACCTCCATTCCCTCAGCGACTTTTGCAAGAAATAATGGATGATAATTCGAATGATTTTGAGTCTATGTTGAAAAGAATCACCATCAATATGCTTGCGAGCACCACTTTTAACAAAATGCCTGAGTATGCCAAGTTTGTGAAAGAATTATGCACCACTTGAAACTTAGAGGATGTTAGGGTAGTTCAACTATCTCCTTTTAGTAGTGAAACTCTTGTGGGGAATTTCACCAATGAGGTCGTGACGCAGGGTGTACACACGGTTTTTGATTCGAAGGGTGTTCACAAGTCCACTAGGTTAGTGTGCAATGAAAACTCGAGTGTCAACTTGATGTCGTTTACCACTTTCAAATGAATGGAGTTGGGGCAACCCACTAGCACAAACATGAAGTTCTTTATGATAGACCAGTCAGTAAGGCAACCCGTGGGGATCGGTTGTGATATTTTGATCAAGGTAGGGCGATTTGTGTACCCTATGGACTTTGTGGTAATTGATTGCAAAGGGAGCTTTGAGATACCCATTGTCTTGGGGAAACCTAGTTTAAAAATAGGGCACACCTTGAGCAAAATGGATTCGGGAGAGTTGAAGTTTGCATTGAATGATAAGGAAGCCACCTTCGACATAAATAGATCTATGAGGCAACTGAGTAATCTCCAAATGGATTTCACAATTGAAAAAATTGATGAAAATATTGTTTTGCACATGAGAGAGGGATTCGTCAATGAAGTCTTAGAAGCAATACTATTAAATCATAATGGATAGGAGATAGAGGAATTCGACGAGGTTTGTTGTGCATTAGTGCGCATGGGATCCTACTCCTACCCCTCAAACAAACTTGATCTTGACCTATAGAACAGGCAAACTCCACCATCTAAACCTTCAATCATTGAACCTCTTATGTTGGAACTCAAACCATTGCCTTCCCATTTGAAGTATGCCTACTTGGGTGCTAACGAGACCTTACCGGTCATTATTTCCAACAAGTTGAGATACAAGCAAGTGGATGCTTTGCTTAAAGCGTTAAAGAAGAATATTCAAGCTCTAAGATAGACCGTTGCGGATATCATAGGTATACCTCTGGAAATATGCACACAAAAAATAAACCTCCAATAGGAAATCATCCCTTCCATTGAGCACCAATGAAGGCTTAACCCACCAATGCAAGATGTGGTGAAGAAAGAAATTAATAAATGGTTGGACGTTGGAGTGGTTTTCCTATATCCATAGCACTTGGGTTAGCCTGGTGCAATGTATGCCAAAGAAAGGAGGAATCACCGTGGTTCCCAATGAGAAAGATGAGTTAATCGCTCTCAGGCCTGTGACCGGTTGGAGAGTATGCATGGACTACCAGAAATTGAATTTGTGGACGGAAAAAGACCATTTCCCTCTCCTGTTCATGGATCAAATGCTAGACCAGTTGGTGGGCCGTGGCTTCTATTATTTTCTAGATAGTTATTCTAGGTACAATCAAATTTCAATTGCTCTGGAGGACCAAGGAAAACCACTTTCACATGTCCGTATGGTACCTTTGCATTCAAAAGAATGCCCTTTGAACTTTGCAATGCTTCGGCCACCTTCCAAAGGTGTATGATGTCGATATTCTCGGATATGGTTGAGGATACAATGGAAATCTTCATGGATGATTTTTTAGTTGTTGGGGATGAGTTCAATGATTGTTTGGAGCACCTACAAGAGGTACTTAAAAGGTGTGAGGAAACAAATTTGTTGTTGAATTGGGAAAAATGTCACTTCATGGTGAAGGAGTGGATAGTTTTGGGGCAAAAGATCTCTGAAAAAAGGCTGGAAGTTGATCAGGTAAAAATTGAGGTTATATCAAAGCTACTTCCTCCGAGAACTGTGAAAGGCATCCAGAGTTTTCTCGGCCACACCAGTATCTATCGGTGGTTCATCAAAGACTTCTCAAAAGTGGCTTACCCTTTATGTAAGCTATTGGAAAAGGAGGAAAAATTTGACTTTGATGATAGATTCATGACGGCTTTCCTCACCTTGAAATAAAAGCTTACCTCCACCCCAATTATTATTGCACCGGACTAGTCAAAGACTTTTGAGCTCATGTGTGACGCCAGTGGCGTAGCTTTAGGGGCAGTGCTTGGTCAACGAAGAGAGAAGCTTTTTCACCTGATATATTATGCAAGTAAAACTTTAAACACAGCACAGACAAGTTACACGATTATGGAGCAGGAATTGTTAGTTGTGGTGTTTGCTTTTGAGAAATTTTGGGCATATATCTTGGGGACTAAGGTGGTGGCGCACACTGACCACGCAGCTATCAGGTATTTGATGACTAAAATGGATGTCAAACCCCGATTAATCTGGTGGGTGTTACTTCTTCAAGAGTTTGACTTTGAGGTGAAGGACCGGAGGGGGTGTGAGAATCAAGTGGCCGACCACTTATCACGTTTGGAAGAAGAGGGAAGGCTTGTGAGGGAGCTTGAAATCAATGACTCATTCCCGGATGAGCGAATTTTGGTTGCTTATCATGACTTAACAACTTGGTTTGTGGATTTTGCTAATTATTTGGAAAGCGATCTACTTCCAGAGGGATTAAACTCGAATTAGAAAACAAAAATCTCCACGATGTTCGAAAATACTCTTGGGATGAGCCCTACTTATTCTATATTTACGATGATGGGATGATACGGAGGTGTATATTAGAAATTTAAATGTTACCCATTCTTAGAGCATGCCATTCATCACCTGTTGGTGGACATCATGGGGGTATGCGCACGGCCTCTAAAGTGTTGCAAAGCAAATTCTATTGGCCTACCTTGTTCCAAGATGCCCATGATTTTGTAAAGGAGTGTGACAAGTGTCAACGCGTAGGGGGCATATCTCGATGTCACAAACTTCCACTAACACCTATCCTTGAGATCAAATTGTTTTATGTATGGGGTATCAATTTAATGGGGCCCTTTACAAGCTCCCATGGGAACACCTATATTCTAGTGGTTGTGGACTACGTGTCCTAATGGGTCAAAGCGTTGGCTTTACCAAATAATAAAGGGAGAAGTGTGACTGCTTTTCTCAAAAAGCACATCTTTGCGAGGTTTGGCACCCCTCGTTCCATCATTAGCAATGGAGGATCGCATTTTTGCAACAAGCTGTTTAGCGCTCTACTTCAAAAATAGGGAGTCAAACACAAAGTGGTCACCCCCTACAATCCACAAATGAGCGGTTAAGTCGAGGTGTCCAACCGGGAGATTAAGTCCATCCTTTCAAAACCAGTGAATGTTCACCAAACAAATTGGTCACGCAAGTTGGACGATGCACTATGGGCATATATGACAGCTTACAAGACCCCGATTGGAATGTCACCCTACCCATTGGTTTTTTGTAAGGCTTGTCATCTCCCGGTCGAATTGGAACACAAAGATATGTGGGCCTTGAAGAAGCTGAACTTAGATTGGGAGAGAGCCGCTCGTGCTAGAATGGAAGACCTTAATGAAAAGGATGAATTCCGGATGCGAGCATATGAAAGTGCCTCTATCTACAAAGCCCGAATGAAGCGATATCACGATAAAAAAATCTTAAGGCGAGAGTTTCATCCGGGGGATTGGGTGCTCCTATTCAACTCTAGACTTCGGCTTTTCCCGGGAAAGATAAGATCAAATGGTAAGGCCCTTTTAAAGTTCTTCAAGTATTCACCAATGGAGCCATAGAATTGGAGAACAAGGATGGCTTGGCTTTCAAAGTCAATGGGCAACGAGTGAAGAAGTACTTAGGCATTTCGGAAGAAGCTGCAATGGTAGAAGCCATTTACTTAGATGAGCCTTGAGTGAGAGGTACCTTCGTCGAGCCGTGATGTTAAACCAAGCGCTTTTTAGGAGGAAACCCAAGCACTTTTTCCTTTTATATTTTTTTTCTTTTTGGTTTTACTTTGTATGTTGTTTTTGTTAGCCTTGTAGTTGGGAGTCGAGCTAAAGAAGTTTGAGCAATGATAAGATGGTGCAGAAATTTGTGTGGTCGCACTGCAGAAGGTGCACATCGCATATTAGGTGGCATGAGCTTAACAAAAAGTTGACATGTCAGACTACACAACGTGCGATTGGTGTGTGATTGCATGACCAGTTGTGCGCGTCACACAACAGTTTCGCATCTCTTAGCAGACGCCTGGTAGTTCCTCCCAAAAATCCACACCTCCATGCAATCACTGGGGCATTTCACATACCTCAAAGTGCATATTGCACAGCCTTCGTATAAGCAAGAAATAGAATGAAGTCTAAATTGGCCGCTTTGATTATGCGATTGGAGATGTGGCCGCACCACCTGTAGTGCATTTTGCACAAGTTCATCAGGGAGTGTTCTGCATTCTCTAGCTAATATCATTGGGGATAATGTTCCATTTTGGTTGAGGGTGCTTGGATATCGCCTTGTTAATAGTAGTTTAGAAATAAACTTCGAGGGTTTTCTTAATACCACGGTACTTTCCCAAGGAGCACAAGTTTTAATTATTTTCTTTTTCTTTTCTTTTGTTTTTGTGTCAAACTGGGTTGGTGTTTCCCTATGATAGATTGAGAGGCGACTTTCTTAAGGGAAAATTTCAAGTTTTAGTTTTAGAATCGAGTCCATAGTTGCTTGTCTCGAAATGGGCCCACCAAAGAAATTTCTCCTGGCAAATTGTTTTGAAAATAAAAGGAAGAAGGGAAATGAATATGTTTTTTTTGAGGAAAAACATTTTCTTGTCATGACTTGCACACTCTCGCTTTGTCTTGATTGACTCACAAATGAGTGTGTAATGAACTAGGAATAGCTTGTCGAAAATCATTTGTCCCAATTGATTTTGAGACTAATGAAAGAAGTATTGTGGCATGATGCCTTGTGTGGTGAGGCTTTACCTTGATTCTTGTGCATAAGTGTCATCTAGAACTTTCCCCGAATGTGATTCAAAGTAAAATTTTAGGTGTGACCGAGCTTGGAAGATGACCTTAGGCCCTTTTTGATAACCACTTTGCCCAAATAACTTCCCATGATGTCAACCCTAGTGAAACCCTTTGAGCTTGCGACCGTTCTTTGGCACCTTTTTAACACCTTGTCCTTTTTAGAACCTCTATCTTGGCACCCATACTCCCTAATTGCTTGAAAATGAAATGTAGGCTAAAATCCTATGTTTGGGGGGGTGAAGGATAATATAGGCAAATGCCTGAGTTTGGGGGTGTATGTAATTAAATAAGGAAAAGAAAAGAAGTGCACTCAAAGTGCAAGGTAGCACCTTCAGTTTGAATTGAAAATTTGCTCCAAAAATGCAATCCAATGAGAAAAATGAAAAGAAAAAATAGGTGCTACCAAACAAAGGCGATACAAGGAGTTTGAATGATCATGAGTAAAAAAGAGAAATCTTGGGATTGTGTGAGGGAGAAATAAGGTGTAGTTGAAATTTGAAAATGTGAGCGGTGATTCAAAATGAGAACAAAGAGCATTAGGGAGGTGTAACCACTTGAACCAAATGAAATCCTCACCTTAACCCTAGCAAACATCGTAACCCGCAAGTTCTTGGTGATTTCAAGCTTGGCTACCCTACATTAGTGGTGATCTACATGAAGGGAAATCCTATGGTTTGACGCGTGTGCACTTGAACTTCCTTGAGAGAGTGAGAGTCTTTTTGGTTCTCCTATAATCCCGATTGTTTGTGAATTGAATGATTGTGAGTGGGATTCTCTCTTGTGGTGAGTGGCATAATGCACTCAAATTGAAACATGAGGTCTCTATTTCAATTGAGGGGAATGAATGAGACAAGTTGTGAGGTGAATCTTGAGGCAAACCTTGACAGTCCATGCCAATGACTTCAGAAGCTTAAATGTCTTGTTTTGAATGACAAAATTCCCCTGATTTTGAATGAGAAATGATGTCCTTTTGGAAAAAGTTTTGAAATGGCCAAATGCCTTGAGTTTATGGTGGTTCAAATTGAGATGAGCATCATAGTTGAGTCTTTTGTTTGAGTCTTTTGCTTATTCTTTTTCTTATTTTTTTTAGTATAGATTAGTCTCGTGTGCCTTAATTGAGTCTAAAGCATATTTCATTCCTTGCCTTATGAGTATCTTTCTTGAGGACAAGCAATATTTCAAGTTTGGGGATTTGATAAGTCGGTAATCTACCAACTTATTGAGCCTAAATCCATGAATTATGGCTATGTTTTGAATAGATTTAGAGGTTCTTATGGCCTTTATTGATGTCTATGCAGGTACTTTTGATAAATTATGAGAAACAAGGAAATGGACCCATAAAGAGATCAAAAAGAGTGAAGTGTGAAGTGATTCAAAAAGCTGGAGATTTTGACCTGAGATGCAGCGGTTGTGCGACACGCACAAGCCGAGTTGCAAACCTCACCTCCTCCGCATGAAATTACAAAAGCCACTGAAGAATCTGCTAAGTGGTGTGGTCACTATGCGACGCACACATCCCAAGGTGCGAACTGCACCACCTTCGCACAAAGCTTCCAAAGTCAGCTGCAGTCACTGGTCCAATCAAAGAGGATGTGCAACGACACATCATGACGTGTGAGTCGCACGTCGTGCCGCACACCACCCGAAGGGAAAATTTTGTCCTAAATTTTGGTGACATTTTGGGAAGCTATAAAAGGCTTATTTAGGCTTATTTGTAATTATTATTATTCAGTCCTAAATATTTTAGAAAGCTTTTTGCCTCAAGAACAAGTTTTTCTCTCCAAAGAGGAGGGTTTGAATCCATTCTCTTGGTTAACCATTTATGTACTCAAATTGAGCTTGGAACTTGAGATTTAGCTCTAATAAAGAGGATTATAACTTACCCATTTGGTATATCTCTCTCCTTTGATATGATTGGCTAATTTCTCTTGTCTAGGGGTGTGTTGATGATGGGTGCTTGACAAATGGGTGTGGGTGTTGTTAATTCATATTTATAATTGCTTATTTGACATGGGTCTAGTAGTTTCACCAAATTTTAATCCTAAAATTGGTGGTTGCAAACATTAATTTTCATTACTTGACCATGTGATTGCTTGAAAGAGGATTTCATGGTTTTGGAACTGAATTTAGTAGCGGGAACTTGGGACTCCGTCTAGATTTGAGGCTAGAAATAGCTCTTATCAAAGGAATCACCCATTTAAGGGTCCAAGATAGAGATAGTGTGACCTCCCCAAGCTTCGGTTGGTTGTTTGTCGATCAAACCGATGATGCTCTAACCAAGATCATCGGCTATATGGTTGTTGATCGAGAGATAGCAATCCATACCCATGACCAACGCTACTCATGTCAATAAACGAGAACAAATGTTAATTGATAATCACCCTAGCCCATGAGTAAATCCCCATCGGATACACATCCCTAGTCGCCTACTCGATTTGATACACCCGCTTTTGTTTATTTGCTTTTAATTTAATTGTGATTGTAGTTACAACATCCCAATTCCGCCAACCTTTTAATTTTCATGCTTAAGCATTTACTCTCATTTTGAACTTAATTCGACACAATCTTAATTTAGCTAGCTCCAAGTCCCTTGGGTATGACCCCGACACTCGTTGGAAATTATAAATTTTGTTTTGCTGCACAATCACCATGACCTCCAACTTGGGGAGCACGATTTGAGAATTCATTAATAATCTCAATGCAACTATCCAAAATGAATCCGGATCCAAACTAGCAATCAAATCTCAAAAAATATATGCCCGAAGCCTATCCAGGTCTAAATCGGTGAAATAAGTCCCAAAAGTCCCCACAAGGGTGCCCAGACAGAACCGGGTCTAAAACAGTAGTAAAAGAAGTCTGATTCTCGACCTAACCGAGTCTAGTAATATCTCCAACCAACAGTAAAACATGTCTAGCACTTCGGCCCCGCCGAGTCTAGTAGTAGTTTTAAAACAATGATAAAATTAACCTATTAATTTTCTTACCCCAAAAAGATCCATTAAAATCATTTCCAAACACTTGATAACCACTTTTACCGAAAACAAGCCCTCGGGGCAATGCAAGGTTTAGATAAACCATCAATAGTAGGCCCGAAGCCAAAACTGTCATAAAACATGTGGAAAAACCTCTTTATATGCATGATAAAGGCATGCTCAACCATAAACAGTAGCCCAATGGCTCACAATCAACCTATCAGCCATGCACAGTCTCTAATCACTCTACAGCACAGATAACCAGCCTAAGATCATAATATCGATGTTCGAGACTCATGGACATTCCCAAATAACCCACCAACTATGGCCCAGTGTCAAATACAAGGCCACACTCACAAGGGTGATAATATCATCTACCACGAATACTACAATCATCAGAGATAGCAAAATAAGTCGTACATGAAGGAGCGGACAATGTCTAGGGTACCAAGCTAATAAACCCAATCCAAGGATGCTAATTAGTACAATTATATCCTATATATGCAAAGTCTAAAAGGGTTAAACCGTAACCTACATGTCGTCCAAAGATAAGCTGCCAAAATGATAATGTTCGAGCCCGAACTGCTTCGAGAATCTCTAAACAATAATCAAACTATCATAAACATAAACTATGCATTAAAATGAGACTAACAATTGATGTGCTGGTATTTTACGGCATATTTCACTCCTCTAACTAAGAATAATTGCGAGTGTTCAAGCAACCTTTGTTAGTTTTGATGGGTTTTTATGTTGTATTTGCAGGAAAAGTGAATAAAGATGGAAGAGGATGAAAAGTGCTAAAAATGGCCCTACTGATAAGGGTGATGGCTCACCTGACAAATCAACACAAGTGTGATGGATCGTCAGGAAAACCACAAAGTTAAGATAATGCTAAGGAGTCCACTGGATAAGGTGATGGTTGGGGTGACGAGTCGTCACACCTGTGACTGACCATCAACCAAGCCGTCAAGCCTAGCAGCAACTGAAGGAGTCACTGGATAATGGTGATGGTTGGTGTGATGAACCGTCACACCTGTGACTGGTCATCACACAAACCGTCAAACTGAGGCAGTGGAGAAACACACACTGGTTAAGGTTGATGGTTCAGCTGACGAACCATCAAAAGCATGATGAGGCGTCAAGGCAAACTGTCAAGATCAAGAAGCAGGATTTCAAATCTATTTTTTGAACTTTATTTCCTAGACTAATATAAATACCCAGTGTTAGGGTTATTTTATTCATTTGATACCTAATAACATTAGACGTTTTAGAGGGAGTTTTTTAGCGACACAAAGAGAGAGAAACGACACTCTTATCTTCTTCTTTGGAATTTTCACCATTGTTGCTTGAATTCTACGTAAGTTTAAAGTGAAGTTGTGATTTGTATATCATAAGAATATCTTCTTCTTATTATGAATAATATTACTTGTTTCTTTAATTTTACAAGCATGAGTGGATAAATCTCCACAACCCTAGTTGTGGGAGCCATGGCAAAAGTGACGATATAGATTTCGGGTGATGTTGGGTTAAATTTGTATGTCGTTCACATTGTTAATCGTATGTGTTTAATGTTTTCTAATGGTTGCAAACATTAGAACATGCCTAGGTTTTATTTGCTTGAACTAAGCGATTAAAACTGGGTAAATTAGATTAACAACGAGAATTCGGGACTCTTAACTCTCGTCTAATGATTAATGCTTTAGCAAGATTAATCTACTTGATGCGTTGGTTGAAATGAGTAATTTTATCTTTTCAAGTTCGAGAGAATTGGAAAGGGAATGTGTCTATTTGGTTGAGAAATGCTTAGACGTAAGCATGAATTCAATCACTTTATGATAGATATACGAAAAGAACCCGACTAAGCTCTAATTCGAATTCATTACGATGCCATGGTGAACACTTCCCTAGTTCACCTCTCATATTCATTCCTTAACTCATGAAACTCATTGATTGTTATTTAACTTGTTTAAAAATTGATCAACACAAAACCCCCTCTTTTACTGGAAATTATTGATTACTAGTCATCTTAGTCACTAACGACTTAATTTGCACCTTATTCCCTGTGGGATCGACCCCAATCTTTGTTGGGTTCTATATTTGACAGTGACTACTTACGCTTCTTAATGGAGATGTAGTTTGGGCGTTATCAAATTTTGGCACCATTGTCGGGGAATACAGTTGTTCATTAAGTCCGGTGTGTTTAGTTGACTCTTAGTCATACTTTCCTGACTTACTTTTATTTATTGTTTTTGATTTCTACAGGGTACAGAGTTGTGCATGACAAGTACCCGATGCTCGGGTGAACCAATATTAACTTATGACCCCGAGCTTGCTAGAACTTTAAGAAGAAATATGAATGCAACACAACAAGAGGCAGCAAGACTCGCTGCAGCTCAGCAGGCCCAACAACACTTGAATACTGATGATATTGAGAACGATGTTGGGTTGGATGATGAGGCTGTAGTGGGTGATGGTAGAGCGGCGGATAATGTTAACAATAATGCTCCCGCCGATAAAAGGTCGTAACAGAGAGGTAGAGGTCGATAGCAGCCTAGGCAAGTTGCTTGGGATGATGATGACGACATTGACTTGGATGGAGTTGGCACTACGGGCACCATTGTTCTTCCTCCATTAGCGTCGGGTGCCAAGTTTAATATCACCAGCACGATGATCCAGTTATTGAATCTAAAAGGGGTGTTTCATGGTGTGGCTGGTGATGACCCTAACAGGCACCTAATGAATTTTGTGGGGATCTACAAGTCATTTGAACTGCCGGGAGTGATTCAGACGGCTATCAGGCTTAGGTTATTCCCGTTGTCTCTGTCTGATGAGGAAGCACTATGACTGATAGAGCTAACTCCATATTCTATAACAACCTTGGGTGAGTTGAAAGGAGCTTTCCTAGAAAGGTTCATTCCTCCCTCCAGGATGATACAATTTAGGGATGAGATTAGCAATTTCAGACAACAACCTCATGAGTCCCTACATGAAACCTGGATGAGGTTTAAGAAAAAGTTGACTCAATGCCCGGACCACCAATTGACAGACAACTTTTTGATTCAGACATTTTACAGAGCACTGAATTCGTCTACCAAGCCGACACTAGATAATGCTATTGGTGGAGAATTTATGGGGCTCACTTTTATTGAGGCCATAGCTATTCTGGACTGGCTCACCAAAACAAACAGGGCCTGGCATACGCAAGATATAGAGGTAGCTGCTAGCACTTATGCGGTTGGTATATCAGCGGAGCAGCGCAGAAAAGAGGAAGAAAGGGACCAAGACATGGCCCATTTGAAGACGCAAATGGACTTACTGATAAAACATTTGTTGTCAGGAGGTATTGAGAAAGTGAAAGTTGTGGGTTCCCAAGGTAGATCAGCTGAAGCAGAGTCTGATGAGGAGGCTAATTATTTGGGGGGTTTCCGGGTTTCCAGGCTAATGGCCAAGGAAACCAAGGTCAGAATTATCAGAAGGACAATTATTATGAAAAAATTGGCTATAAAGATCGTGATCAGGGGAACTAGAAGATTAAAGCTGATAGAGGTGGGTTGTATGTACCTCCTAGAAATCGGGAAAGAGCTAGTAATGATACAGGGATGTCCAAACTTGAGAATATGATAGATAAGATGTTGTTGAAGGTAGAATCGACTGACTCCGGGGTAAAGGAGATGAGGACTGAATTATCCTCAATGAGTCAGTTGGTGGATTCACATTCCACTTTGATCAAGCAGTTAGAGCAATAAATGAGTTAAATCTCGACGTCCCTAAATCAAAGGAAGTCTGGTACCTTGCCGAGAGACACTATACAAAACTCGAGAAATGATGGGAGTTGCATGGCGATCACTACGAGAAGTAGTAAAACACTATCAGAATCACATCCAATAATTCAGACTCAAAAAGGTGATGTTATCGATGAAGATGAGTAAGTAGATGATGAGAACGTGGTTGATGAAAGTGTGGATGTGCCTATTGAAAAATCCACTGTGGTAGAGGACGCTACTCAAGTGCTTGTGAAGAAAGGTAAGGAAGTTGAAAAACTTCCAAGGCAATTACCAAAGCTTCCTCCTCCCTTCCCTCATAGGATTAAGAAGAAAGTGGAAGATGGGAAATTCCACAAGTTTATATCTATGCTCAAGCAGATTTCTGTAAATATCCCTCTAGTGGATGCGCTTGAGAAAATGCCTGGTTATGCCAAGTTCATGAAAGACTTGATCACTAAGAAGAGGTCAGTCGGTTTCGAGCCAGAAGACAACCTCCACCACTGCAGTGCCATCTCATCAAGGTTGCTAGTCCAAAAGAAAGAAGACCCATATGCCTTCACTATTCCTTGCACCATCGGGGAGTTTAATTTTGCAAAAGCACTTTGCGACTTGGGAGCTAGAATAAACCTGATGCCGCTAGTTATTTATCGGCAGTTAGGCTTGGGATCCCCCAAACCAACTACTATGAGGCTTTTGATGGCTGATAGATCGGTTAAGCGACCAGTAGGTATTTTATATGATGTGCTTGTAAAGGTGGGGAAGTTCATATTTCTGGCAGACTTCGTAATATTGGATTGCGAGATAGACTTTGAGGTACCCATTATTCTGGGATGACCCTTCTTAGCGACCGAAAGAGTATTGGTGGATATGGAGAGCAGCGAGCTAACTTTTAAGTTGAACGATGACACAGTAAAGTTCAACGTATGCAAATCAATGAAACAACCGAGGGACATGAGTGTCGTTTCAGTTATTGATGTAGTTGCTGATTCTGATATGGTAGTATTTGTTGAAGAAAGATTTGTTGTGGAGACCTTGGCATCAGTTATGATGAACTTCGATAGAGATGATATCGAAGATTATAATGAGACTGTAAACGCTTTGGTAGCAATGGGGTCATATTCCTACGCCCCAAAGAAATTGGATCTTGACTTGAAGAACTAGCCGACACCTCCTGCAAAGCCATCTATTGAAGAGGCGTCGGTGTTATAGTTGAAAGAATTGTCGAGCCATCTGAGGTATGCATTTTTGGGAAACAATAACACATTTCTTGTGATCATTGTAGCAGCTCTTATCGAAGGGCAGGTTGAAGCCTTATTATCCATACTACGGAGGTACAAGAGAGCTATTGGCTGGACCATTGCGGATATCATTGGCATCCCACCAGGTATCTGTACTCATAAAATACAGTTGGAAGATGATTGTACACCAACCACTGAGCATCAGTGAAGGTTGAATCCGCCGATGCAAGAAGTGGTGAAGATGGAAATAATTAAATGGCTAGATGCTGGAGTGGTGTACCCAATTTCTGACAGCAAATGGGTAAGCCTGGTTCAATATGTCCCCAAAAAAGGAGGGATGACTGTGGTGGCAAATGAAAAAAATGAGTTGATCCCATTAAGGCCATTCACCGGGTGGAGAGTCTGTGTGGACTACCAGAAGCTTAACTCCTGGACCCTGCGAGATCATTTCCCCATGCCCTTTATGGATTAGATGCTTAACAGATTGGCTGGCAGGGGGTGGTATTGCTTTTTGGATGGATATTCTGGGTACAACCAAATATCCATCGCACTAGAAGATCAGGAGAAAACCACTTTCACTTGCCCCTATGGAACATTTGCTTTCAGACGCATGCCCTTTGGTTTGTGTAATGCTCCTACAACATTCCAAAGATGCATGAATGTCTATCTTTTTTGATATGGTTAAGGATACATTGGAAGTCTTCATGGATGACTTTTCTGTGGTTGGTGATGCATTTGAGGATTGCTTGGCTAATTTGGGTCAAGCATTGCAAAGGTGTGAAGAATCAAATCTTGTTCTTAACTAGGAGAAATGCCATTTTATGGTGAAAAAAGGCATTGTGTTGTGACACAAGATATCTGTGAGAGGTCTAGAGGTGGATAGAGCCAAGATCAAAGTCATCGAGAAACTACCTCCACCCATCTCAGTAAAAGGTGTGAGGAGCTTTCTTAGTCATACTGGATTCTATAGAAGATTCATTAAAGACTTCTCCAAGATAGCCAACCCTTTGTGCAAGTTGCTGGAAAAAGAAACAAAATTTGTGTTTGATGATGAGTGCTTGAAGGCATTTGAATGCCTAAAAGAGAAGTTGGTGGTTGTGCCTATTATAATTTCCCCGAATTTGTCCAAACCATTCGAGGTAATGTGTGATGCAAGTGGTGTTGCACTCGGAGTTGTTTTGGGACAGAAGTGAGACAAGCTTTTTCACCACATTTACTATGCAAGCAAGGCATTGAATGGGGCGCAAAAGAACTACACAGTCATAGAGCAAGAGTTGTTGGCAGTTGTTTATGCCTTTGAATAATTCAGGGCATATCTCCTTGGCACAAGAGTAGTGGTGCATACAGACCATGTGGCTTTGAGGTATTTGATGGAAAAGAAGGATGCAAAGCCCCGACTAATTCAATTGTTATTATTGTTGCAGGAATTTGACTTTGAAGTCCAACATTGAAAGGGGTGTGAAAACCAAGTGGGGGATCATCTTTCCAGGCTTGAGAATGAAGAGAAAGTAGTAGATGAGCTGGAGTTGGCTGCGTCACTTGATATGGTGCCATGGTACGCTGATTTTGCCAATTATTTGGTAAGTGATATGATGCCGGAAGAGCTGAATTTCCACTAGAGGAAAAATTTCCTCCATGATGTAAGTAAGTACTACTGGGATGAGCCATATCTCTTCCGACTGTGTGCTGAAAATATAATTAGGAGGTGTGTACTAGACGTGGAAATGACAAGCATCTTGCAAGCTTGCCATTCGTCTCCAGTTGGAGGTCATCATGCAGGTGATCGAACTGCCTGGAAAATTTTGCAGTGTGGGTACTACTAGCCAACAGTTCATAAAGATGCACATAAATTTGCCAGATCATGTGATCAATGCCAAAGACGAGGAGCAATATCTCATAGGCAAGAGTTGCCAATGTCTACAATCCTGGAGGTCGAATTGTTCGACGTGTGAGGGATATATTTTATGGGCCTGTTTGACAGATCTTATGGTAACCATTATATCTTGGTGGCGGTTGATTATGTTTCAAAGTGGGTAGAGGAAGTTGCTTTGGCCGATAATGAAGGGAAGAGTGTGGTGGCTTTCCTGAAGATAAACATCTTTGCTCGGTTTGGCACTCCACGCAAAACTATAAGTGATGGAGGATCACACTTTTGCAATAAGGTATTCCGGGCGGCTCTAGCCAAGTATGGTGTAAAACAACATAAAGTGGCCACTCCTTATCACCCCCAAACGAGTGGACAAGTCGAGGTGTTAAACCGTGAAATCAAGGAGATATTGGCAAAGTCAGTGAATGTAAATCAGCGAGATTGGGCAAGAAAGCTGGATGACGCACTCTGGGCATACCGAACAGTGTTCAAAACACCAATAGGTATGTCCCTATACCAACTTGTTTTTGGTAAAGCTTGTCACTTGCCCGTGGAACTTGAGCACAAAGCCCTTTGGGCGCTCAAGAAGTTGAACCTTAGTTGGAAAGACGCATTGGAATTAAGGTTGGAACAGTTGAATGAGATGGATGAATTTTGATTGCGAGCTTACGAGAGATCCGCTCTCTACAAAGAGCGAATGAAGTTATACCATGACCAGAGGATTGAGAAGAGGGAGTTCAAAATTGGGGACTTGGTGTTTTTGTTCAACTCTAGGTTCAAACTCTTCCCAGAAAGCTCAAGTCTAAATGGTCTGGGCCATTCAAAGTAAGTCAAGTGTTCCCATCGGAGTTGTGGAACTTGAAAACAATAATGGAGGACGTTTCAAAGCTAACGGCCAGAGAGTGAAGCAATATATAGGCTTCCCGGAGGAGGTAAATATATTTTCTGTGGTGTATCTTGATGAAGTCTGAGTAATCAAGATACCCGCGTCGTGCCACGACGTTAAATCAGGCACTATATGGGAGGCAACCCATAATTTGTTGTTGTATTAGTACCATAGAGTAGTTGTTTTGTTGGAATGTGTTAATGTTTTGGCTGAGTGTGCAGGAAAAGAAGAGGTAGAAATAAGGAGGTGGTTCTATTTAAGAGTGATGGCTCATGTGATAAACCACCACATGTATGACGAGCCATCCCACAAACCATCACAAACTGAAAAACATTCATATTGGTTCTGGTTAAGAGTGATGGCTCGTGTGATGAACCGTCACATGTGTGATGAGCCATCACACAAACCGTCAAGTTGAGCACCAAGTTGAGACTCCACTGATTAGTGGTGATGGCTAATGTGATGATCCATCACACCTGTGATGAGTCATCATCCGCACCTCCAACCAGGAAGTATACTTTTTCCTTCTTTTCTTTTAACTGTGACCCAACCTGATCCGACCCAAACCTTATAACCGTAGCCCAATTTGACCCAACTCCCCTTAACCTAATCCAAATAAAAAGTGGACCATTTCAAATTGAAATGGTTTCCTCTTTTCCTCCTCCAAATCAAACCACTCCTCTAGTCCAAATTCCTTGAACTCTTTTGAATTAAAATCACCCGTTCCTTCATCCTACATTCCCCAACTCGTGAGCTCACACTTCTCCTCTTGACTGTGGAAATTCGAGGATAGAGTTTTTGTGTTAAGTCTTATTGTTCAACTTCAAGAAACAAGTCATCTTAATCAACCATCGAATCTAAGGCATGATTCTCTTCTTGAATTTCTTGCTATCAATGGCTAAATCAAAAGAAGGGCAAGTTGTGGGTTGGCTATCGAATGTTGTGGCAGTAGTTGTTGGTATTATTGTGCTATGGGAATTCGATTTTTGATAGACATGGGTGAAGTCTGAGGTAACCCATGGGGTTTAATAGATTTATAATGGTGTGGGCTGAATCAAATCCAATAAGGATTGGCAAAGTGTTAAGGAACACAAAGTGTTCGACAAAATTTCTAAAAGAGGAAAAGCATGCCTAGTTAGTGATGATGGTTGGTGTGACAGGTCATCACACCTGTGACTGTCCATTATCCAAACCGTCACAAGAGTAAACACTGCCTAAAATTGCCATTGGTTAAGGCTGACGGCTTGTGTGACGAACCGTCACACCTGTGACTGGCCGTCAACCAAACCTTTAGGCTTAAACAGTGAGGTTTGGCTTTGTGTTTTTGTCTTGTCATGTGTTCTAACTTGTTCCCTCTTGCAGGTACATGGCTACTAAACCACAACCAAATCGTGGAGGGGAACAAAAATGAAAAGAAAGGCTAACCCCGACATGGACATTAGTAGATGAATCGGACAGCGAAGCAGAAGAAATTGAGGCACCTGTCTATCAAACATGGTTTTCCAAAAAGAAAAACCTTAAGTCTCCCAGTCTGAAGAGGAGAGTGGGTCATCTAGTGACGGGTCAGGAAGTGCTAATGGTATTGAAGGGAGTGAGAGCTCCATTTCCAGCCCGGAGGATGAAAGTGGTACTGAGGCCACTAAGAACCCAGAGAAAGCACCCATTGACACCAGTACCTACAGGTGTAAGACTGCAAATGTTTGAGAATCAATCTAGTGGGAGGTCGAGGGTATCAGGGAATGTTACCTAGACGGCCTTCTCCCAACCAATCAAAGGAGCCACCAGAGACCGATAGCTGAAGAGGTGCAGATTGTGACATCTTACCTACCTGAATACCCAATCATCAAAACTAAATTTCAAAGGTACAAGCTAGAGTGGATGAGCAGGACTCCGAGGATGTACTACCCAGAAATTTTGCATAAATTCTATGTCAGCTACTTGGTTTGTTTAGAGAAAATGGTAGAAAAAGGGAAGAAGCTAAAGGTTATTGCGATAATGGACAAGTTCATCATCTGGGGACATCAAGTGAATCTTTCTGCGAGGAAGATCAAGAGGGTCCTCTTTGGTCCAGAGTACATGCCACCAGCCGGAATACCTGAGCTTCTTGATAAAATAAGTATAGCAATGCACCAACGACCATGGCTAGCTCGCATGCTAACCGAGGGCTCACTATCCTGGCTACTAAATTCAAGGGAAAGAATCTCGAAGCAGTCATTGAGTTTCATTGCAAAATTTTGGTGGGCTGTTGTGAGATACAATTTGGTGCCCACGGGTGGAGATGCTCATTTAGATGAAGCGAAAGCAGTCCTAGTGGCGGGTTTGATTGCTGGCTACGACATTGACTTTGGAAAGGTGATTGCTGATGAAATGCATATCCGAGCAACCAAGATCACCTCTTCATTGCCATTCCCATGCCTAGTTACTGAGCTTTGTAGACTTACAGAGGTGCCAACACTGAGTGGCATTGACAATGAAGTGAAAGCCACTTCCAAGCAAAACATCGATCGAGCAAGGGATGACACAAAGTTTGAGCTAAGGGTCCATAAGCCGCAAGCTTTAGAGGCTTCAACTCCGAGTACTTCTGAAGCAGCTGACACCCTCTCAGGTACGGAGTTACCTCTAGTTATCTTTGATCCTCAGATGGCACAGACCACTAGAGCACTGCCTCCTCTACCACCCGAGTATCAGCTGAACCCTCAAAATTTTGCTAAAGTGGTACAAAAGAAAAAATAGATTGATAGGAAGATTGCATCTTGGACTGAATTGTTCAATCCCACCAAAGATGAGGCCATTCGGGAGGCTCTTAAGCCATATGAGGGGTTATGCGCTAGGATCGATGCTATGGAGACCCGGATGGATGCTAGGCTGAATGAAATAAGCATCCCGGACCTAGCCAAGTTTGATGTTGAACTTCAAAAGGTAAAGGTTGATGTCACCGCTCTCCAGCAAGGGAAATCTTCATATGACCAGGCTACAGGCTTCGTGGAATTGGAGGAAGTTGGAATGATAGTGGACTTACTGTGAACACCTTTGACAATCAATGAACCCAAGATGGGTGAAGGTGAAGTGAAGAGATCGAAGAAGAGAAAGCATAAAAACAGAACATGGGAGGAAGAAGAGTTAGAAGAAGCTCAGAAACAATCTATACTAGACGAGCAGTTAAGATAGGAGAGAGTATATGCCCAACATGCTGGGGCATCCTCAAGTGCAGTACCATAATCCAGAGAGACTACGGGTGTTGATGAGTTGAGTACATCGGCCGACACTGGAAGCACTGTCCCTACTTCAGAGACTCCTATGGTTTCCACCATTGTTCTAGACTCTGAGGCCTAGGCTTCACAGGTATCTCTATCCCTTAACTTTGCATAACTGATTTCATTAGCATTGAGGACAATGCTAGATTCTTTTGTTGGGGGTAGGGGTATCTATGAGTCACCACCGAAGGTTTTTGTTATCGTGTTTCTTTTCCTTTGGTGTGCTATCTAGTAAAACTGGCATGTTTAGGTTATTTTTCAAAATTCTATTTGTGTGGTGTTGTAGCAAGCATGGCTATTTGATTGTTGAAATAAAAAGGAGCCCCCTCCGAAAAAGATGATTTTTGTACTTGTGTGTTGAAAACATTAATTGTTATGGATCCTTGAATTTCCTTGTGTGCATGTGATCTGAATAATCTTGTCTAGGCCAAACTGTTGTTTTGATAGTTGGTAGTGGTATGGTTTCTTGACGCTAAATGTGTGTGAGGCTAATTGTTATAAATTCTTACTCTGTGCATACATCTAGAACTTGCCCAGTCTATTCTGTTAAGTTGGAAGTTTATTGCTTAGGAAAGGATCACAGGCCCTTTTTGTGTGCAGACCACTTAGCCTATAAGCCCGTCCAAATGTAAATAATCCCTTTGCTGTTTGAGCTAAAATTGACCCTATTCTTTCTATAACCGGTCACCATCCCATTTTAACTTTGAATCCCTATTTTGGCCCTGGTCCTTCCTTGGACATCGTGCACCTTAACCCAGGCAAACAACCTAAGTTGAGGGTGGCTACTGTAAAAGTAAATGATGAGAAAAGGAAATAGGATAGAAAGGATTGGTTGTAGACAGAATGAAAATTGCGGGTGTGTGTCTAAGGAAAGAAAGAAAAAAGAAGAAAAAGAAAGAAAAGAAAAAAAAAAGATGAAAAAGAATTGTGTCAAAATAAAGAGGTTGCACCTGTAGCTAGAAAGAAGGGAATAAGAGGTGAGTAAGGATGGACGAAGTTAAGTTGAGTGGAAATAGTAGGTTGGTGATTCCAAGGAGGGCTTAGTCACTAATCCCTAAATGTATCATACCTGCACCCGAAGCCTCAATACAAGCCTTAACAAATCCTGTCCTGAGAAATTGTCTGAACAACTGAGATCGAATAGCAAGTCCAAGCCTATGGTATCGCATGCGCACTATTTGAAGTCATTTGCGAGTGTGAGCATTTTGTTTAGTCCCAAAAGTCAGTGTGTGGGACTTCTTTATAGTTAGGGCATCGAGATTTTGATATCATTCACTAATGGTTGGGATAGCTGTTTGTGCATTTGTGGAATATTCTGTCACAATGGAATGAACTTCTTGGATCTTGATAAGTTAGTTTTTCAAAACACTTATGTAGTATCGGAGGAGCTTGATTTGAATTGCTTAAACCGTTGAATGGCCATGGATTGCTAAAAACATGTTGTGGATTTTCTTAGTTGAGTCGTCTTTTATCTTTGTTGTCATGTTGCTTGAGGACAAGCGAACGTTTTAAGTTGAGGGTGTTGATGTACCGGCATTTTACGGCATATTTGACTCCTCTAACTAAGAATAATAGCGAGTGTTCAAGCAACCTTTGTTAGTTTTGATGGGTTTTTCTGTTGTATTTGCAGGAAAAGTGAATAAAGATGGAAGAGGATGAAAAGTGCTAAAAATGGCCCTACTGATAAGGGTGACGGCTCACCTGATGAACCGTTACAAGTGTGATGGGTCATCAGGAAAACCACCAAGTTTAGAGAATTCTAAAGAGGTCACTGGATAAGGGTGATGGTTGAGGTGACGGGTCGTCACACCTGTGACTGACCGTCAGCCTAGCAGCAACTGAAAGAGTCACTGGATAATGGTGACAGTTGGTGTGATGAACCATCACACTTGTGACTGGTCATCAAACAAACCATCAAGCTGAGGCAGTGGAGCAACACACATTGGTTAAGGGTGATGGTTCAGCTGACGAACCGTCACAAGCCTGATGAGGCATCAAGGCAAACCGTCAAGATCAAGAAACGGGATTCCGAATCTATTTTTGGAACTTTATTTCCTAGACTAATATAAATACCCAGTGTTAGGGTTATTTTATTCATTCGATACCTAACAACATTAGATGTTTTAGAGCGATTTTTTGAGCGACACAAAGAGAGAGAAACAACACTCTTGTCTTCTTCTTTGGGATTTTCACCATTGTTGCTTGAATTCTACGTAAGTTTAAAGTGAAGTTGTGATTTGTATATCGTAAGAATATCTTCTTCTTATTATGAATACTATTACTTCTTTCTTTCATTTAAGAAGCATGAGTGGCTAAATCTCCCACAACTAGGGTTATGGGAGCCATGGCAAAAGTGATGATATAGATTTCGGGTGACGTTGGGTTAAATTTGTATGTCGTTTACATTGTTAATCGTGTGTGTTTAACATTTTCTAATGGTTGCAAACATTAGAACATGCCTAGGTTTGATTTTCTTAAACTAAGAGAACCGGGTAAATTAGTTTAACAACGAGGATTCGGGACTCTTAACTCTCGTCTAATGATTAATGCTTTAGCAAGATTAATCTACTTGATGCGTTGGTTGAAATGAGTAATTTTATCTTTTCAAGTTTGAGAGAATTGGAAAGGGAATGCGTCTATTTGTTTGAGAAATTCTTCTATTTGTTTGAGAAATTCTTAGACATAAGCATGAATTAAATCACTTCATGATAGACATACGAAAAGAACCCAACTAAGCTCTAATTCGAATTCGTTACGATGCCATGGTGAACACTTCCCTAGTTCACCTCTCATATTCATTCCTTAACTCGTGAAACTCGTTGATTGTTATTTAACTTGTTTCAAAATTGATCAACACAAAACCCTATCTTTTACTGGAAATTATTGATTACTAGTCATCTAAGTCACTAACGACTTAATTTGCACCTTATTCCCTGTGCGATGACCCCAACCTTAGCTAACAAGTCCTGGAGCTTATCCTTAAGCTCTCTCAACTCAGCTGGAGCCATACGGTAAGGATAAATAGAAATGGGCCTAGTGCCCGGATCTAACTCAATAGCAAAGTCAATATCTCTCTCAGGTAGAAGGCCTAGCAGGTCTGTAGGGAACACATCTAGGAAGTCTCTAACCACAGGAACCGACTCAGGGGAATAAAGGTCGGAACTAGAATCTCAGAAATATGCTAGATAAGACAAACACCTACATGAAATCAACTTCCTAGCTCGAAGACAAGAGATGATCCCAGACAGTGCGCAGCTGACAGAATACTACCACATAACTGGGGATACGCCGGGCACTGCTATGGTAACAGTCTTGGCATAACAATCCAAAACCGCATGATGTGGGGATAACCAGTCCATACCTAGAATCACATCAAAGTCTAACATATCAAGAATCATCAAATCACTCCAAGTCTCCAAATCACTAACAGAAATCAGGCAGGACCTCATAATCTGATCCACTACTAAAGAATCTCCTACTGGAGTCAAAACAGATACAGGCACAGACAACAGCTCACTAGCCAACCCCAAACAAGGCATAAAGTAGGCAGATACATATGAACAGTAGATCCAAGATCAAACAAAGCATAAGCTGGCTGAAGGCATACAGAAATCATACTTATGATCACAGCACCCGAGGCCACTACCTCCGGTCTCCCAGGGACCACATAAAATATATGACAACCACCATCTGATTGACCTTCATTCCTACCACCTGATCTACCTCGCAGGGCACCACCTCTAGCCTGAACACCACTTTCTCTAGCCAGTGGCTAAACTGCACAGATAGGTTGAGCCGACTAAACTGTACCCCACTGGAGGCAATCTCTAGCATAGTTACCAACAACACCACAATCATAGCAAGTTGTACCCCACTGGGGGAACTCTCTATCATAGTGATCGCTAATACGACACTCATAGCAAGGCCCTGATGGCCTACCTTGTCGAGACAGACCAGCTGAACCTGTGTGGACACAATGGCCCGATGCCCCAGAAGTTGCACCCCTGTAAGACTGACCGCAGTTACCATGCTGGATACTTTGATCCTGCTCAAGCTGAGAACTACCAAAAGACTGAAGCAAAGCCTGAACTAGTCGACTAGACTGACGTTGGTGCTGCTGTGGCTGATAACCTAGGCCCCACTAGCCTGAACCCCTACTACCATGACAATAACCACTGTAGCTACCCTGATGTCGAGGCCTCTTATCTCTGGGCCTAAATTCATGACGATGCAAATCCTCTACGGTACGGGCATAGTCTGCAATAGCCTAGAATGATCGACCACTAGCAACCAATATCTCAGTTGGCTCTCTAAACTCTATCTTCAATCCCCAAACAAACCTACAGACTCTTTCGGGCTCGGTAGGCATGATCATGGCCCCAAATAGAGCAAACTAGTGGAAGCAAGTCTCATACTCTGATACGGTCATAGAACCCAGCATCAACCTAGTGAACTGCTCCCTATGATGATCTTTGTCGCTCTGTGGCAAGAACTTGGCCATGAAGGCCTCATAAAACTCTGACCAAGACAACAGAGGTGATAATGATGGTTTGCAAGCAATCTGGGCCCTCCACCACAACATAGCTAGACTTTCAAGTTGATAAGTAGTGTATCCAACACTGTGAGTCTCCAGTAAACCCAAATGGTGTATTATCTCCTCATAAGTAGTACTAAAATCATATGGATCCTAACTAGAAGTACCAGCAAACCTCAAAGGTGCCAATCTCACAAACCTACCTAACGTCTTCTGCTCTGTCTCTGTCATAGTTGGGCGAGGAGCAAGAGGTTGTGCAACAGATAGAACCGGAAGAACCTCAGCATGGGGAGCCACAATAGTAGGTTATGCTCCTGAACTTTGTGCACCTAGGGCTGCCCCCTGAGTGGATGTATGTGCTACCTCAGAAGGCTGATCCCCGATCATACCCAATAACTGTAGAAGTAAACTCCGAATACCTGAAGACTGAGTTGGGGCTAAAGCTGGCAAAGAATTTGGTGATGGCACTGGTGGCACCTGGGCTATCCCCTGGTCCATATATTGCTGCTCGGGAACAAACTCGGGCTCATACTCGGGCTCAACCTCGATCCTAAGAGCTCAAACTAGTGTCGCTGCTTGGGCATGACCTTTAGCTCTACCTGTTTGACCTCTTTGTCCCCTAGCTAGAGTTGGAAGTGCAGGGGTCAAAGGCTCTCCTCTGGCTGATGTTGATGATCTCATACGAACCATCTGCGAAAGAGTGAACTAGAACAAGTGAGATTCAAGAAACTTTGAAGGATACTATGCATGAGATAGAAGCAAAAAAATGTCCATGTTTCCTAAGATGCCCCTGTAGCCTCCTGAAAAATTGAGTACGGATGTCTCCGCCCTGATCTACAGGACTCTACTAGACCTTGGATCCTATACTGATGACACCGGTGAAAAGAGAGCCTACAGAGCCCACAACCCAAAATCAAAAATGGAAAGAAGTACGATGAATATACAACTACCATGAGCGCATGCTCCAATTTTGAGCAAATTTGGCCAATGAAAATGACACAAAACAGCCCGCTCAAAAGAGAATTTAAAGCTGGAAGATTCAAGAATAAAACCCAAAAATTAATCAAGGGATACTTACCACGATGGAAGGAACAAGATAACAGATCGAATTCCCCATAATTACGAACAATCAAGCCAAAAAGAGTAGCTATAAACCATGAAACTCAAGCTTTAAGGATTACAACAATGGAGGTTTGCAACAATGCAGAAAAGCAACTTTGGGGAAGAAGGGGACTTACTAATCGACAAGGAAGCGAGATTTCTCGATAATAAAATGAATTCTCCAAGCTTAGAACTGAAGGGAGCACTTTGGTGGAGAGAATACTCAATTTGAAGTTGGGAAAATATAAGAAACAATGCTGGAAAAACAAAGAGGAAAACTTGTATAGCTGCTGGTCGTTGGTCAGCACCATTGGCACTAAAGCAGCTCTATCACGCAGGAGGAGGCCAGGCATTGAGGCGGCTAGAAGGGGGCCATCGCACAGGTAGGCGGAAGGCACTGAGGTGCTATTGCACTGGCCTTGGCCCGATCGCTGAAGGCTGCCTGCAACAGCAAAACCTGCAATTCTAACTTCTACAGGGCATTCCAGGAACAATTGAAACCCCATACTCAAAAACCAATAATTCTAATAGAGTGGAAATGATATTCCAGACTCAACTAAATTGAATAAACTTCCATACGAGGTCATTTCAGAGGAATGTTAACCCCAAGTCAACACTAACTAAAATTAACCAAACACCCGAAATGAGCCCGGCTCACCCGAGACCCTAACCAACCACCTACCTAACCTAAACTAAACATTCCAGAGTTAATGTAATTATCGAATTTCAAATCTAATGTTCCAATCATCAAAAGCTGACCTAAGTCACACATTCAACTCCAAATGGCCTGAAAATAGAAGAAGCAACACAAAGCCTACAATGGAAGTTCTCAATCCTCAACTAATGGTCTAACTAGACTAAACTCCATGCTCCGGAGCTAACAGAACTTTCAGAATTCAAATTTGAGTACGTTAGCTAAGAATGTTGACTAAAGTCAATGAATTCCTAAGCTAAAGCTCTAAAATAGGGAAACGGCCATAACGACCAAATAAATGGTCAGGGCACCGAACTACCAGTCCCAGCAAGTCATAAATTACTTTGTACCTCTATAGGAAAGTTCTAACATTACAAGAAAATCATAAACACGGAAATGACCGAAAGGGTCATTACAATAGAGAGGATAATTATGAAATTTATTTTTGATTTCGTCAATGGGCCTCGAGGGTCAATTTTTTACCTGATCTTCTGCCTGAATTGTGAAATTTTGATATGGGTACCATTATCTTTGTATTGATGTATAGATTATTTATTTGATAAAGTGGCAGTAGTCGAAGGCCTTACAAAAGGGGAAGGCTTTCGTCTGATGGTTCGTGATTGTCGGTCAGCTCTGAGATAGGTTACAACTTCCCTCACTTTAGACTTAGCTTGGTTAGGTAGTATATTATATAAATTTCATGTTAGTTAGGGGAATTTCTAGGTAGAGTTAGATTTATATCATTTGTGTAATTTCTAGGCATTTTGGGACTCTAGAATAGTGCTCTTCTTGAGCATTAGTTTTAGGCTTAGTTCGAGAACCCTTAGTATAAGCTTAGGGAGGTATTTCATTGTAGGGTAGGTTTCTTTGGTCATATTTTGTAATTACTACTTTTATTCCTGTATTTTCCTCCGTTATGAGATTGTGGGCCCCAAGCTGTGAATTTGGATTGGCTGGGCTCCAGGTTAGTGTGATTATGACACAGAGGGTGGTTCACCTATTTTTGTATATACATATACATGTACATATAAATATATACTTGTGTTGACTGCATACTCATACTCATATACTCATTTGCATAGATTATGGCTTGATCCTGATGAAAAATAGGATTTTTTGTTTTAAAAGAGGATTGTACTACTTTTTCACTACATCTGAGGTAAAATTCCTGACCCTTCCATCTTTTTTTGGCCTAAGTAAGATTTTGGTCCTTCCCTACTTATTTTACTACATCTGAGGTGACATTTTAGGTGGATTTGAGGTAAGATTTTGGTCTTTCATAGTTACTACATCTAAGGTGAGATTTCATGTGGACCGAGGTGAGATTCCAAGTTTCACTGCATTGGCCATATATTGCATTACATCATTCCTACTGCACTGCACCATTTATATATATATATATTATATATATATATATATATATATATATATATATATATATATATATATATAATATATATGTATATATATGTATGTATGTATTAACTGTGTGTAGTACTATTACTATTTGTAGTTTATCTTCGCTATGTTTAGACTTTTAGGTTATCTTATGATATATAGCCCCTTTTTGATTCTATTTATGATGTATATTATCTTTTGGGATCAGTCAGCCTACGAGGCCTACTGAGTACCCTATATTTTGGTACTCATGCTATATTTCTGCATATTTTTTGATGCAGATCCTAGCTCGAGTTATCACTGTTGATCTTGTTTGTTTGGAGGCGCTGGTCAATCGGATTTATGGTGAGCTCTAGACATTCGGAGGCTTATCCATTTTCATCTTGTATTATCTGTCTATATTTTGCACTTTTTGGGCAGCTTGTATTAATATAGTCCTTTTTTCGTATTTTAGTGGCTACTATACCAGTGACACTAGGTTTGAGGTTGGTTATCTTGTATATTTGGTCGTTTTTCATTATTATAGGGCCTATGTTATATATTTTGTACCTGTTATATATGTATCTATACATGGTGGCTCATTTGTCCTATTTTATCTTCCCTTATTATTTATGTTAGTCTTTACATTCTCCTAATGTCGTGGCTTTTGGCTTACCTACTGGAGAGTTATAGTAGGTTCCATCATGGACAGATTTTGGGTCGTGACATTGTATCACTTGGTAATGCACCTTCAGGTCTTGAATGTTGTGATAAAGCTAACTGGCCCACTTGGAGCTCAAGTTCATGAATAGACTTTTGCATTCCATTCACAATTTGAGTCTGTTGTCCCATAAACTACCTCAGTGTATCCTCCAAGGATCTGCTCATCTACAAAGCTGGTTGTGTATACTGCTTTCTCTGGCCCTGCTGATTTCTACCCTAAGAGATGTTTGGGTGGTTCTATAATTCTTCTACCCCACATAGTAGATAAATTCAAGATTCAAAGGACATCCTGAATACGCATGGTTCTCACCACATTTTTCATATAACAAACTAGCTGCATGAACTTGTTGTACCTATTGCACCTGACCCATACTTGGATCTATCAAACTCTAATTCACCAAGGTGCACAACTGACCAATATCTGCCTGTATAGCCTATGCATCACCTAACTCAAGCTTACTCAGTGTTTTATGCATAGAAATGAACACTTTGTTGGGATCTATATAGTATCGATGACCTAAAGACATAAGGTTAAGAAACACCTCTATTTCATCATAGCTCTTGGACAAGATTTTCCCTTGAGCTGTAGCATCTAACAATGACTTGGAGTTAGATCTCATCCCTTAAATAAAGTTATTCCTTGTGATATCCTTGGGTTGCTGGTGGTGTGGAAAATCTCTCAAGTATCCCTTGTATCTCTCTAAAGCTTGGGGAAAGTATTCAACATTTTTTTGAACAAATCCAGAAATTTGCCTCTTAGCTCTTTGTTCTTCTAGATGAGAAGAACCTGTTGAGAAACTTGTCCGATAGAATATCCCATGAGTTAATAGAACCAGCAGGTTCACTCTGCAACCATTGATTTTCCTCTCCAATCAATGAGAAAGGGAACAATGCAAACTTCACATATTCGTCTAATGCATTCTTGAAGTGGAAATTATTGCTCAAGTAAATAAACTCTTATAGGTGCTTGTGTGGGTCTTCATGTGGCTTACCCTCATATTGACAAGTGTTCTACACTAGTTGCAGCATGCCTTCTCTTAGCTCAAAGTTCCCTATGATGGTTGGCTTGACAATTGACTTGAAGGCATTTTCTCGACTTAGCCTCACAAAGTTAAGCACCGGAGCATGTGGTGCACCACCAGGTTGGACTGCAGCCTTTTCTACCACATCATTCAAATCATTTGGAAGGTTTGGGTTGTTCAAGTGATCACTTATAGCTATTAGACCTCGGAGAGTACGTTCAATCTAGTGATCAATGGGAATCAAGGGATTGCCTTGACTTGGGGTGTTTAGCATAAATTAACATGCACCCTGAAAGAAACAAAAATAACAAAAGAAAGTGAAATCCAGATAGTTCAATAAAAACTCAAAATAGTACCAATTCAAATAGATCCCTGGCAATGGCGCCAAAACTTATTGCATTCAAATATGTATGCAAGTATACGCAATCATGAAAGTAATATAGGATGTGAGTCCAAATATTGTACTCAAGGGATTCGATGAATTGACGTTCTAGTTTGAATTCTTATAGTCTCTATTTACTAGGTGACAAGCAATAGGGAGTGATTTTAGTGTTTAGAATGTAAATAAAATCAATTGTGACAAGTCATGATTTAGTGTTTAGAAATTCAGATTAGAGAGAGAATCCAGGATTATGGTATTTCGATAAACCAATTGAGTTTTCAAACCTTTAGTTATGTTGATTTCTTGAGTTATATTTCGATAATCCAGTTGAGTTTTCAAACTATATGTTATATTGATTTCATGGGTTACTAGTTGCAAGTTGATTTTAACTATATTTGATCATTTTGCCAACAATTCTAGGTCTCCTTGACTATTCCCAATGCCTATATTCCTATGGTCATCGGTCGGTAGTGAAGGGCATGTAATTTCTCTTCCATATCAACTAGACAAGGCTAACAGGTATATTCCTATCCAGATTAGTGAATTGTTCCCATTCTCTATAGAGTTCACAATCAAGCCTTACCTTACCGTATTGAGTACGTAATTTTTTTATTCCTAGTCCTATAACACCTATGGATCTGAACCAGCTACTTAACTGTACTCAGCAAAAAATATTCAGAAAAATTCAAGTTTGCAGAAACCACAGTCAAGATCACGGACCATATTTTGGAACCACGGTCCATCGTCCCAACCATAGTTTCAATTTCCAGAGGACCCCCACTTCATGGTCCAGGAACCACGAGTCAGACCACGGATCATAGTCCAGGACCATGGACCATCCTGTCACTCGTGGTTTCATTTAACCAGAGGATTATCAGTTCAGGGCTCACCAACCATGAGTCACACGATGAACCATCATTCAGGACCATGGTCTGACCGGTGGACTCGTGGAACCAAAACCTCAAAGGACCCTCAGTCTAAGTCCCAGGAACCATGAGTCATGCGACGAACTATCGTTCAGAACCACAGTCCATCTTGTGGACTTGTGGAATCCTCAGATCAGAGAACCCCAAAGACTCATGCACAGGACCAAGATTCAGTTGATGGTCCATCATCCAGGACTACGGTCTGTCAACCAAGTTGTGGTACCTTAGTCGCAATTTTTAGCATCTTTCTTTTAATTGATTCAAGGTTATTCCAGTCTTTTCTTTACCCTTTTATTTCCAAACCTTAGTCGTTTGGGGGGGGGGGGTAATTAAAGGGATTTTCACTCTTATTTCCCCATTCTCCCAAAACTAATCAGTCTTAGAAAGATAAGAAGAAAAGAGGCGATAGTTTTGCTCAAGAACAAGCAGAAGGTTCCTTCAAGCTCAACCCCAAAGTCCAAAGGATTTCTCCATAGATTCTTCTCCAGGTATGTGGGATTTCATCAATGGGTTCCTTTCACCCATTGAGTCCCTAGATTCAGCCAGTTCTTCAGTTATCCATGAATTATTCATACCTAGGGTTCCAAAATCTTAGGGATTCATTGCAATTCAGATGTTACTGCTTATATGATATTTAATTCTTGTTTTCTTGGAGAATTAGTATATTTATATGTACAGGACTAAGAAACCCTAGCTTGTGTTAATTTCAGTAGTCATAAATTATACTTGCTAGGAAGATAATTCAGACAATCATGCTTTAAAATAAAATGGCATCAGTTTTAGTATATGTATGTTGCATTATCAAATGATTATCCGTATTTGAGCTATCGAGTATTTCATCTTGCATATCATTGCTTACATTTAGTTGGGAGTAGACTTAGTACTGAGCGGATGAAGGGATGAAGGCTTAGCTGTCAGATTAGGCTGAGACCTTTAGTAGAAGTCCACAAATCCTAGAACTACGGTGCCACCATAGGTATAGAAGGGGGTCAGCTGACAGATTAAGCTGGTCACCCTTGTCCCATGTGTACATCATTTAGTGGATCCACGTCAGACTTGTTCGTACCCTTGGCAACGTATGAACACCCTTCCACCCAGCGTTACAGGATGGCCCCATAGTTAGCTCAGCTTGGGGTATGTCAATAGTAGTATCTCACACAGTCAGACTCAGCATTGCATTGACCTTGTATACAGTTATTTCAGTCCAGTTTAACATGTAATGTGTAACATCCCTGAATTTGATATAGCTTTTAAACTTAAGAAATATGAGAATTTTGGGATTTTAAGAAATTACGGGTCTAAATCACGGGCCGTGGTTTGAACCACGAGTCGTGAAGTGAACCTGTGGTTCCAGTCTATTGGTTTGACCCCTGGTCTGAGAACCACGAGTTGGTTCTATGGACATTGGTTCTGACTACGGTCCATCCTGTCAACTCATGGAATCAGATCAGAGGATTGGCAGTTTTCTTATGTTTCATGACTGGCTTCTACAGTCTGTAGTTTGAACAATGGACCGTCCTGATAACTCGTAGAACTTAATCAGAGGCCAGCTAAGTCCCCAGGAATTACGACTTGGGTCTACGACCCCTAATCCATTCTACAGGTCCATCCTATTGACCCGTAGTTTGGCTTCTACAGCCTGATCACTTGGCCAGGAATGACAGATGGCAACCAAGAGCCGTGGTCTGGTCTACGACCCGTGGAATCCATTTGTGGTCCCTGAAAGTCAACTTTTTCCAGCTTTTTCCTAATTATATCCCAGGGATATTTTAGTCATTATCCACCTTTTTAACTCCTAAATGATGTCATTTTGACTATTTCTAGAAGGGTTTTCACCCTCATTAGCCTAATTCCCTCTTCAAATCTTCATTCATCTCCCAAAAAGGGAAAGAACTCCTTCAAGCTCCAAGTCTCAAGCTCCAAGATCAAGTCTCCTTTCTTTTCAATTTCAAGTGGGTTAGCTTCAATCAAGGTATGTAAGTATCCAACAATGGGTTCCTTTCACCCTTGTGCCCAAAACCCCCAATTCTTATTTTGAATTATGAACTTGTGAAATTAGGGTTTTGATCTAAGTTGAAGAAAGCTTATGAAATCTGTTTCTATGCATCAATTCATGGTTCTTATACTTTATTTATGATTTGAATAAGATTCCTTAATTGGTTTCAAAAGCCCATGCATTAAAGTTGATTTCTAGCATGATTCCATTGGATTGCATGTTTTCAAGTGAAAGTTTACATGTTTAAATAACATGTCCTTATGTACTTATGAAATTGCATGCCAAATTCTTCAAGTATAAATTTAGAAAAGAAAAGTTATGTTTTGAATTATGACTATGCTAAGTTTCAAGAACTTATGATATAAGAATTGCATGATACCCGATGTTTTTTCATGTTTTTCAATAAGATTTGGAATGAGATTGTGCCACTATGAATTTATGAGCTATATGTACATGTTTTGGGAGTAGTATTTAGCACCGAGCAACGAGGGTTCAATTACCTAAGTCCAAAACTACGTTGCCAGTGTAGGTTACGAATTGCCCTATGGGATTATAAGAGTGGTTCCACATCTTGATGTATGGCGTCTTGTGCTTTAGTGGGCATTAGGGCAGCTTTGCCAACTAGGGTTATATAGTTGGATATGGTGACTTGTTCTTTGGCATGATTCAAGTCAGCTTTGCTAACTAGGGTTATATAGTTAGATTCTATGTAGCTCGCATGGTCTATTGTCAGTTATAAGAAACTCCTGTATAAATATTTTGACTGGTTTAAGCTTATGATATCTATTTTGAAGTTTTGACTCTTATCTCATGTTTACCACTCAGGTTATGATATGCACTTATGATATTCCTGTATGAACTCAGTTTTAAGTAAGTTTAAAGTATGTTTTCATCATATTCATGAATATCTCACATACTCAGTACATCATATAGTACTGACACATATCTTGCATTGTATTCTTTGATGATGTAGATTCAGGCTCGTTCCCTCACACTCGTGGCTAGATCTTGCCGGTGCCCCCATTTCCAGTGGTGAGACCTCATTATCCGAGGGCCAGTATTAGACCTATTTCTCTTATGTTATTTTCTTCGAATTTCTTGAGCTAGTTGGGGTCTTGTCCCATTAGCTCTTATGATAGTTTAGAGGCTTCAGACATAGCTACACTTGTTTTCTGTTGTATGAAGTTGATACTTCTTAAGCCCTGTCCTTATTTAAGTTATGGTTGCCAATTTGTATCTAGTATGCTTCTGCTATGTTTCTTGAATTAATTTTTGAGTATGCTATGACCAAGGGTTAATCTGTAGCACTTGTGTTCTAGATCACGTGTTACATCTAGGGGGTAGCCTCGGGGTGTGACAAACTTGGTATCAGAGACTCAGGTTCAAGAGTCGTAAGGTGTCTAAAGCCGCATCGAGTAGAATCTTTTTCATGTGTGTGAAGCAAGCCACACTTATGAGAGAGAGGCTATGAGATGTTTTAGAAAAGGTTCACTTCCTTCATGATCATATCGTGCAAAATAGTTTAACTTTAATGTCCCTCTAATCCTCTCCTTGTACGTTTCAGATTATGCCTCGATGTGCTATGCCTCATCGAGCCGCTCAAAATGCTGTTCCTCCAGTTCCAGCCCCTGAGGTCACGAATGAGGAGTTAAGGAATGTCATCCATTTGCTAGCCTAGACCATGGTCTCTCAGGCCAACCAGCCGGCTCCTATCCCTGTCCATCCTCAAGGTGGGGTAGCGGCCCCGGTTCGTGATTTTGTCTGAATGAACCCACCTCAATTTTGGGGTTCAAAAGTGAGTGAAGACCCACTTAGATTTATTGATGAAGCAAAGAAGATCTTTGATGTTATGCAAGTGGGTGATGTTGATTGTGTGGAGCTCGCATCCTATCAACTCAAGGATGTAGCTCATATATGGTTCACGTAATGGAAAGAAGCTAGAGCTAGGGATGAGGTCCCTATGACTTGGGAGTCTTTTGAGAGGGCCTTCCTCGATTGGTTCTTTCCCCGAGAGTTGAGGCAACCGAAGGCTGAAGAGTTTGTGAACTTGAGACAGGGGTCGATGTCAGTCCAAGAGTATAGTTTGAGGTTTACTCAGTTGTCTAGGTATGCCCCCGCTATAGTAGCGAACCCGCATGATCAGATGAGTAAATTTATCTATGGGGTTTCAGGTATGGTGAAAAAGGAGTGTAGGTCCGCTGTATTATTGAGTGATATGAATATCTCTAGGCTTATGACCCATGTTCACCAGATCGAGGGAGACAAGCTTAGGGACATGGCTAGGGAAAACAAGAGGGCTAGATCTGAGGGTTCAGGTTTTGGCCATCAGAAGTCCAGAGGCGGACATCGCTCTTCCTTTCATAAGAGGTCGTCAGGACCCTTGCATTTTTCAGCCAGTGCTCCTTCTCAGGCCTCCAGTCCCCGTCATGATCAGTTCGGTAGAGGTACAGGATCTTATTCGTAGGGGAGTGGTGCAAAGAGGTCTTCTTTCCCTGTTTGTACCAAGTGTGGGAAGAGTCATCTTGGTGAGTGTCTATCCAGTTCAGGTAGTTGCTTCGGATGTGGTAAATCTAGGCATCGGATTAGAGATTGCCCTTCAGCTAAGAAGGGACAAGGAGGTAGTAGGGCTCATTCTGCCCCAGCAGCTTCAGGAGGTTGACCAGCCTAGTAGGGCATTGCTTCTAGTTCTGGTGGTCAGTGCTAGAACCGCCTTTATGCTATGTCCTCTCGTCAGGACCAGGAGATTTCACCTGATGTTGTCACTAGTATATTGAAAGTATTCTCTCTTGATGTGGATGCTTTGTTGGACCCCGAAGCCTCCCTATCTTTCGTGACCCCTTATGTAGCATGCAAGTTCGAAATTTGTCCTGAATTGCTTTTAGAACCCTTTTGTATGTCTACTCTTGTTGGCGAGTCAGTCCTAACTAAAAGAATCTATCGAAGTTGCCCTATCTCAGTCCTTCATAGAGTCACTTCAATAAATCTAGTAGAGTTGGAGATGACTGATTTTGATGTTATTCTTGGTATGGATTAGTTGTATGCTTATTATGCCTCGGTTGACTGTCATACTCGAGTTGTCAGTTTCAAGTTTCCAAATGAACCCGTCTTAGAATGGCAAGGTAGTCCCCCATCCTAAAAAGGTCATTTAATATTTCATCTTAAGGCTAGGAAACTGATTTCTAAGGGTTATGTTTATCATATAGTTCGAGTTATAGACATGGAGTCTGGAACCCCATCCCTTCAGTCGGTTCCTGTTGAGAATGAGTTTCCAGAAGTGTTTCCCAAAGATTTGCTCGGAGTCCCTCCCGAATGGGAAATCGACTTTGGGATAGATCTTCTTCCAGATACGAATCCTATCTCTATTCCTCCCTATAGAATGGCTCTCGCGGAGCTTATGGAATTGAAGGATCTTCTTGATAAGAGTTTAATCAGGCCTAGCATTTCTCCATAGGGTGCTCCAGTCTTATTCGTGCGAAAGAAAGATAGTTCCCTTAGAATGTGCATTGACTATTGTCAATTGAACAAGGTCACAATCAAGAATAAGTATCCCATTCCTAGGATTGATAACTTGTTCGATCAGCTTCAGGGTGCTAGCTTCTTCTCCAAGATTGACCTTAGATTTTGTTATCATCAGCTTCGGGTTTTAGAGTTTGATATTCCAAAAACAGCTTTCAGGACTAGGTGTGGTCATTATAAATTTGTTGTGATGTCTTTTGGTCTAACGAATGCTCCCTCAGCTTTTATGGATTTGATGAACCGTGTGTTCAAGCAGTATTTGATATGTTCATAATTGTTTTTATTGATGATATTCTTATTTATTCTCAGAGTAAGGAGGATCATGCGGAACATTTGAGAGTGGTGTTGCAAACCCTCAAGGACCGGCAATTATTTGCTAAGTTTAGCAAGTGTGAGTTTTGGATGCAGTCTATTGCTTTTCTGGGTCATATTGTGACTAGAGATGGTATCGAGTCGATTCTCAAAATATTGAGGCAGTAAAGAACTGGCCTAGACCCACTTCTCCATCCAATATCAGAAGCTATTTGGGTTTGGCCGGTTACTACAGGAGATTTGTGGAAGGATTTTCTTCCATTGCTGCCCCTTTGACTCGATTGACTCAGAAGAAGGTTAAATTTCAATGGTCGGATTTGTGTGAAAAGAACTTTCAGGAATTAAAGACTAGATTGACCACAGCTCCAGTGTTGGCTCTACCCGAGGGCCTAGATGATTTTGTTGTGTATTGTGATGCTTCTAGGATTGGTTTGGGTTGTGTTTTGATACAGCGTGGTAAAGTGATTGCTTATGCTTCGAGACAGGTTAAGACTCATGAGAAGAACTACCCTACTCATGATCTTGAGTTAGCAGTTGTGGTCTTTGCCTTGAAGATTTGGAGACACTACTTGTATGGTGTGCACGTGGATGTATTCACCAATCACAAGAGTCTTCAGTATTTGTTCACTCAGAAGGAATTGAATCTGCAACAAAGAAGATGGCTTGATCTTCTTAAGGATTATGACATGAGTGTGCTTTACCATTCGAGTAAGGCCAATGTTGTGGCGGATGCACTTAGTAGATTGTCCATGGGTAGTGTGTCTTCAGTTGAAGACAAAAAGAAGGAATTGGTTAAGGAGGTTCATAGGCTTGCTAGGTTGGGAGTTCGCCTTATGGACTCGACAGAAGGTGGTGTTATTGTTCAGAATGGTTCCGAATCATCTTTGGTAGCTGAAGTTAAGGCAAAGCAAGATAGTGACCCTGTTTTACTTTAGCTAAAGGGTGCAGTCCATCAGCAAAGGGTTGAGGTTTTCTCCCAAGGGGGAGATGGTATGCTTCGTTATTAGGGTCGATTGTGTATGCCAGATGTAGATGGGTTGAGACAGCAGATTTTGATTGAGGCTCACAGTTCCAGATATTCCATTCACCCTGGTGCCACAATAATGTACCATGACCTATGGGAAGTCTATTGATGGAATAGTATGAAGAGGTACACAGCCAATTTTATAGCTAAGTGTCCCAACTGTCAGCAAGTGAAGGTAGAGCATCAGAGACCGGGTGGCATGATTCAGGATATTGACCTTCCTACTTGGAAGTGGGAAGCGATCAATATGGACTTCATTACTGGGTTGCCTCGTACTCGAAGGCTACATGATTCTATTTGGGTGATTGTCTATAGGATGACCAAATCAACCCACTTCCTAGCTGTCAAGACTACAGATTCAGTGGATGACTATGTCAGACTATACATCTAGAGATAGTCCGATTGCATGGTATCCCATTGTCCATTATTTCAGATAGGGGTACTTAGTTTACCTTCCAGTTTTGGATACTGTTTCAGAGAGGTCTTGGTACTCAGGTGAAGCTTAGCATAGCTTTTCACCCTCAGATGGATGGCCAGTATTAGTCCTATTTCTCCTATGTTGTTTTCTTCGGATTTCTCGAGCTAGTTGGGGTCTTGTCCCATCAGCTCTTATAATAGTTTAGAGTCTTTAGACATAGCTAGACTTGTTTTCCGTTGTATGAAGTTGATACTTCTTAAGCCCTGTCCTTATTTAAGTTATGGTTGCCTATTTGTATCTAGTATGCTTCCGCTATGTTTCTTGAAATGATTTCTGAGTATGCTATGACCAAGGGTTAATCTGGAGCACTTATGTTTGGGATTATGTATTATGTCTAGGGGGTAGCCTCGGGACGTGACAAACTTAGCCAGGCAGAGCGTACTATTTAGACTTTGGAGGATATGTTGAGATCTTGTGTGATTGACTTCAAAGGTAATTGGGATGATCACTTCCCTTTTATCAAGTTTGCCTACAACAACAGCTTTCATTCTAGCATACAGATGGCTCTGTATGAGGCACTTTATGGTCGGAGATGTAGATCTCTTATTGGTTGGTTTAAGGTAAGTGAGGCAGCTTTGATTGGCCCAGATTTGGTTCACAATATTATGGAGAAGGTTCAGCTGATTAGGGAAAGGGTGAAGACCGCTCAGAGTCGACAGAAGTCATATGCGGATGTGAGGGGAAGAGAGTTAGAATTTGAAGTTGATGATTGGGTTTTTTTGAAGGTGTCACCCATGAAGGGTGTGATGATATTTGGCAAGAAAGGGAAGCTTAGTCCCCATTTTGTATGTCTTTATCATATTCTGATGAGAGTTGATAGTGTTGCTTATGAGTTGGATTTGCCGACGGAGTTAGAAACGGTTCATCCCGTTTTCCATGTTTCCTTGTTAAAAAGGTGTGTTGGTGATTCAACCTTGATTGTTCCTTTGGAGGATGTGGGTGTGAAAGATAGTCTCACCTATGAGGAGGTTCCCGTAGAGATCCTTGATCGTCAGATTCGGAGGTTGAGGAACAAAGAAGTCACTTCGGTAAAAGTCCTTTGGAGGATTCAGCTTGTTGAAAGATCTACTTGGGAAGCAGAGTCATCCATGAAAGCCAAGTACCCTCATCTCTTCCCTTCCAATTCCTTTTCAGCTTGAGGTAATAATTTCCTCCTTTGTATGTCCCTCCTACTCTACTCCACTAGTTCCTCTCATGATCCTAGCATGCATTCATGTTTTCAAAGTTGATTCAATCATGTTTTAAGTTGAAAAACTCAGTTTCCATGTTTGTCATTCAAGTTTTATGTGTTGTTGACTAGTTGGGATGTTTTATTTTTAGTTTTCCCTGGTTTAGTCTTCATCCGAGGATGAATGATCTCAAGGGGAGATATTGTAACACCCCAGAATTTGATACAGGTTTTAAACTTAAGAAATCTGAGAGTTTTAGACTTTACAGAAATTACGGGTCCAAATCATGGGCCGTGGTTCAAACCAAGAGTCGTGAAGTGAACTCGTGGTTCTAGTCAGTATGTTCGACCTCTGGTCTGAGAACCACAAGTTGGTTTTATGGACTGTGGTTCTGACTACGGTCCGTCCTGTCAACTCGTGGAATCGGATCCGAGGATTGACTGTTTTCCTATGTTTCACGACTGGCTTCTACAGTCCATAGTTTGAACTACGGACCGTCCTGCTAACTCGTAGAACTTAATCAAAGGCCAGCTAAGTCCCCAGGAATTACGACTTGGGTTTATGACTCGTGATCCATTCTACGGGTTCGTCCTGTTGACTCGTAGATTGGCTTCTGCAGCCTGATCACTTGGCCAGGAACGACGGATGGCAACCATGAGCCGTGGTCTGGTCTACGACCCGTGGAACCCATCTGTGGTCCCTGAAAGTCAACTTTTTCCATATTTTTTGTAATTACATCCCGGGGGTATTTTAGTCATTATCCACCCTTTTAACTCCTAAATGATGTCATTTTGACTATTTCTAGAAGGGTTTTCACCCTCATTAGCCTAAGTTCCTCCTCAAATCTTCATTCATCTCCCAAAATGGGAAAGAACTCTTTCAAGCTCCAAGTCTCAAGCTCCAAGATCAAGTCTCCTTTCTTTTCAATTTCAAGTGGGTTAGCTTCAATCAAGGTATGTGGGTATCCAACAATGGGTTCCTTTCACTCTTGTGCCCGAAACCCCCAATTCTTATTTTGAATTATGAACTTGTGAAATTAGGGTTTTGATCTAAGTTGGGGAAAGCTTATGAAATCCGTTTCTATGAATCAATTCATGGTTTCTTATGGTTTCTTATGGTTTATTTATGATTTGAATAAGATTTCTTAATTGGTTTCAAAATCCCATGCATTAAAGTTGATTTCTAGCATGATTCCATTGGATTGCATGTTTTCAAGTGAAAGTTTACATGTTTAAATAACATGTCCTTATGTACTTATGAAATTGCATGCCAAATTCTTCAAGTATGAATTTAGAAAAGAAAAAGTATGTTTTGAATTATGGCTTTGCTAAGCTTCAAGAACTTATGATATGAGAATTGTATGATACTCGATATGTTTTCATGCTTTTCAATAAGATTTGGCATGAGATTGTGCCACTATGAATTTATGAGCTATGTGTACATGTTTTGGGAGTAGTATTTAGCACCGAGCGATGAGGGTTTGATTATCCAAGTCCAATACTATATTGACAGCGTAGGTTATGAATTGACCTATGGGCTTATGAGAGTGGTTCCACATCTTGATGTATGGTGTCCTGTGCTTTAGCGGGAATTATATAGTTGGATATGGTGACTCGTTCCTTGGCATGGTTCAAGTCAGCTTATCTAACAAGGGTTATATAGTTAGATTTCATGTAGCTCGCATGATCTATTATCGGTTATAAGAAACTCCCATATGAACATTTTGACTGGTTTAAGCTTATGATATCTATTTTGAAGCTTTGACTCTTATCTCATGTTTACCACTCAGGTTATGATATGCACTTATGATATTCCTGCATGAACTCAGATTTAAGTATGTTTAAAGTATGTTTTCATCATATTCATGCATATCTCATATATTCAGTATATCCTATAGTACTGACGCATATCTTGCGATGTATCCTTTGATGATGCAGATTCAGGCTTGTTCCCTCACACTCGTGGCTAGATCTTGCCGGAGTCCCAGTTTTCAGTGGTGAGACCTCATTATCCGAGGGCCAGTATTAGACCTATTTCTCTTATGTTATTTTCTTTGGATTTATCGAACTAGTTGGGGTCTTGTCCCATCAGCTCTTATGATAGTTTAGAAGCTTCAGACATAGCTAGACTTGTTTTTCGTTGTATGAAATTTATACTTCTTAAGCCCTGTCCTTATTTAAGTTATGGTTGCCTATTTGTATCTAGTATGCTTCCGCTATGTTTCTTGAATTGATTTCTGAGTATGCTATGACCAAGGGTTAATCTGGAGCACTTGTATTTCGGATCCCGTGTTACGTTTAGGGGGTAGCCTCGGGGCGTGACATTGTGTTGTTCATGTTTAGTTACTGGGTCATTGCATCTCAGATACCTTTCATGTTCCATGCTATATACTTCTATGTCATTATTCATGTTTACAGATTTGATTATACATATCCCGCATGCTCAGTACATTTAAAGTACTGACGCATACTTTTGTGTTACATCATTTCATAATGTAGGTTCAGGCGCTCAGCATCCAGACCACGCTTAGATCGATTCCCAGTCCCTATTCAGTAGCTTCATTGGTGAGTCCTCATAGTTCGACGACCATAGACATGTTGTATCTTTCAATCTTATTATTTCCATTTTTAGATTATTAGAGTTAGTTGGGGGCATGTCCCAGCAACTCATATCAGTTAGAGGCTTTCAGGCATACACTAGTTTCAGCTATTGAGTTGTTAGTGTTGTTTTCAGTCATCACTATACTCTATATATATTTTATATTCAGACATGTTTTGGGCTCTTTCCTACTTCAGATATTAAATTATTTTTAGCTTCCGCACAGTATATATTTTTAACTGAAATTGTCTAGATATGCTAAACCATGGGTTAGCTTGGGGTCACTTGTGACACTGAGCACCGTATTACATCTAGGGGGTAACCTCAGAGCATGACAAACTTGGTATCAGAGCCACTCCTGTGTAAGCCTTGTCGATGTGGGCCAAAGTTCAAACTGAGTTTAGGCAAATCTTGGTAAGGCGAGGCAAATCTCAATCCTGAGTCTAGGCAAATCTCAATCCTGAGTCTAGGCAAATCTCATTTGGTAGGGCAAACCTTAGCGAAGACGCTGAGTCCATAAGAGGGGGTGTATGTAATACCCCAGATTAGGATTAGAAGTCCCACATCAGCAAAACACAGGAGAGATGTTGGGTATATAAGTAAGCAGGCCTTACTCCCTAGTGACGTATTTTAAAGACGTGCGGGTCTAGGCTTAGAGCGGACAATATCACTAGCGGGTTGGGTCGTTACATAATCAGATAAGCCCAATTCTCACAAGGAACCAACATATATGAATATCAAGTAAAAAGATCAGAACATATCATCCCAGTTCACTCAAGGAACCAACATATATGAATATCAAGTAACCAAATAAGCCCGGTTCACACAAGAAACCACCTTATCACTTAAACACACCAACCCGGCCACTCAAGGACCAACATATATGTCAAGTAGTAATAAATCCCAATCCTCTCAAGGAACTAACACATATGAATAACATCAACAATAGATAAGTCTAGTTCACTCAAGGAACCAACATACATAAACAATAAGTAAACTTGTACCAGGCGGGCTACCCGAGCCAACCATGAATGAACTTGTACTAGGCATGGTACCCGAGCCAACCAATGATGAAATATGTACCAGGCATGGTACCCAAGACAACTAATGAATAAACCTGTACCAGGCATGGTACCGGAGCCAACTAATGAATCATAGAACTTGTACCAGGTGTGGTACCCGAGCCAACCAATGAATAACATCAAACAGTCCTGTTAAAATGTCCAAATACCGGTATATCCCACAAAAATAACAGATATCACAACAGTCAAAACCATAATGAGAATAAGCAGTCATGCTTGTACAGTCAACAAGCCTTTAACATAACCTCATTATATATGATTAACACTTAGGATATCATTTAACCTTTACCTTTCTTAAGCATGTATTTATAATAATAGATAACCATCAAACACTTAGTCAACTTGAGTTATCCATTTAATGTGAACAACAATCCTTCTGTAACACATCAAATCACAAGCAGATATGATTCATTGAGTTCATCAATTACAGTATGTCCAAAGACCAACCCCCAGATAAATCAAGTAAACATATTAAGCCATATTCCTTAGGTTCAAATACTCATTTTAGGGGTTCACATTCACCCCAATGGAATATAAACTTTAATTCAACCACGTAATTCCATTCCGTTATTATCTAGCAACTCCTACATTCAAGTCATTTCTAGGTTCAAGACCATGTCCTATTAGCCAATTGTCCAGGGGTGAACAATCATAGGGTTATACATAATTAGGAAGACTTTATTATTACAGCAAAACAATAATTCTCCACCCAATTTACCAGATTTGAACTACTCAGTAAAACCTAGCCTACCTGGATGCAAGCAGCTGCTACAGAGGTCTGAACACAAACTTTGGCTCTGTAAAGATGAATCCTGGTGTGAAATTAGCATAAACTTCATGGATTTTACCCCATTAATGTGGAATCCTTTCTCTCCATTGCTTCCAGGTCATGAGGTAACCCTAGGAGGGTTTTTAGAACAAAACCTCATCCCTTTTACAATTAAAGAGGAGAAAACTGAATATAAAAAGTTGCTCTCTAGTTTCTGGTCCCGTCAACCCGCTATTGCGACCTACCGTCCGCTATGGCAACGGCGCTACAGCGGAAAAATTCCTGCTATAGAGGGATGACGTCAGCTCGACCTAAAATTTTAAATTCTAAAATTTTTTGTTGAGTCACCCTATATTAATTCGAGATCATATTTTCAAAAGTTCTCGTAACCCGTACACGTAACGAGGTATCTTTTAATAATGACAGAACAGGTCATTATATCTTAAAGGTTTGACTACTCGTGAATCTCTTTGGAAGAAGAGATTTAATGAGTTTACAAGAAAAGAATCAAAAATAAAATAAAATAAATAAACTAGACCTTGTTCTTCAGCTTTGCTTTAGCTTTTTGCCTCTCCAAATCTGATGTGTCCCATAAAAACTTGTGGAGGGAATATTTGTAGAGTTTAAAAACTCTTGTGACTTCAAAGAAAATTCAAATTGGGTTAGAAAAGACCCCCGCTCGCGCCACTTCCAAAAAGAAAAGCAGTGGCGCAAGGAACAACTTGACTTCAGAAGGCCATGATTTTTGGCGCCACTCACCCAAAGCAAGGGGTGGCGGAGTTTAAAGCAGGCAACTTGAAAAAATTTAAGTTTTTTCTACACCACTGCTCCAAAGCAAGGCAGTGGCACAAGCCCTCAATGTACTTGGCCTTTTTTCGCTTATTTTGCGATGGTTTGCAATATCGATCCTTCCTTGGTTCCTTATTGCCACTTTTTCTTCTTGTTTAAGCTCTAAATATCTCAAGACACTCCTATATATATAAAACACAAAGCATAAGTGTAATTCATATTATTTAAGTTCAAGATAATACTAAAAAAGAGAATAAATGTTAGGCAAATAATCGTATAAAAGCATGACTTTTAAATTCACATTAATCAACATGAATAATTATGTATCAATATCATACAAACGAGATACAATTATGCTCTACGATAGAAAAATTCATGACAAAAAAGAGAGCAAAAATCGTATCTATATTGATCGGTAGTAAATAAAATAATATATTTTAATCAAATTGTATATGCAAATTGACACATCATCAAAATCGAAAAATACATATATTAACAACGCTAAAAATATATTGAAAATGAAATTTGTATTATTCAACTTGAAAATACTTGTATCACTGCTGATGAATAAGAAATGAGCAATTTTAATCGATTTTAGAATTTGTATTTGTTAATTCGCCTGTGCATTTAGAGTTTTCAAGATTAAAGTTACAGTAATGAGATTTTAGAGTCCTATTTTATTATGGAAGATTAATATATTTATGAAGCGTGATTGTTGCTCAATTGCCTTTTTAAAAAAATACTATCACGTATTTTGTGCATGTCATTAGTTACTGTATTTGTATTTGTATCACTATTTTATAGACAAATGCAATTGATACATTGGGTATCAAGCTATAAATTATAAGTACCAAAAGTGCAGCTAGTGAGATCTAATTTTGCTCATATGTTAGCTATTTATGAAATTTGATCTAAAATAAATAAAAAATTATTGAGATATGGAAAAATCTATATTCATATTTATTTTATTACTAGATGAAGAAACACACCTGTATATCATGGGCTCACAAATTATAATATTAGGCAGAAGTAAACAGATGCCCTATATGGGCAAACTATTTACACCCAAAGGCCCTCTTACAAGAAATACCTCCCAAATATTTATAAAAAGTACCCCCTACGCGAGATTTAGCCCATAACTAACATAATAAAATCTTATGTGAAGCAGATTTTTTCTTCCACAATTCAAAACAACCTCCAAGCAAAAAACATTTTTTCTTGCCCAATTTAACTAAATCTTAATTGATCAACTTTGACAAAAATCACTAAATGGATCAGGTTGCTACTTTAGTGCAGCACAATCGGAGCTGGAATTCAGATCAACACTACCTCAATTTTGACATTGATGCAATCGTAGTTGACTCTGCTTAAAATTTACGAATTTGATCACAGAGATATCAACTCAACTGAAAACTAATGCTATTATGAATAACACTGAGATCAAGTATGTACTAGCTAATAGATTTTCACCGTTGAAAATATTTAATGATATGGAAATGAAAGTCTATATGAAATTGAAGAAGAAGAATCTTGATATCACTGCATATCCATTGGTTATCTCATTCACTCACACATCAATTCACATAAGCACACCAATCCTTGATTGTCTAGAAACCTCCTCAAAAAATACACAATTATTCACTTTTTTGGATACAGATAAGCACGATGACACTGATGCTCTAAAATTGATCGTGAATATTTTTCTTGAAGTAACATCATTACTGATATATCCAAATAAGCAATTGAAGTTTATCAGATTTATACTGACAAACGCACACATCACATGTTGTATGACAACATTCAGTCCAGGAAGATTTTCAATATCAAACTCAGAATCATGAAAAACAAGTATACCACGTGGATAGCATATCGTATACTACTAAAGTAGTATGATGTGAAAACCAGTGCTTCAGAGGCACACTACTTAATTTCTCAATGATGCCAGCGTAGTATATTCGTATATTGTGTTAGAATCATTGAGGACCAACAAAGCATTCCTTCATTTCTAAATGATATCAACATAATATATCATGTACTGTGATGGTATCATGAAAGTCTGCTTAAGCCATTCAGGGACACACTGCTAAATTTTTCAATGATATCAGCGTAGTATATTCAAATACTGTATTGGTATTATTGAGGAACCAACAAAGCACTCCTTCATTTCTGAATGTTACAATCATAGTATATCGTATAATGTGATGGTATCATGAAAGTCTGCTTAAATCATTCAAGGGCACACTGCTAAAATCCTCAAAGATACCATCATAATATATTTGTATACTATAATGATATTATTGAGGAACCAACAAATCACTCCTTCATTCCTGAATGATACCATCATAGTATATCGTATACTTGATTGGTATCATGAAAGTCTGTTGAGGTCATTCAGGTGCACACTGCTAAAATCCTCAATGACATCAGCATAGTCTATTCGTATATTATGACGGTATCATTGAGGAATCAACAAAGCATTCCTTCATTCCTAAATGATATCAACATAGTATATCTATATATTGTGATAGTATCATGAAGGTGTGCTTAAGTCATTCAATATAAAGTGTGCTTAAGTCAACTAGTGCTCAATCATAAATGATATATTGATATAAGTATCATTTTGTGTATCAACACACCATTGTATGCAAGTTTACTGTTATTTGTGTAAAAGAAACATGTCGTTGGACTGTTATAGCAAGAAACATACGAAAATCAAAATTCTTCAGAGTGACACGGTTTAATGATGTCCATACATGCCCACTAAATAAAAGATCTTGCACAAAGAGATACACCACCACAATCTTTATTATTCGTATCATACAAAAAAAAAATTAATGGCCCAAAAATAGTGTCAAGAAAGCACATGGTGTCAACTTGACCTACATGCAAGCATGACTGACAAAGAAAAGAGCAATTGAACTATTAAGAGGCAACCCAAAAGATTAATATGCACAATTACCCACATACTTAATATGTTGGAATACTTAAACTCGGAGACAGTTACAAGGCTAGACACCGAAGAAGATGGCTCCTCCTTGTATCTTTTCATAACTTTAAATGCAGCGAGTCAAGGATGGAGGTATTGTGAATCTACATTAGTGGCGGATGAGACCTTTCTAAAAGCAACATATAGAGGTACAATGCTCACAACTGCCTAAAAAGATGCACAAGGTAACGCATGCTTACGTATCTTGCTAGGCAAAGACAGTTTAGAATGGATAGCTCGCGGGTGAGATTAACGGGATAGATCACTATTAAAGAAGGAGGTACAATGGTCACCTCTCCGCCGTTACGGAGTTCTTCTGCTCTAGTATCCAAAATAGAAGGTCAGTTGGGGCAGGTGAGGCGAGACTCCTTCACTGCACTCACTGGAGAGAGGGTAACATTAGTAGGGCTTAGGAACGATATTGGCAAATGATTGTTGAATATAGTTACTCACCTCACAGCTCAATTTCCTCTACCTTAATATGTTTATTGCTTTAATACACCTATGATACCCATAGAATATAAATATACTAAGAGAGTATCATAGCCTGTTGCTGCTATTATTTTTTTTCATTCTTTTTTATCTTCTTTCTAACATCACCCCATGTCTATGCACAAGACCCATTATACCCATTGCTTATGTATTGTGGATTCAGAAAATGATACATCTTGGGGATGGTTCTTTGAACAATCAAAAAAAGTATATCTACAAAGGGATGGAATGTGTATAGTGTTAGATAGACATGAGAGTATAGCTAAGACAGCTGAAAATGACTATCCAACAGTTCCTCATTGTGTTTGCATGTTTCATTTATGGAAAAATCTGAAGGGTAAATTCAAAATAAATGCAAATCATATTAAAGATATCTACTATGCATTGTCAAGGGCATACATTGTTCAAGAATTTAATGCCTTTATGCAAGAATTAGATGATGTTAATTCTAGCGTAAAATCATACTTGCAAGAAATTGGATACCATAAATGGGCCTGGTCACATTGCACAGCAAATCGAACAACATCGAATATAGTCGAATCAGTAAATGCAACAAGCAAGCACGCAAGAGAGCTCTCAGTTATAGATTTGCTTGCCTCATCAATAAGTTGTGCAAAACACGCCCTTCCACCAACATTTGAGGCAAATCTAGGAAGATGCCAAAACAAGGTTTTTTAAACATACCAATTTGCTTCTTACTTAACTTCGAATGCAACTGACTAATAACAAAGCAATTAATGGAGCTTTCAATTTTCAATTTATAATCAATGATAAAAACCTCATTGTTGCAAATAAAATCAGTATACAAATAATTTATCAAAACAAGACCCTAACACAATAAAACTAAATGCTATAAAGTCCTCTGCTACCAGAGTATCACAAAGCATAAATCAACAGGCAAAAGTTACCTTCGTATCGTCTTCATTCCCAATAATCTCATCAGGGATTTGAGGGACTGTTTCATTTGTTGTTTGGGAAATAGATTCACAAAAAGGATCAGGTGTATCAGCACCAATTTTTCTTTTCTTATACGTCTCATGACTTGAACACTCCTCAACCACTATACCTTTCCCCTTCCTTTTGGCATTCTCATCAATATCTTTATCATGCAAATCTCCAACATCCTCAACCACATTTGCAGAGTCGGGCTTTGATTCATCAAGAATAAAATTAGGACTAGCAATAGAAACCGACTGCCAATAATCCAAATGCAACGAGTAACTTGAAGCTGACATCAGTGACGCAATGAACTCTTGTTTACTTACACCATCATCTAGTGAAACGTTAAAATTACTAAAATCTAAAGAACAATAACCCCACCATCGACATTCTACATGACACTTATAACCCACAACAGAAAAAACCAAACCACAAAACACACCACTACAAAAGAAGACAAATTTATACCCATATATACAATAAAAACTTCAAAAAATAGGAAAGAAGGACAGAGATGCATATACCTGTTAATAGAGGAAGAAGAACTATCAAAATCTCCGATGATTTTTCAAATTTCAAAGCAACGTGTATAGAAAAAAGGAGAAAAATCATGCAAAACATTGTGGGTCTTTAAATTCTCGCCGAAAAGTGCATTCAAAAGTAAAAGGGGTACGCGTGGTAAATTGTTGGGGCTGCTTGGATACAATTGGAGTTAGTATGGGATGAGGCATTCGGGTGTAAATTGTTTGGGTCGATAAGGCATTTTGTGTGCTTTTCCCTTTTATAATTAGCTAGATGAAAGATATTCTCTCACGTAAGATTCTCTATATTTTATTAAGTGGTATGGATACCTCTACTTTACTGGAAAATGAACAGTGTCTTCTAAGGCTTATGGGTTACCACTTCCGGTGGGATACCCATCATTTCTAAATAGGACCAAGCAAAGCAATCGCATTAACACGTAAAAAATCAATGAAGTTGGTTATGAGTTAGAGGCCAAGGCCTGAACCCAAACCAACTTTTCTCTCGGAAGTCGATCAAAGGATAATTCATTCCAGTTCCTCAATAGTTAATTCTGTTGCGTTAGTATCCTCCGCAACTTTAGAGGACCTAGGCACCTGTGGGGTCTCCTGATTCTCTTCTTCAACTGTGCATTTACCATATTGTTCTAGTTCTATTTAGGATTGTGAGCGAATTCAAATGTTGTAATTGCTATTCGCTCACAATTCAAATTCGAAAGTTGTATTGTTCTAAATCAAAGAGACCTTGTTCGAAGTGATGGCCACGCCTTCATCTTCGAAAGAGATTATATACCCATTGAGAAGTTCTCCTTTTCTCGGTCAATGAGATATTCCTTGAGGTGCCCATCCTCGAGTAACTAACCAAACTCAAGGCACAGATGTTTGTGATATTCAGGTTGAGTACCTATCGCCAATCACCAAAACTGTTTGTTGCCACCATTACCACAATAACGAGAAAACGATTCACCAAAACATCCTCAACCACGATAGAATTTTATTGTTTCGTGGGAGCAAGTTGAAATACTGAGAAATAAAAGCATCTAATTTAGTTTATTCAAACTAGATTAAACTATACCAACAATTTATACAGTTTGAACTATAACTTCTAGTGCTAGTTCCTGGAGTTTTTCCATATTCTAATTAGGGGAATTCTTCGTACAAATACTTTTGTGTCATATGTGGCTATTGAAGGGAAGCCTTGGAGTAACAGGTAAAGTTGTTGCCATGCAACCAGAAGGTCACGGGTTCAAGCCTTGGAAACAGCCTCTGGCAGAAATGCAAAGTAAGGCTGCGTGCAGTAGATCCCTGTAGTCGGGCCCTTCCCCGGACCCTGCGCATAGCTGGAGCTTTAGTGCACCGGGCTGCCCTTTTATGTGGCTATTTCTTTATTACATTTCAAACTGTGGCTAAATAAACAGTCCAAAAAATGACCATCCCACCAAATATTTCCTTTTCCAAAATTGTAATCAGTATGCATATATGCCAGGTAGTAATGTAAATATAGATATGGAAGCATTTTGCACACAGAAACACATCCTTCTTACCTACCTACCTGCATATAGTAGTAATTCAAACCCCATCAAGGGCCTAATAAAAGAATTGACTAAACAAAATTGGTCCAGGAACATATATGACACAAGCCAAAAACCCCGCTAAGTAAATTTTACTTCGGCAGCAACAGGCAGAAACTTTGTTTATCTAGTGGTTTAGCAATTACTTCCGATGCCGCCTCTTGGGTTCAGCTCTTTGCCTCTTGTCGTCATCCCACTCTCTGTCATACATACTGCGGTGCATAGTTAAGGCATCAAATATAAGCAGACTTCAAAGGCAAGCCAATGACACTCCATTTATACCAGCAGTGCCCAAGTTGAGTTCTCAAAAGTTAAACTTCAGTTGATAAGTTTATGCAGTTCTAAAAAAAGGTTATTTACACTAAATCATTGTACATTTCATGTGATATGTCAATTTATGGGATCATAAATGTTTTTTGAACATAAATACCAAAATTGACTTTGAACAAACTCAAAACCCCCTGAAAGTGAAATATGGGCAACAAGTTTTGGTTACACTATGAAATGGTAAAAATGCACCAAATTCATCTAATTATAATTGTATATTTTTTCAACAGTAGTTCAGTATGCAATAGTAGAGGATTTGGATAAACCAATGATAGAAAAACCATGCCTATCGAATGACAACCACTAAAAAGCCATATAGATTGGTAGCATTGTACAATTCTAGCCAGACTTGTATTTTGGATAACAAGGCATTACTGATAAAGAAAGAAAAATCCTTCCATTCAGACAATACAATTGCAGTTGTTGGTTTATGCTGCAGATGGTCAAAAAAAAATGCCCAAGTATCAATAAGGATACGAGTCTGCATCACGACGGGGTGCTTTGCTGGCACCTTCTTTTCCATGAATCCTAGGACCTGGCTCGTCCAAGTAACCTGGACGCTGCTGAACAATAACACCCTTTCGCTCTCCCCTATCTCTTCCATCACAGGGCTGCGACATATTAATAGAAAGGGAAGGAGGATGAGCAGCAGGTGAATACTCACCAGGTTCTGAAGCCATATGCTCTCTCTTAAGTTTGCGCCTCTTTGAGGCATTTGGATCCATATCCTCTTTCACGAGGCTTGCTTTCTCCCTCTCTCTTTCCCTCTCCTCTACCTACAACATAACTGAAATGTAAGTAACTACTAACATGCAATAAGGTGGCAAGAGATCAAAAATCAAGGGTTTTACTAGAAAGAGAAGGTAAACTGCAAAACATAGTTAAGCAACTACTACGTCTCAATTCTAAACAAGTTAGGGTCAGCTATATGAATCCTCACTGACAATGTCGCTCCAACCTCGTGGCAAATATTATACAAAAATAACAAAATTTAATATGCAAGTACTATAAACAATAAAAATTGATTTAAAAAATTCATAGAAATTCACAAGCACATGCATCTGACCAATATGAAGACAGTTATTTTAAGCAAGGAAGGAATAGCATTAAAAAAGATTTGAGTATTATTGTTAAGCCAACACAGAAACCAACTAAGAAATTAGTTTCTACCATCTTTATCACCTCAATCGGAAAGAGGATGCAAAAGGTGTGAGATAAGAATATCCCAGCTGCTAAATCTCAATATTGATAATACATCTTCCATTCAAAAGAGACGAAGTTTTAAGTATCTTGGGTCAGTTATTCAAAGAAATGGGAAGATTGACGAGGATGTCACTCACTGTATTGGTGCAGGGCAGATATAACGGAGGCTCACATCTGGTGTCTTGTGTGATAAGAAGGTTCCACCTAAACTTAAATGCAAGTTCTAACTATATTGTATGAGGCGGAGTGTTGGCTAGTCAAGAACTCTCATGTTCAAAAGATGAAACTTGCGAAAATAAGGATGTTGTGATGGATGTGTGGGCATACTAGGAGAGATAGGATTAAAAATGAGGATATCTGGGACAAGGTGGGTGTGACTTTGGTGGAGGACAAGATGCAAAAACGAGGCTGGGATTGGTACGGGCATGTGAAGAGGAGATGCACAAATGCCTCAGTGCGGAGATGTGAGGGGCTGACTACGGACGGATTCAGGAGAGGTAGAGGTAGGTCGAAGAAGTATTGGAAAAGGTGATTAGACATGACATGACACAGTTTCTGCTTACCGACGACATGACCTTAGATAGGAGGTTGTGGAGGACACGGACTAGGGTAGGAGGTTAGTAGGTAGTAGTGCGTTGTCTTGCTATCCGTCCATACTAGTATTCGTATTATTCCTCCCGTAGTTTCTTGTATTTTGATTTTTTGTATTATTTTGTTGAAGTTACGACTCAAAATACTTTGTTACGCTTTCACTTTCGTTTATTCTTTTTTGGTCTTCTTTGGACTGTTTTTCCTTGAGCCGAGGGTCTATCAGAAACAACCTCTCTACCTCTGAGGTAGGGGTAAGGTCTGAGTACACTCTACCCTCCCCAGATCCCACTTTATGGGACTACACTGGGTATGTTGTTGCCCAATAGATGTACAATGGAAGTTATGTTCTTATTAAGAAAATGGATGAAAATTTATGGCGAGAAAGAAAGATATACACACGGTTGAATCGAACTTGTTTGCATCTTGGGATTTGAACTATATGGAGTAGATTTTATGGTTGGAATATTGATGGGATTTGATATACTAATTTAAGTTTAATCCTTCTAATTCTACCCCATGTGATTGCTAGAATTTGAGGGGGGGGGGGGGAACGTTTTTTATATTTGAGTATGTCTTTACATCCAATGAGAAGGTAAATAAGTGAAATCGAACTAATTAAGCAGAAACAATCAATTACAATAAGAGAAAATATACTATAACCACGCTAGAAAGGAAAAATAAAGTCTCCTAAAATTACGCTAATTAATAAACACAATCAATATCCCCCCAAGTTAGAGCAAAGATGTCAAACATGCTCAACTTGCAAACCAAAATATAAAGTCATTTTGCTGCAAACGTTTGTAAGCACGTTGGTTAGTTGTTGTTCTGACAGTACATGAAGCAAACTCAAGGTGCTACTAGTAACTTTCTCATTGATGAAGTGCCAATCAATTTCAATGTTTCCTACGGTCATGTTGAACAGGAATCTGAGCTATACTGGTTGCAACTTTGTTGTTGCAGTACAAGATATTTCCTTTTTTCAGACAATCTCAATTCTTCCTGTAACTTTTGTAGCCAAAGAAGCTCACAAACTGATAGAATCCACGGTGGCATCTGAAGGGCTTCTATGGAAAATCAAGAAGATGCTTATCGTGAAGGAAGTGTCTTCCTTCTTTGTTAGACAGTCTGGAAAGAAACTTTGACATTAATTTTTTATTTGCCTAGTTTAAAAGTTTCCTAGTTTCATTTTAGTATTTATTATTTTCATAAAAGTAGTATTCGAATCCCATGCTATTTGGGATAGATTTCCCCTAATATATAGGGGTGGATTTTGTTACTTTTTATCCAACAAAAATATTATAAATATTTTTTGAGAGGTTTCTCTTCTTTACACCTTTGTGTGTAGTGACTATGGATTTATCTTGCAACCATACCAGGAACATTACCATACCAGGAACATTCTTTAGGAGGTAAGATTAATTCTTTAAAGTAAATTAAAGATGGTAGTTTTACACTAATTATTGTCTCTAATTTCTTCGAAATAGGGGTCTAGAACACCTTTTGATCTAAGTTCTTGAATTGGCTTAATAAGTATCATAATTAGACTGAATCTGCTAATCTTGAATACTAAGATCAAACAGGGTTCTTAGCACTTTATCTTGAAATTTGGGGATTTTATTCTCAAATTTCGCATATCTTTAAACTCCGTCTTAAATCTTTGTATTATTGCTTCCGCATTATTTTCTTGTTAATTTCAAGTAACCCAATTCTTATCACAAACCCCTCAGGCCAAGCTCTACATTCTGTGTTTCTGTACTTGATCATGCAACTACACTTTACTTCTTCTCCAAAGTAACTAGGTTTCCTCTTCAGTAATCAGATGTAGATCTTATGTCATCTAAAGATCCAACCCATTCCGTGTCCGTAAAAGCTTATAACTGAAGGCAGCCATGTTTAGACAAACACAAGCCTTTCCTTGGAGATGGCTACAAATATCGGAAAACGTGAAAGGCAACTTGCATAAGAGAATATCAGGATCATGCATGAACTGACTCACCAAGTTGACTGAATATTTTTTCTAGCTTTTGATCCCATAAAGCACCCTATCTGATGATTGTAGTTGATGAATCAACTAGTAACAGTGGTCGGTATAAGACTGTTAAACCAACCTCCTCTATTACCTTATCATCTGTATTAAGTCCATCAAAGTTGGCCCTTAGTTTGATTTCTATTAGTAAACTGAGCAGAGACCTTAATTGTTATATCTCGTTCTTTCACAATCATTGTCTGCTTCGTGATCATACAACAAATCAGGTTATTGATAAAGGACATATACGCAATGATCTCCACATCCTTGATGAATAGGAATTCACACTAATGGTCTGCTCTAGTGGTGTGCCTCCATTTGAAGCACATTGTCGATTGGGACATCCCTCTCTACCTCTATTGAATAATCTTTGTCCTCAGTTTCAAACTATTTCTTCACTGATTGTAAGTCATGTCGATTTGCAAGGAATCACCAGCATATCATTTGGACCAAGGGGTTTAAAGCGAATTGAGTCAACTTACTAGTTGGTTCATTCTAATGTTTTGAGGACCATGTCCTGTTGTTGCCAAAACTAGGCAAAAGTATTTCAGTTTTGTGAATGATTTCTCTTGAATGACCTGGACTTATTTTATGAGAAGTTTCTCTAACGTGTACTAACTTATGTGGCTTCTGTGTTGAAGCCAAAACTCAATTCAATGCTTCAGTGCATATTCTAAGGAGTGATAACGCTAAAGAGTACATGTTAGAATTGATTCCGTCCTACATGAGACAACATGGTATTCTTCATTGATCTTCGTGTGTTGATACCATCTCTCAAATTGGAGTTGCAGAGAGGAAGAATAGGACCGGAGACAACTCTGGCACTTTTGGTCAGAATGAAGGTTCCTAAACAATTTTTGAGGGATGCAGTCTCTACAGCTTGCTTTCTGATTAATCACACCTCATCGACTGTTCTTGTAGGTAATGTTCCTTGCAATATTTTTATCCAAACAAGTAACTATTTTCGATGGAACCTAAGGTGTTTGAAAGCACATGTTATGTTCGACCATCTATTACCAACTGGACCCTAAGGCATGTCGAGCTTGAGAAATATTTGGTATAAACTGATGTGGTATTTTTAGACTACACCATTCTTTTATACACCTCCTATTTCCACAAGACAAGGGGGAGGAGATAAGTGGTTAGCCTATCAGGTTAATCCCTATCTCTCTACCCAAAACAGTGAAGCAGGCTTTGAATCATCCTAGATGGTCTGATGTGATGCTTGAGGAAATACATGCCTTAGAGGAAAACCACACGTAGGATTTGGTAGATTTACCCAACGGGAAGAAACCAGTGGGATGTAAGTGGGTGTTCACAGCTAAAGTTTAGCCAGATGGATCTGTAGCAAGACTTAAGGCCAACCTTGTGACTTAAAGGGTATGCTCAGACTTAAGGCTTAATGCTTAAGGCCACTTGGTTTTATTGCCCAGGGAGAGTACGGGAAAGTTTTTCATTCGAAGAAGTCCTTGTATGGCAAGTTCAGTGAGGCAGTTCAAGAGTTTGGGCTAAAAATAGGCAAATATGATCACTGAGTCTTCTACCGACTATGTGCAACTGGTACTATCCTTCTTGTTCTATATGTTGATGATATAGGCATCACAGGAAGTGATTTTGTAGGGATCTCTTCTCGTGAGTCTTTCGTGCATACAAGGTTTCATACGAAGGACTTAGGCCATATGAAATACTTTTTGGGTGTAAAAGTAAATAGAAGCAAGATAGGAATTTTTCCATCTAAGGGAAGATAAACTCTTGACCTATCTATTGGAAGAAACTGGAACGTTGGCACCAAAACCTTGCAGTAGTCCAATGAGTTATGATGTGCATCATATGAAAGTTGATGGCAATGAGGATCCATAGAGATACAAGAGGATAGTTGGAAAGTTAAACTACCTCACTATGACTCGTGTGAATATTGCTTTTGTGGTAAGTGTTGTTACTTTGTTCATATTCGCGTCTATTGTCAACTAGTGGACAGCTTTGGAACAGATTCTATGTTACTTGAAAAGAGCTCCAGGATAGCCAAACTTGGCATATTGTACAGAAATCACAATTCACAACCATACTCATTAAGTGTTTTGAAGAAGTTGATCGGGCTGTTCCAAAATTGATAGAAGATTTACTATTGGAAATTGTGTCTTTCTTGGAGGGAACCTGGCAGCATGGAGGAGTAAGAAGCAAAGTGTTGTATCTCAATCTAGTGCAGAATCCGAGTACAGAGCTACGTCATAGTCTATGCATGAGCTTATGTGGATACATCATCTTTCAAGCGAAACTGTGCATACACTAGTAAAACTCTAGTGTGATGCTCTTCATATTGCGTCAAATATGATGTTCATGAAAGAACTAAACATATTGAGGTTGAGTGTGGTTTTATTCATGAAAAGATTCAGAAGAACTTGATTTCCACTAGTTATGTGAAGACGAGGGAAACTAGTTTTGCTCACAAAGGCATTGAATGGAACTCAAGTTAGAGTCCCACATTGGTTGGGGAATAGACCGGTGGTCTGCTTATATAGACAAGGGCAATCCTTCCCTCATGAGCTAGTTTATGGTGTGCCCAAGTGCCATCATTTTACATGGTATCAAAGCAAGATCCTTCCCTATATGAGCCCCCATGTTATATTGTACACGCACCAGTTGGGCCTGGGAGTGAAGCGGGTCTTGGAGTGGGTTAGAGTCCCATATTAATTGGGAAATGGATTGTTGGTCTGCTATATGGACTTGAGCAATCCTCCTTTCATGAGCAAGCTTTTGGGGTTGATTTTGGCCCAAACTATCATCTCTTTACAGTAATCAAGAAAATTGACTTGTTTACTATAGAAACCAATTTTCCTAACTGATAAAATTTACGTATTATAATTTGACTTGTACGACGGTAATTCTAGAAGGTTAATTAGTGTTCATTAGTGCAAGTAACACAAATTGAAAAATAAAACAAAAGGTCACTTGAGGTGATTTGGTCAAGTCTTGCTTCGATCTCTAGATGGACCAGTCCATAGTTAAGAAACCATGATGAATGAAGGTGTTAAGAAAAACAAGGTAGACCTAAAACCCCTTAGAAGGAAGTACTCTAATGTAATCAATGCAGACTTCATGAATGCCAATGGAAGACAATTTTTTATAGGCAATACCAATAGTTGGAATATATTTTGATAACATTATAATGTTTACTTTAGGTCCTATGCTTTTTAGGAGTCTTTCAACCCTATTAAAGGTTCTTATACTAGTAAGAAATATACAGAGCTCTAGTACATCTCATTTTTTACTTTTATTTTGTATAATGTTGGTATGAGATGAATTTAAATAGAGAACATGGTCGGTGAGTATTCATATAGCCCAACCCAACTTGTTTGGTACAGTGTTGGCAATTGAGTCAAATAAAATATGAAACAAGAAATGAAGTGGGCTCTTGGAAACGGAAATCTTCTTTCATGGGGCTTCACTTCCATTTCAATGCTTGCTTAGTAACATTAAATTTTAGATCTACAGAATGATAGCCAAAACTAACTTTGAATTACGATGAAAGATAAAAAAAGTAGAGCAAATAGGAATAAATTCAAAATGGAATTTTCCAAATTTAGAATGTCAGAATTCAGAATAACATGCGATGAGTGAGAAGAATATTTTTTCATACAGACAGAAAATGCACAGGTATACCTATTAGTATCAAGAAGTACATAAGCTATCGAATACTATATATTCAATTCCAGTAACCTGCCCAAAGCTCAGTAATAATTGTAAGCATAACGTAATAGCAACTAAATCTGGTTTCTGCCACTAAGAAGGTAACAAATGCCAGTAACATCAACAATTAAACCGTCTGCTGTATCTTGAACAATTATGCATGAAATGTAAATCAAGTTTACCTTCATTGGAAGTTCTCTTTCATCCCGTTTTCTATCTCGAAAATCTTCTTCTCTCCTTCTCTTCAAATCATCCTGCAATAATGCGTTATTCTCTTCTGACCGTCGTCTCTCTCTCTCATCATGCCTTGGAGAAAGTCTTTGACTATGCCTGGCAGTTCCAAAACGTCTATCAGAATCGTCATCTCTCCTGCCGGCACTAATGGATTGTGGGACCATGTGAGGAGGCAGTGGTGGAGGTGGAGGCAAATTTTGACTGTGAAACCGATCATCTGTATGAGATTTCTCTACAGATGCTTCACTATGTCGCAGCTTGCTCCTATCATCTCTGATTCTTTCATCCTTACTCAACCTATCAAAGTTCCTATCAGCAACTCTCTCCTGTACTCTTTCAATTGAACGTTCTCTTCCATGCCGCTCTGTTGACCTATCTCTTGATTTTTCAAATGCATCATCCCCGCGAGACCTGTCAGGACGGTCCCCTCGTTCTCTGTGGTCTCTCTCAGGTCTTTCACCACCCTTATCTTTTGATCTATCAAGAGGCTTTTCAGAGGCCCGGCTCAATATTTGATCATCAGATCCATGTTTATCATAATCTGCTGGATGAAGTTTATCTGCAGCTCGTGCATCTATTAACCGTTCTTTCTCTGATGAACGAGCATCACCACAATCAATATCTCTACCGTCAATTTCACCTTTCCGGCGTTTATTCAGTCTATCAAGCTCTTCCGTGTGAATAGATCTCTTCTGTAATTTTTCATTAGCTTTAGAAGCATCCTGTCGAGGAGAATGGACCAGACGCGATGTGGACTCCTTCTGCACATCAGAACTTTCATTGACATCATCTTTTCCAGCAGAAACCCTCAGATCAGCAGATTTAGTAGCTGTAAGTTCAGCATTAGATTCATTTGAAAGATCTAACAAACTCGTTAATGAAGCTGCACCTTTAGGTACAGTAGAAAACATGCTACCATTCCCTGAAACTGTAGCAGAAACATTATCATTCCCACCTGCTCTGCTCTCAGAAGGATAACCAACATCACCAGAAGCAGCTCCAGATGGTCTTCCAACAGCTTTCCCAGACTTGTCATCTTTTGCAGTATCATGCTTTTGTTGTTTTGAGAGAGATCCAGCAGGAATAGCTCGTTTGCCTGAAGCTCTTCCCTATAGAAAAGGGTGTATATTTTTTAAGTTCACCCAAGTTGACAAAAGAGAACTGTTCAACTGAATAATGAAGGATCCATTCATATGCACAAGATTCATCGAAAAGGAAAGCAAAGTGGTTACTTCATGACACATCTCACACACTAACAATTAGGGTCACAAATGGGCGGGTTCGGTTGGGTAAAAAATGAGTCTAACCCATTTCTTCTGTATCTTCATTTTTCTTAAATCATGAAAATTCATGTTCTCCTTAAAATTGTAGAACTGAACCAGAGCCTTGCTAGCTTCTTTGGTTTTTTAAATGAATCTTCTTAATATATATTTTTATGAATTAACAAGTACGTTACTGCTAACAAAGCTAAGAAAATGTGGATTAACTAATGAGTTTATCACTCAAAAGGTCACTTAATTATCTGAAATTAACTAGTAATGTCATGTTTTTTTTTTTGTTTGGAACAAAAAAGTCACTTAACTATGTCTATGACACGAAGGACACTCAACCAGATATCTCAAACTCTTCGGTGGCCAAATACCTATTTAACTAACTAAATTATCAACCTTTGTTCTTTTCTGTACTTTCTAAATATTATGATATTCATCTCTTTTCAATTTATATTATGGACTCATCTATACCGATGGTCTATTGGGAACAACCACTCTACCTCCCAAGGAAGGGGGGTAAGGCCTGCGTACACTCTACCCTCCCCATACCCTACTTGTGGGATTACACTGGGTATGTTGTTGTTATGGACTAATCTATAGGATAATAATGTCTTATTTATAAGGTAAAAAGGTAAAAAAAATAATAATAAGACTACTAGACGTCTCGCAGAGCGACTCTCAACGAGGACGTTGAGACTATTTGGGGGAAAAAATGGGTTTAATCTGCCTTTTACTAAAAAAAAGAATACACTTGTACTCCGGCTAATAAGGGAAACGTTTTTATTTTCAAATCCAAGTTTGACTCTGATTAGATCCTTAGCGCAAGCTCTCAGTAGGCAAGCTACGCTCCGTGTAGAAAAAAGGAAAATAAAGAACTTCAAGTAGAAAGGAACAAGGTCCTACGGCACGATCATTATATCTTTGATTTTTCTTTATCTCTCCTCGGCTTGAGCTGAGTGGATGATACATGGTGTGGTATACCTGATCGTTTAGTCAACAAGACGTACGTAAGTCGACATATCTCAAGCATATATAATATAAATAAAATAATTGAACATAGTAAAAAAAATTACTAGATAATTTCGAATAATTGAGTGACTATTCTATTCTCACTAGAACAAGTGTTATTTAAATGACTTTACATAAGCCATCTACCAGACTACTACACATTATGTATACGTCAGTGTTGTCAAAGGCACGCTTAAGCCCTCAAGCGAGGCACAAAACATAATGAGCGCTTCGCCTCGCTTTATGGGAGCTTCAGTGTCATCATCAAGGCTCTGTTGTCAATGAGTGCAATCCTGAAGATGTGAAACCATTGATATTTCACATTATCATAATATTTTTTTCAATTTCTTTCTCCATATATTTATTATTCATGCTTGCGATTATTAATTTTGGACTACACATACTATGTAGTTTTCCTCCGTTTGCGCCTTTTTCATTAAAGCCCATGTCTTGTTTGCGCTTAAAGCCTCAAAGGACCTTCCTATTAAAAAAAAAAGGCCCAAAGAAACTTTTTGCTTTTTTGCACTTTTCGGTTTTTGATAACACGGATATACGTTGAATGAACATTACTCCAAGTACATTGGTTTCAATATTTTTATTTCTCAAAAAAAAAAACATTACTCCCAGTAAATGCTAAGGATCACTATGATGAGATTGAGAGGATCAAAAGGGTTGAACTGTTGAAGCATCTTCAATGATGATTTAGAAGTGTTGAAGTAGCAGCAAGACGAGGGATAACTGAAATTGGCTATATGGAATACATATACCGTGTCGGCAACTTGCAAAATAAATCCATACATGGCAAGCCCATTTTTACCAATACTGTTACGGGTTAAATATAGGTTGAAACCCACATTTTTTTTAAATATCAAGTAGGCCAAAGTCTTGACATGATATTGCAAACAACTTATATGTAAAGTCCTGGTGACGTTGATTCGGGTTAATTATGAACCTAATTACGTGATTAAAATAACCCCGAGGTATGCTTGGACCCACACGTGGTGGGTGGGACCATTGGGACATGGTAACATATGCGTATGGTGCAAGATGGAACTGTATTGAAGTGTTGGGGGTTGTTTGGTTGGGAACAAGTTATCTCGGGATTAAATATCCCGGGATAAGTTATCCCACCATGTATATGGGATAACTTATCCTATCACTATGGTATAAATGGTGGGATAAGTTATCCCGGACTTGGCAACCAAATAAGACACCAAAATTTTGTTTTGGAGGGAGAGTGCCTGGCGGGGACAGTAGCGTTAGCCCCCAACGCAAGCTCATCACATACTCGTTCCTAGGCACTAACATCAGGGCTCATGCCACAAGCACATCACGAGAGGGATTCTTCATCTGACCACCCAGCCTTGTGATGGTCTCACCCCACGAGGAAGGAAAGTCGAGAAACATTTCAAGACACACAGTGAGCTCATGTTGCAAGTTTATCATGAGGACCCTCAACGTATCAGATGTTGAGGCGAGCCTTCGCATTGTTCATGGGGTTGTCGTTTCAACTCTATCTATTTTATATCATTTATTTTATTTTCTTGAGGTTTGCATGCTCGACAAAGCTCATGTTACTCTATTAGATGCTCCATAGTCTTAGTGTGGGATTTGGGCTAGAGATTTATTATTTGAGAGATCATTGGACTTCATAAGTTGATATATAATTTTGGTGGGATAATTATTTTGTATCTAATGACTATTAATGCATTTGGACTTGTTATTGCTTTCATAAGTGACTAAGTGAATGCAAAACTAGTTCGACTGGCTGGTGGTGTTAGCGGGTGACAGTCACGTCAAGGGGGTAGTTTGGGACGTGACACTATGTTTTGTATATTACTTACTAATAAGAGGGAATAAGCACACACGTCTCCGTCAACGTGTGTGCTTCCTGAAATTAGCATTAAATTAGCATTAAATTAGAGGGTATTTTTGTCATTTTAGGGTTCACTTTAATGCTGCATAGTAATTGACCTTATGCATCTGGGTATTTTTGTTGGCCCTTTGAAAACTTTTGACTGATTTTGCCTATTAAATCCTTTGCTTACATTATGCATGTGCTTACACTTACCGTGGACCCTGCTTGCTCTCTTCCTTCGTATAAATATTCTCTCTCTACATGATTTTTTTAACATTTTCTGGAGTAAATGATATTTTGCATTTTCTAACACTTTAACATTCTTCTTCTGACCAATTTTTAAAAATTTTCATCCCATGGAATTTGTGAATGCCCTTATGCCTTACCATTGAAGTAGTTTATAAAAGTTTATTTTGAATTTTAGCTTCCATCAGGACCAACAAAATTATAATAATTTTTTCCTTTTATGAAGATACTACTATTTAAATTGACTCTGATTAGCTCAATAAATCAAACTTTTCTGTCCAAAATAAAAACTTCATCCAAACTAATTGTTAGGTGAATTTTAACTCATTGGAGTAACATGAACTAAAGTAAAGAGTGGTCTAAACTCTAAGGGGTCATTTGGTACAAGGAATAAAGAATAATAATCTCGAGATAAAATGTAGCATAATTTTATTTTGTATTTGGTTAGGGGTATTAGTTAGTCCCAAAATTATTTATCCCATTATTTATACTACAATAATGAAAGTTATCAATGACAAAAGAAAATTATAATCCAAATATTAAATTAAAGGGTATTTACGTCATTTAACAGTTTTTCACTTTACAGTTGCATCACTTTATTGTAAAATAAAGTTTTTATTTTATTTATCTATTTTAACAAATCAAGACAAATTTATTATTTTCATTCAATACTACTTTTATTATTAAATAACTATATAAAGTAATATTAGTCAAATTTAAATTTTTAAAACATAATTAATAAATTTAATTTAATAAAGTACACTCTTAATTTGTCAACATATATAAGTTTAAAGGAAAATTTTTAACTTATGCTAATTGGTGCGACTTGAAAATAAAGCAAATCTTCTTGTGAAATTTAAATTTTAGGTAATAGTTTGGACCAACAAAATTAAATAAAAAATTCTATATTTTAAATATTTAATATAGTATTATTGGCTCGTGCATAGCACGGGCTATCCTTTACTAGTTGTGCTATAATCGAGAATTGTTTTTGTATATTGCGGTATAATTATGCATGTTTTTTAAATCTCATCCCACCTTTTCAAGGGAGGTTGACGAAGCTGACAGAGTACATAGTCGTACTCACGTCTCTCATGTTTTCTATTTCCTTCCTATAAGAGAAAAGTGTTCTGGTGACGGCGTTAGGAGTTACGCACCACCTCCATCCAGTATAATTTGGTGAGCCCCACTACAGATCCAGTGGAATAATCTTAGCTAGCGTTTGGCCATAGATTCTCAAATATTTTTGGAAAATATTATTTGGGTGAAATTTCACCATGTGTTTGGCCATAGTATTTGGGAAACATATTTCACTTTTTTAAGAAATATGATTTATACCCATAAGTTTTAAAAACTATCAAAACTAACCATAAGTTTGTATTACATAGGAAAATAGAAACTTCGACGTAACAAGATTCATGATTTCCGCAACAAGTCAGTTGAATCTTCGTTGCAGCAAATAACAAGTAGCGAAGCACGACTATAGTTCCTTTCAAAGTTCCTTTCAAAGATAAAAGTTTGTGTAGAATTTGAATAAATAGAGGGTGTTTTTGTAAAAGATAAAAGTTTGGTGTAGAATTCGAATTTTTAAAAGCTCTCAAATAATGAGATTTGGCCCAAATACTAGTTTTTTCTAGAATTTGGGAATTTGGGTTATTTGCCAAAAAAAATTGCCAAATAATGGCAAATTGTATGGACAAACACTATTTGCCAAATTTTTTCCCAAATATTACTTGGGAAATCTATGGCCAAACGGGTCCTTAGTTTCATTCTTTTGCATTATTGGGTTGAAAGACCCGGACTATGATCATTTTTTTTTTATTGTTGTGTTTTATTGCTTATTATGGATATGAGTGTCAAAACAGTAAATAGGTTCGTCCTCTCGATGCGAGTGTCGGGTGCCAGTCAGATAAGCCTAAAAATTGGGGCATGACACCAAATTAGTAAAATGAGTGCTATCAAGTGGGTCATCTAGAGTCACCAAAATTGGGTTCCATGATATAGCCTTCCAGGTCAAAAGTTCTAGGATAAAAATTAGTAAAATGAGTGCTATCAAGAGGGTCAACTACAAGACAATAAACTGTTAAGTGGTTATGCTGAAACAGTACATTAAAAATTTAGTTCGACTGATAATTCGAGTAGGAATAACTGTCGAGCTAAGAGATGCTATATTAGTGAAAATGTGAAAGAACACATCCAACATGAATGAAACATAGATGCTCATCAGAATACAAGCTTTTCAACGAAGGACTTTCATAAAAGAGCAAAGTTTATGTTACTAACTAAGCTAGGAATGGTTTACAAGACCATCTCGATATCCTAGTCGATAGTTGATCAATAGAGGTGGTTATTTAAGATATTATCATATAATAAAAAAGTGAAGTTCAATACAACAACATTTAGACATAAACTACTCTAGGCTCTTTCAAGTATCAAGTACGACAATCGATGTAAACATAATTTGACAACAATCACGCACTTAAATTCAAATAGCATTGCCACCACACATCCACAAAGATGTTTGCTAAATTAACATCTATTATATTGTATTACGAAGGCCAATGCTGTAGGGAACATACCTCCTGCTCGCCAGACATCTTAGAAGCAGCTTTTATGGTACTCTCTTCCAATGGTCTACACATAGAGTCATCTACATGTTTTTGACTTGGAGTATCAGACTGCAGGACAGCAGATGGCATAGATTGCAGATCCAGTCCATTAATTGATTGACTGCCTTTCTGTTTTACCTGACCTAAATCAGGTTTTGGCATAGAACTGTCAGGCCTATCCAACTTGCTATCAGCTACTCTTCCTGCCGCCACAGTTCTTCCAATAGAAGGCTCACCTTGAGAAACACTGGGGCCACTCCCATTTGGTATGGCCACTGAATTAACGGTCGAAGACTTAGAAGCAGGTGCTGCTGCAAGTTTTAGTTCTAAGTAACCCATTCCAAACTCTTCATCTGTCACCCATGATGGCTGGGGAAAAGAAGGCAAGGAAATTGAAAATATCAATCAATGTATTCCCTGAATCAACAACTATAAACTCAAGGTAATTTTAACCTCAAACAGAAATAATCTCACTGCCCCAATTTTATTTCTTTTTGATGTTTCACCGAACATGGAATTTAACGGAATTTAAGAAAGGAAAGAAGACTGCCAGTCATACCCTTTATCTCCATGAAGAGCCCGTTTGGATTGGTTTATTTTAAGTGCTTTTAAGCCAAAATAGCTTTTAAGCTTTTTTATAGCATTTGGATTAGGTTAAAAAAGTGCTTTTAACACTTGATTTTAAGCCAAAATAACAAAAAGAAAAGCTAAAAGAGAAAAGTTGGGATTTCCAACTTAATAGCTTATTCTTAAAAGCAACTTAAAATAAGTCTATCCAAACAGGCTCGAAGTCACATCAAGTCCCAACAATAGCATGTCACTAAAAGCAAAATAGCGTAAAAGTGGGCGGTGTCTAAAGATTAAAAGTGCTAACTTTTTGGGACAAATTGGGACGAAATAAGTAATATTTCATCTCAGGCTTTCGCCAGCCACTGCCATCCTGCCCTCCATAGGAAAAAGGAAAAACGATAACAAAGAAAGAATAAATAACCACAACATCAGGTGAAACAGAAGAGCAAGGAAAACTCAAGTTTACAGAAGTAGAAACTCTTAAGAAACCATATAATATGGTTTTTGACTGTTGTAGCCAGGCAAGGTACTGCTCCAGAATCAGTTAAAAACTACATCAAACTTTATTCCAAGATTTACCTTTCTAGATGCCAAAGCTGCAGCAACTCCTGTAGCCAATACTTTGAGATCCTCTCTTTCATCAGATTTAATTTTGGCAACCTAGAACAAGACCAAAGAATAAAAGCAAAAACCTATAAGCTTGATGTTTTAGAGTTTCAAGGATACAATCCTGTATTTGCAATAAGGTATACCCTCTTCTCAAGGTTTATTCCACTCTTCCGAGTAACTGGAAAGACACTGGAGATCTTTGTCAGTAAAATAAGAGCATTTCTGATTTCCATGTACTCAGTTGATTCCAGACACTGTATGAGCAACCTTGTGATTCTTTGACTCCACTTCCAGTGTACCTTAAGCAGAATTGCAACTATTAAGTAATAAGGTAAAGAAAGAGTATTTAACACTAAGTAAACAAGAATGACAGGTGGGGTTAAAGAAATCAAGCATCATAACTTTTTGGTATCACACAATAGGAGATAAAGGTGGAAGTCACAAAGAATATCTAATATATAAAATAAGGACATCTAATATATAAAGGACAATAAAAAATAAAAAGAGAAGTAGAGGAAAGAGAGAGAAAAGGAGGACCACCTCATGAAAAAGAGGACACCTTGAATACACTTTTTGAAGAAAATTAGTGTTGTGAGGTAAAATTCAATCACAAATTTACGTGTGTTAGGATGATAATCCATACTGTTTGTAGACCCCTCATTTTCTGCTGCTGAGAAATGCTCCGAAGGAGAAAATCTTTGGAAGTGAAGTGATTCGCCAAATTATCACAATAAGGGCAAGTAAGGAACTGAGCTCAGTTTATTCCCCACAATTTCGAACTGCACTCATGTTTTCCCATTGTATGCATATGAAATGTCAAAGACTAACCTTAATAAACTGGCCATACGTAACACGCTGGCTGTTTGGATATCTGTAATAGACAGCAAATCCAGGCATGTTTCCACACTCACGTTCATAAATTGATTCATCACCCTTCAATTTAAAATTTAAAAAGTTAAAAATGATTGCTAGTATAGCTGCACATTATTAGAAACTGCCAGTCAAACTACTACTTCAGTCCATTGAAGGTATCTGGCAACAGAGATGTACCGAAGTGTACCTTCCAATAATAAGCCGTCTTCAATGTCTCATACAAAAATCTTCCTAGTCGACCTACTTCATACTCGGTGCAACAACAGATCATGGGTTGTAATGTCTTACATATCAAAACGTCTATGTGGTTCACAGTGTTAAAGAAAGGCGTTCCAAGGGAATGAAGAGTATTAACAAACACGGCGCAATATACGGCGTCCGGCATACTGAATGTACAGCGTGGAAATATACACCTCTGAAGGAATTCCATGTTGATCTTTAAAGTATCAGGACAAGAACTCAGCCATGTATCCTTTTCACGAGTCAGGCGTCTTCGAACAGATGTTACATGTTCTTCATGCCTCTGAAGCTCCATAGTTAACCGATCTAGAGACTCCTGAATTCTTTCTTTATCTTTTTTCCTTTTTGTGATTGCAGAACTTGAATTATCAGAAAGTTCTTCCAGCGCTTTAAGAGCAGCATGCTGCTTAGAGATTTCAGACTCGTACCGGGATCTAGGAACATGAAGATCATAGAGTGTAAGACCCCAAAAGGTGGCATACAAGTCTGCGGACAAGCTATTCCAAGCTTTTGAAGGCAACATTGTCTGAATGGTATCAAGAAGAACTGTCCATCTACACATAAGATAAGAAAGGCTGAATAATACTTAAATTGACCGTAGAAGCAGGAAAAGAAGATTATGTGCAACAAACACAAGTACATGCTAAACATTTATATAAAAACATTCTCTAACTACTCGAGCATGGAGGTCAGAAAGTATTACGAGATAGGTTTCCGAGAAGAACCAAGATCAAGGAGTAAGTAAGCAGATGAGTCTGATCTTTCAGACTCCTTTTCAGCATTGGCTGCGCTCACTGCTTCATCACTATCTGAAGGCCAAAAGACATCTGAATTTCTCTGACACCTGAAGAGCCTCATAACAGGCCGATAAATCAAAAATGCTACCTGAGGAGGTAAGACATCGCATGTGTTACAGGAAATACTGAAGCATATTACTTACTATGCTGTGAAAACGCTAGAACAGAGAAAACCTAAGAGGAGACCATTTGGATGGAAAGTTTTGCTGCCATGATTTTTTAAGGATCCTCACTGCCTCAAATTATAATGTAGACTCTGCCACTTGGGCAGGTGGCTCTTGACAGTGCAATGGAGGTCGCCAACCTCTTTGCACCTGTTTGGAGACCATTTGGATGGAAAGTTTTGCTGCCATGATTTTTTAAGGATCCTCACTGCCACAAATTATAATGTAGACTCTGCCACTTGGGCAGGCGGCTCTTGACAGTGCAATGGAGGTCGCCAACCTCTTTGCACCTGTTTGGATATACATCAAAAGAGTTCTTGAATTGTAATACAAACTCAATAACAATTCATTTCAATCTTATTTTTCGATTTATTTTTATAACCAATAAATCCCTGAGAGCTAGATAACGCATACTTCGAAACTCGGTGGATAATGGGTTCACCCCTCAACCCTTCTCTACTTAAAATACCCGGCAGAGCAAACTCATAACGTGTTTGACCGACATGCCACGCGTTGCGCTTTTACCACAGAACCAAAGTCACGGGGGCTCTGATTTTGTCTTTTTAAATGACAATTATGTCCTTTAACATATATAAATTTGAGATGCCCTCTCAGTCACATGGACCCCAGACTTCAACAGATTTATTAAAAGAAGAATCACGTGAAACATAAGAAAGTTGGAAGACACCAATAGAAATTAAGATAACCTCAGGATCAAGATGATACACATGTACAAGCTCATCCAGAGCTGGAATAAGAACAGCATAGGCAGCCGTTGGAGTCACCGCACTAGACAAAAATTCCACATACTGAAGAAGGGCTCCATGACACCTATCAAACTGTTCACTGACCATTTTAATATATGGAACTTCCGCATTTACAACTACCCTGCAAAGCAAAATGCAAGATTAAAAGAAATCAATTAATTCAGTTGTTGAAACATGTAATGAAGGAATCTGTGTTCAAGCGTGAGAAGTAGCTCCAGGCTCTTGATTGGATCTCGATCAATATAATATTGAAATCAAATTGGATGAGCCCAAAAAAATGCATCAAATTCCTTGATGTGAAGGCAGAAACACTATCCTTCCAGATATAGAATACTCAGCATCTTTGAACTAGGAGTAAGGGAAGGAAGTTGGACTTGATTTTCACAGGAAAATATTTATACTCTTCAAAAATACATGCTTCGTATTTTGGTTCTGGGATTTTTCTAGGATACATCCAGTATGGTATATGCTTACAGAGAACGATGTTGAGCAATGAGTAGCAAAAGTGGAATTGCCAACTTTGGTTCATCTTTTGGGAGCAAAGCATCTCTCAGCCTGTTTGTCGATTTAATCAATGCCTGCAAGAAGAGCCACATTTTAGGACATTCCGACAAATTAGGATGCTAAATGTCAAATTGGAGATCTAAAGCAGGCACACATCCAGGTACAAGAGGAACCCCAAATGAATTGCAATACTACATGTTTACGATTTGTGTAAAAGAGCTAACTAGTGAAAACAACATAGACAAATACAACGTCAGAAAGACACCTCAAGCTAGAATAAGATTATTACTTTTTTGGCTTGAGGGGGGGAGTTTATAAATTTGTATGTACCCAAGGCTTTTTAATGATGTCGTAGCTATTCATAAATGTTTGAATTAGGGAAAACCCACAAATTAATGTAGACACATTATTTATATTTATCTTTTTCATTTGATTGGTACATTATTTATGTTTATCTATTAGTAACAAATAAACAAAACTTACTCTCTCTAGTCCATATTAAGTGAATTGTTGGGGTATGGCACACCCCTTAAGAAATATATTTAAGGACATAAATCAAAGGCTATTTTTCACTATTACCCTTTTGATTATTCCCAAACTATTCTCTTATGTAAAGTAGTTAAGAACCTCATTAAGAGAAAGGGTAAAACAAGGAAAAAAGTCCCAACAATTCTCTTGAACTTTGAAAAATTCACTTATTTTGAACTGTGAAAAAAGTCCCAACAATTCACTTAATATGGACTAAAGGGAATAGTCACTCCGTCCTACTTTACGTGAATGTTTTTAACTGGACACGAGTTTACGAAATAAAAGAAGATTTTTGAAGATAAGATAAATATATGCATAGTACCAACATTTCCCTTACTACCATAACTAAATAAGTGGTGGAAAGAGTTCCACATGTCTTTTCATTTTCCCTCCCCTAGTAACAAAATGAGCTTTTAAAGTAAGTGGTTTCAAACAAGTCATGTCATTAAGGATTTGTTTGGTTAGTGGATAAGGTATAACAACCTCGAGATTAAATACGGGATTAGTTTATCCCACGTATGGTTGAGCTTTTAATCTAGGATAAGCAATCCCAAGATTATTTATTACATAATTGTTGTGGGATAACAATCCCAAGATTACTAATATCTGGATGGAACACCAAAATGACAAAGATGCCCTTCTCTTCTTCCCCCAAAGTCCTTTACAAAGCCAAGGTTAAAATTAAAAATAAAAGTTTCTCCTAATTTATATAGTGTAAAACCAGACACATGTATATTCCATTTTTAGTCCTTCAACCAAGCATCTACCAATAAAACTATATCTATTAAATAGGCACATATTTAATCATCATATTATAATCCGGATATAACTTCGTACCAAATGACCCCTAATGGTAAAATTGGGAGGCAAACTTCAAACAATTTTTAAATAGAGCAAGGTGTGATTATTTTTTAGATAGACTAAAAAGGAGAGAGTATCACACAAAACATGACAGAGTGTATTAGATATAAAATTTACTAATATCTGGATGGAACACCAAAATGACAAAGATGCCCTTCTCTTCTTCCCCCAAAGTCCTTTACAAAGCCAAGGTTAAAATTAAAAATAAAAGTTTCTCCTAATTTATATAGTGTAAAACCAGACACATGTATATTCCATTTTTAGTCCTTCAACCAAGCATCTACCAATAAAACTATATCTATTAAATAGGCACATATTTAATCATCATATTATAATCCGGATATAACTTCGTACCAAATGACCCCTAATGGTAAAATTGGGAGGCAAACTTCAAACAATTTTTAAATAGAGCAAGGTGTGATTATTTTTTAGATAGACTAAAAAGGAGAGAGTATCACACAAAACATGACAGAGTGTATTAGATATAAAATTTATCTAACTTATCCAATAGTAGAGATAAGAATTGATTAGTTAGATAGAGTTAACTCTTTTTCTAGTTTAAGAAAGTATGCACATTCTAGTTACGCATATAGTTTGTTTATTTTAGGAGTTCAAATTGCAAAGAAACTTGTCCTCTATAAGGACACTACAGTATTTTGGTATGAAGGAAAATATTTTTTTGATATATAAGTGGGTTTCTTACCCGGTAAGTAAGCAAAAAAAAAGATATTATCCCAAGAGCATTTATACGTAATCTAACAAAACACTATGGGTGTGGGATGGGGTGGGGAGTGGGGTTCGGGGTTGGAGGGGGTGGCATTGTCAAGAGATGGGGGTTGGGGGCGTTGTGTGAGTGGAGAAGAGACAATGAACTTGAAATGTCACTTATGGAACTGGTTTTCCCTACTTCCGTTAAGGAAGTCATTTTCCTCATTTTTTTTAAAACAACTTGTTTTCCCAGAGAAATATTTTCGAAAACATTTTGACCAACCAAACATGGAAAAATTGAAAAATATTTTCCTCCATACCAAACACACCCTTAAATAATATGAAATAATTTGATATTGACATCCCTCTTTTTGCTGAATGATATGAATTGATTTAATATTTCATATTAAGATGCATGGATTCCTCAGTGCGGAGGAATGAGAGGTTAGCTATGAATAGTTTCAGGAGAGGTAGAGGTAGACCAAAGAAGTATTGGGGAGAGGTGATTAAACAGGACATGACCTTAGATACGAGGTTGTGGAGGACACAAATTATGGTAGAATATTAGTAGATAGTAGAGCGTTGACTTGATTATCCTTCCATAATAGTAATCGTAGTATTTCTCTAATAGTTTCTTGTCCTCCAATTTCTGTTACTATCTATTGTCTCTTGTACTTTGATTATCGCACTATTTTGTTTTCAAATGTTATGTCATGGTTTCTATAGTATTTTGCTATGGTTTTTTCACTCCCGTTACTTTTTTTCATTGGAAACTGCCTCTCTACCTCTAAGGTAAAGGTAAGGTCTACATACACTCTACCCTCCCAGAGTCCACCTTGTGGGACTACACTGGGTATGTTGTTGTTATTTCTTTTTCGATCTTCTTTGATATGCTTTTCCTTGAGCGGAGGGTCTATCAGAAAAAGTCTCTCTACCTCCCTAGGTAGGGTGTAAGGTTTGCGTACACTCTACCCTTTCTAGACCCCACTTGTGGGATTACACTTGGTATGTTGTTGTTGTTGCTGCTATTCCTCTTTCTCTCTCTTTTTATTAATCTCGCTTCTCTAGCATTCGCCAATACCTCCCGATTTTCTCCCATTTCTCCCTTTTAGTTCCATCACAAACAAAGGGATGGAAACAAATCAGAAGATGGGCATTCACGTTTCAAAATATTTAAATTGCACAATGAATGATCAAAATCAATAAGATTATCAGATGTTCACTCCAAATAGAAAGATTTCAAAGCTACTAGCACATGCATATGCAAAATATAAATCAATATGGAAATGAAAACCTTTCCAACCCACTTCTTATTGAAGACATTTATTTGAAAATATCATGCTCCAGCGCCATTGCAGATTCAAGTAAACATTTTACAAAAATTAAATTTCTGAAAACTTCTGCAACTAAAATGAGTTTCTAACGCACCTTATTGTTCCGTGTTATACCAAATGAGGTAGCCTGGTAGCGTAGAGTGTCACTTCCAGCCATGGCATCCAATTGTTCCTCTGTCATATTCTCTGTATAGTGTACATTAGCCATTTGCTGAATGAGCTCCTGCAGATTATCAACAAAACTCCAGAAGAGGTGAGTTTTCAGCCGAAAGAGCCAATTCACATGTCACAAATGAAAATCATAACATAAAATCCATACCTGCATGAAAACAAGTTCAATACCATTTCCTTTCTTCAACTGATTAACAAGATACTGAAAAAGGCCCCTCAATTCCATTGACGGATATTTTTTACACCTGGAGAATTTACCAATGATTATACTACTCAAGCTATGCAAGAATGTAACATGGTATTAGGTTGACATCATTTACTCTTGTTGAAAAATAACTTACTTTCAATTAACAAGGTGATTTAATCCATTACTGTTAAATTAGTTAAATGAAAAATCTATTCCATAATTATAAATTGCTATGAAAATAGTATTTCTAAATATAGAAATAACAAAAGAATCATCAAAAATATTATGGCACAATTTAGGGCACAATTCAAAGGACTGACAGATGCAAGATTAAAAGGACAACCAGGGACATAAAGAACAGACTTTAGAGTGATAAAGCATAGGGGATTAGCTTATCCAACAGGAAAAGATTGTGGATAAACAATATTTGACAAAACTGATTTGTCACCAGAAATATGATTACACGCGCCGAAGTTCACAACCAACAGTCCAAGGGTATTAGACTGTGAAGCACAAGCAAAAGAATAACAAGCGACAGAGGTATCAGGCTACGCAACTAAGGCTACTTGTAGAAATGTCTTACTTGCTCGATGATATTGAACGAACTTATTATATTCCACTTTAGATAAATAAACCCATTGATTAGTCTGAGCAACATGAGCATTCTTGGGTGTCGACCATATAGAAATATGTCCAAACTTCACGTAGATGTGAGTCGAACAACCATGAGCATACTTCACGAATGTGTCCAAGCCTATTACAATAACTACACTGAGATCGAGATGTTCCAAAACGACCTCCTCCATGTCGATTCTTCATAGATGGAGATCTTAGATTTCCTGGTCTTCTCATTTTTTTATTTTTCTTTTTTGGTCTTCTCATTACGAGTTTTGGAGGTAACCATAGGACATGAATTTTCGACTCTCATACTTTGGAATGCTATTACCTTGACACCAAAGAAGAATTCAACCCAATGCTTTATTTTTGTCCTAGTTGGTCCTGCGACATTAGAAGTATATTGATATTTCCCCAATAACCGAATACTTTTGTCTGTAAATACGGCATAATTGATTCCATTCATAAATCGATTTTCTTCCCTATGAGTTATGTCTCAATAAGAATGCTAGTTCAACTGTACATATATTATGATATGAATATACCACATCAATTCGTTATGTATGGATGATGAGATTCCATTGAAAAAAAATCAAATCCAAGAGACAAAGTTGGATTGAAGAGAGTTCTAAGCAAATAATCTCAAAGTATAACTGAGAAGGCTGCTGAAATTGAAAGAAAGAAAAGGACAAATATGGTTGTCGAAACTGATCGACAATGGGTGAGTTTAGGTCGGAACCACCAGGCGCACCCCAAGAACCAAGAACCAAAAGCTGAAGTGTCGCGCCGGAAAACTGACATGTGTGCGCCAGATTAGGGTTCCGGAGGTCAAAATCTTCAGAGAAAATATCACAAAAATCTCGGGCGACCAAGGGATGAAATATAGGCGTCGGAATTTGGCCTGAAACGATCTCACGCGCCCGGCACGTGTAACAGGAGAGTCGCTGGAGACGAAGGTCCTGCCAGCGCATGACGGCGATTCTGGCGGTGCGCTTTCTTGGGGTTTTTGTCACCGGGGTGTTCCTTACCCTGTGGTGGTCTAGGATTTCACAGAAGACACACCGGAGAGGGTGAGGAAGAACAGCCCTAGAAATGGCCAGAAATTGAACACGGCACTGAGTTTTCTTTCCTTGATTTTATCAGCAATGGTCCAATACCATGTGAGAAATAAAGACTTAGAATATATTATTAAGACGAGGTAACTATATTACTACACTGAACCCTATTTAAAGACACTACATTACAATCTTATTCTTATTTCTATTCTAACAATTCATATCGGTTATCAAAACAAACCATAACGATTATTTCTAGTCATGAGTTCCCTTGTGACTTCAGTGCTCTGGGATGGGGTGGGTCATGCCATCAAATCTTTGAGAAGGACCCAAATCTCTTATTTGTAACACTTAATATATTATTTACGGAAAAGGGCCAAAAATACCCTCGAACTATTTGAAATAGAGCAAATATACCATCCGTTTTATTTTGGGCTCAAAAATACCCTTGTCGTTAACATTTTGGACCACAAATACCCTCCAAATTAACACCCCATTTTCTGTGATGATTTGGCAGCCACATGGTTGTCCAACTAGGACAAGGCCACTCCACATGGATGCCACCTAGGATCCCATTAAAGTTATGGAAAAGGGCCAAAAATACCCTCGAACTATTTGAAATAGAGCAAATATACCCTCTGTTTCATTTTGGGCTCAAAAATACCCTTGATGTTAATATTTGGAACCACAAATACCCTCCAACTTAACACCCCATTTTTTGTAATGAATGGCAGCCACGTGGCCGTCCAACTAGGACAAGGTCACTCCACATGGCTACCACCTAAGATCCTATTAAATTTAATAGTCTGACTCATTCTTTCAATGATCTGACCCACTAATTGCCCCGACCCACTCCCAATTAAAAGCTATACTAAACCTACCCCGTTTCATTTGACAAAAGACTTCAAACAAATCTGATATGAGCAGCGAGCTCCCATATTAGTCATTAGGAAAAACAATATATTATACGTGTATAAAATTTAAATCCAAAAGGTGCACAAAACATAAACTTAATCACTAAATAATTCAGCAAGTAAATTATCACCCTCCAACAGCAGGCTCACCAAATCATCCATTTGATCTGTCTTTGTTTCTTGTTTCTTCATATCATCAGTACCTCTTTTCTCAACAGTGAGTACAATTTTGTGGGTCATCTTCTTAATTCCTTTGTAGCATTTAGTAAGGTACTTATCACTGACAATGAAGATGTATCTTCGATGTATGCTCTACCTTAGTTTATAAAAAATGGCTATCCTTTAAAAAAAAAGCCTCCAAAATCTTTTTGGACGGCCACATGGCTGCCAAATCATCACAGAAAATGGGGTGTTAAGTTTGAGGGTATTTGTGGTCCAAAATGTTAACATCAACGGTATTTTTGAGCCCAAAATGAAATAGAGGGTATATTTGCTCTATTTCAAATAGTTCGAGGGTATTTTTGGCCCTTATTCATAAATTTAATGGGATCCTAGGTGGCAGCCATGTGGAGTGGCCTTGTCCTAGTTGGACGACCACGTGGCTGCCAAATCTTCACAGAAAATGGGTTGCTAAGTTGGAGGGTATTTGTGGTCCAAAATGTTAACGGCAAGGGTATTTTTGAGCCCAAAATGGAACGGAGGGTATATTTGGCCCTTTTCCATATTATTATTTATAACTTGTATAACAGCATACATATATATATATATATATATATATACAAAATATGCAATCAACCTATACTTCTTGGCTATATAGGTGTAGTCAAATCAATCAAGTTAGGTTGCACAATGCGATGCGGATCCCACACCCACCCCCAATTTTGTTGGATTGACATGGGAAGATTTTGAAGGATCCGAGCAACATAGCAGAAGATTCTCCAGCATTTTATGCTGGAATTTAAAAGATTCACAGACGAGACTGAAACAAGCTCAAAACTAACTACCAGATGCTGCACAGTAAACACTTCACTGTTGACAATGAAGCTCAAGCACCAACTAAACCTCCCCTCCCCAAGGAAAAAAAAGGACTACTTGAATTATCTTGATCCTACCAAATATCTCAATGGTACAGATTTTTCACTTCTTGTAAAACAGTTGCTATCGTTTAGTTATGTCATTAATACAGTAAGATTTTCTTAGCCTCGATGATTTATACTACTCCCTTTGTCCCAATTTATGTGACACTCTTTTCATTTTTAGTCAGTCCCAAAGAGATTGACACTTTCCTATATTTTGTAAAAATATTACTTTAAACTTCTCATTTTACATAAGACGATTTATAGCCACAATATCAATGGATTGTTTGAGACCACAAGTCTCAAAAATCTTCCTTCCATTCTTAAACTCCAAGCTCAGGCAAACATCAGAACATAAATTGAGACGGAGCGAGTACTAGATATGTTGCCTGATAGTTTTATACACATAAATATGTACCTATATGCATATACATATATATATGTGTTCTATTTCTCTTTTTATGAACTTGGGACCAATTGTGAAATACCATTTTTCTGATAAAGACACTCCCAGAGTCCTCAGCGTGCATCCATAAGTATGTCATTGCATTAATCATATTTATCAGATCAAATTGGATGACACCCACAACATGAAGCGAAATACTCGAGCATATAAATCTCATTTATTAGTCTTCTCAATTAGAAATAAAAATCTTCATTTCCAAATGAAGGGGTTCATGGATATATCCAGAACATTCTAACCGCCATAGCAAAAAGGCTCAATTAGCACGCAATAATGTAACTTACCAAAACAAAGAAAAGAATAAACAGAGAAATACTATGAATTAATGAAGACAGCTTTTAACGAACTTTGTAAATTGATATCAATGAACAAGTAGCAACGCACATGGAAGATTCAAATTGGAAAACGAAAGAGGAAACATAAAGTTAAAAACTTGAAGGGGGACGGGGGGAGGAAGCAGTGTATGAGCACAAGAACCCTCCTCCCATCCCCACCCCCCCAAAAAGAATGGAAAAAAGAGGATTTTTGGAAGTATGAAAAAAGAAAAAAATGAAGTAAAAAGAAAACAATACTTGTGCCCCTTTCTTGAAACACCTCTTTCTTTCGGGAAAGGTTATTTTACACTACATGAGCAGAATAAAGACGGTCTTAAATTATACTGGTGCTTCAGCAATTTGCAATTTCATAAATTTCTTCTTTACACAGAAAGATTGCACATGACCAAAACTAAAATCAAAAACATAAAAATCTTGATCGTGCATCCAATGGGGGACTTCCCACTCATTATTATTTATGTGGAAATGGAAAAATCATGAGCTTTGGACATCAAAAAGAGAAACTATTCCACCCTGAGATGACTCGAAAGAGTGAATGGTTACTCTACACAGCTCCTGCTAAGTAGATGAAGCAGCAGTTTCCAAGACGTGTCATTCTCACGAAATGCAGTGCAAGACCAAGCACAGGATTGCACCTAATGAGCGATTATAGGGAAGAAACATTGACAGACAAACTGAGAAAATAATCACCCAAATAATGCTCTCATTCTCCTCTGACAAGCAAAGTGAACCTTCAATTCAAGTTCAACCCCCCCTCCCCCTCCCCAAATTGGGATTTCGATGAAGTTATCACCTTAAGAAGATGCTAATACGCTTGCTGTATGCAAGAGACCAAGTTTACAGATGCATTTTTGCATTCCCTTTAATGTCCCATTAGTATCAAACTATGCTCTAGCATTGGTCAATAGCAAAGATGATTCCCCTCACTCATCTTCAGAAGCAAAAACGACATAATTCTAATCCATAGAAAGGTCTACATACAAAATTATTTACTAGATTATATATGTATATTTTTTGCAATACCACAACTACATAAATGACTCAAGGGTATGCAGTTGCTAAAAATCCCAAGTCACATACTCGTTCCTTGAGGAAGAAGTACAACAGTAAGCAGCAACATCATATGCAACAGAATATGTTCAAACTCGGGAGATAATTAACTAGCAAGAAGAAACTACACATACAGGTGACCCCAAAATGATGCCAAAGACTGAAGCCAATCAGACAAATTAAGGCCGTCATCTTTCAGCTTCTCTCTCCCACTTTGTGCCAATCGTTCAATAACAACATATTCCAAAATATCATACTCCAACTGCTTCAAAAAAATAAAATCAATAAGATAAAGTACAAATAAATCAGAATAATTTCCAATTTTAAATAAAATCAACCCAAAATGCGATCTGACAAACTACTGTATATCTTTCATGGAGAAGTCATAATAGTGTTAAAAAAAAAGAATACAGAGCAGTGTATGACAAGCCATAATAGGAGTGTGAAACATTGGCACAAAGTTCCTCAGCAAAATGCTAGTTAAGGCAAGATGCATGGTCAATGGCGTACAGATTCTGTAACTTCTGCACAATCTGCAGCAATATGGGACGTTGGTAAGGAATCTGAATCCCTGGGATGAAAACCAAAACTTAGTGCATTTGAGGGAGGGAAATTTTAAGCAGATAAGGTTCCTGCTTGAAGGTTGGCTAGATGAATCACCCACCACCCTTATTTTGTATCTCACCAGCAACTCACACCATACTGGCAGCGAGAACACCCAGTTTCCGTCATCATTCTCCACCGACGACAGAATCTGCTCCCGTGGCCCTTTGACTTTCATGCGAACCCATTGGAGGTGATTTTTTAGCTCTGATTCTTCCTCATTTTCTAACCAGCCACCACATTTGTTGCCAATGTCCTTCACAACCTTGGGAGACCATAGATGAAGAGGTATCAACCTGAATCCAGAACAAATCGTATTTTTATGCTCCGGGCAGGCTCCCGAAACAGGAGACCACCATTCAAGTATTAACTTTTCACACCAATCTCCCATCAAGATGTTCTCTGCAGTCTTCTTGCTTTGGAACTCGAACAGAAATTGGATTCCATTCATATCATATACCTGAAAATTTTGGTATTCCTTTCCATGTTTGTATCCATCTTCTCACATCATTGTGTAGGGATTTCATCACTATAGGGAAAGCTCCCCACGAGACAGCTACTGAGAAGGCTGTTGTTCCCCTAAAGAGGAATATACATTAATCAACTTCTCCGGCTTGCGTGAGTCAGTGTCATTCTCTCTTTGAGCCCATCTACTTGTGTAAAGCTTCCATGAAGCTCCCTCCCCCTTTAAGATACTGAGACTTGCAGTCTCCAGAAGTATGTGTAGTCCCCTGTATACCTGCTCCTCTATTAATGATGTTTGATTTTAATAGCAAGAGTGCCCCAACCTTAATTAAAGTTGCTTTCTAGGATGATGATAACTGTTCTGGCAAGACTGTTGACTGTGATGACTGAAAGAAATCTCCCGTATTTATTGAACCTCAAGGAGCAATAAATATAGGTGGAGATGTCTCTGCCCTTCCAAGATTTAAAGCTTTTCCCTCTTTGCTCTGTAGCTTCTTTTAATCTTTTGCACAGCCAGAGAAGTGCCCCTCTACTTAGTACCATCCTCCTCATATGAATCTTAGAGCTTTTCACCCAATCATACCATATCTCAGAGGAAGATCTGGACTCTGTTAAATCGTAAGATTTATCCCCTTGCCTGAAGTATGTGATTCTCCATGGGAAGATGGAAAAGAGAAAAGCGGACCCAAGGGTGTGGCCTACTAGTCAATAATGTGGGTTGAGCACCATGAGGTCTTAGGTTCAATTCCCAACAGAGACAAAAACACTAGGTGATTTCTTCGCATCTGTTCCAGCCTTGGTGAACAGAGTTGCCTGATACCTGTTGCTGGTTGGAGGTCCGTGGAATTAGTCGAGGTGCAAGAAAGCTGGCCCGGACACCACGGTTATCAAAAAAAAAAAAAAAGGATAAGAGGAAAGGAAAATAGCCAAGGTGAAGAAAAGTGGTTTGTGGAGGAGAATAGAAGAGTTTCTGGTGGCCGAGTACCACCGGAAAAGGGATTCTAAAGACCCTGAGGGATCTTTAGATGGTTGCCTTGCCTCAGGGAAAGTGCCTGGGAGCATCATTTTCATCTATCTGTGGATCATTGTTATATGGGACAAATGAAGAATCGAACTGCAACTAGAAACTAATGGGATGCCTTGTAAAGAATCTTTTAGTGGAAATGAACATTGGTCTCAACGGGATGTCTTCAGGAATTTATGGTCCCTCTAGTAGAGGAAGTTAAGGAAATAATTACCGGCTGAATTGGCTTCCACCAGAGGCCTTTGGAGTACACCATCAAGTACCCACGTCATTGAGAGATTTTTCAAAAGTCAAACAGGAGCATTTTGTTCTTTTTTAAATAAAGTAAGGTGTTACGTATCTGGCATCAATAAGATGCATAGTACAAACTACAAAAGAGTTCAGCTAGCTCCAAATACAAAATTACATTTCCAGCCAGGGAGCTGAACCAAACAGAACCAAAGACCTAAAGTTTGCCAAGGACAGAATACTAATAAAATCTAGGAATGAGATAATATCATTTACACAGGAAAGATTACTCTAACTATACAAATTTCCAAGAAATTTGGCTTTCAGGGAACTGTTGGGAGTTGAAATGCCATCAAAGCATCTACATTTCCTTTCGGTCCAAATGCACTAAAAGTCACACAGGAGGCTACCAATTGTTGAGTCCTTTTCTCTAAATAATTTTTTTTGGCTCTATAATTTTGCAAAGCCAAAAAATTTGCAAAGCCAACATTTCTAGTATTATTTTCCTTTCACATTGTTCTATATTGTTCAGGAATATTAAACAAATAATTTTTAAATTACTGCTTTTAGCACACTAAATATTTATCTCATATTTAAGTTGTTTCTTTAGTTTAGTTCACACATTTATTTTATTTAGAACCTATTTATTAATTATTGATCTACTTATTTCCTATTTACTCTATATTAATATTAATTAATTCATAATTTATGTATTTATTTTGATCATTTTATAAAAGCCCAAATCAAATAAAATGAGAAGTAGATAAAAGACCAGTCCAATTATACCTACACCAACAGGCGCCAGGGTCCATTTTATTCCATTCACCAGACCAAACCCACTTCCCAGTTGTCACATCCGGAAAACCGAAGGACCACTTTACTCCATCTAACCAATGGGCCCAACCGAACTAACCAGTCAGCACAAAACTATCCCCAAACCCATCCGTACGACTCGAAGTTCCGCTAGACCAATTCAAAATCAAATCCCATCCAATGGCCCACGTTCCCCTATCCTTTTATAAAAGAATCCCATCAAGACCTAACCCCCTAGCCTATTTTCCCAACCTCTATCTCTTCTTTCCTTCTTCATTTCCGATATTACCGGACCTTGCCATAGAGGAACCAGTACGAGATACGATATTCCCCCTCCTCTTCATTTCCAACCATACACCACATTTTCCATCTTGGAAACTGGAATATCACCCTGGTATGATAAACGTCTTTCCTTTTACGAAGCATTCAACGTCGGCCTGGACGAACGTAGATACGAGAATGTATGGATGTAACTTAGATTTTTGAAGTTCAGGGCCTTCACGCAACCAACAAAGACCACCAGATATGAATAAGTTAAAACATCATAGTCAATACCAGTAGTCCTCTTCAAAGTTAGGAATTTAGATCAACGTCTTAAAACATAAGAAAGATTAACTAGAATTACAAAACTGCTGACAATACCCAACTTGATTACCATACTGCTTAACATACCATTTAAGATCTAACAGACCGAAGGCGTGCAATGACCAAGCAGCAGCAACAACACACCCAGTGTAATCCAACAAGTGGGGTTTGGGGATGGTGGTGTGTGTACACAGCCTTGCCCCTACCTTGTGAAGGTAGAGAGGTTGTTTCCGATAGACCCTCGGAACATGCAATGACCAAGCACGCATGAGAAAGAGATACATGAAGAGAAGTACGAGCAGAAATGGGAGAAGAAACAATGACTAGACCTGAGTCAGATACTTAAAAGCGTCTACAACAGGTGTAATCATATCCCTGTAAGCCTCAATCTGCACAGATGAAATGCATGTTACATCCTAAAAGTCACAACCCTAAATCTTGCAGGACTTGAAAAACATAGGCTGATAGGCACCAATCAAATGATACCTGGTGAACAATTGTTCGCAATACTGTCATTGGATTGGCATGAGCAAGTTTGGCAACCATTCGACCAAGCTGCTTTAGATTTTCTTTTGCAAGGCGCTTCAAGATCCTCCTAGTGTCCAACTGTCGCACAAAGTAATATTGACAGAGACATGACAACAAAAATAAAATGCACTATTTCTAGACAGCAGAATAACACCTTTGCTGTTTGCCTTGCAGCCAAAAGCATTGGAAATTGCTCATCATCTTTCTCCCATTCACCATACAAACGATAACGCACCTGAGCAAGTAACTTTTGATCAGACCAAATAGCAGCAAAGGCTGTAACATGAAAGTTAAAACCTTAAACCAACCTCATAGGGAAGGAGATTCATTAGTTCCCAGATCTCTAGACCAACTGCAGGATTTGCTGGTATCAACTGTAAGGAAGGAAGCAGGCATCCTCCTAATGCTTCTTCAATTCTTGACCTAGCATCCTTCAGGTGCATTCGAGGAGTTCGATCTCCAATGGTAACAGTTTGGGAGATAAAGCATGTCTCGCCACTAGCGACAAGCTCATGTGCACAAATGTAGTAACCTCTCAATACTCTGCATACCTGATTATCCAGAACCAGAAATGCTAATCTTAGGAAAATATTTCAAAATACTTACATTAGAGTTGGTAAATAAGCAAAATTTAAGTCAAAGCATAAACAAGAAGTCATAATATCACCAAATCCAAACCTTCTGTAGCAACAATGTATCTCGATAAAGATGAGGTCCCACAGAAGAAAGCATCTCAAAAAACTCTTTTCGAAGATTGATATAAGATCTACTGCTTGATGAATTTGCCACTTCCATAGAGTAGTCACTGACAACTCCAGGAAGTGAACCCAAAAGTTGCATCTTGCAAACAAGGTCATGCGGTTCAGATATTGATTTTTCAATGAGCCTGATCACATGAATGAAAATGAAAGTATCAGCTACCCAGATGAGTAGGAAGGACAAAAAGCAAAGATAAAGAAACAATTTTTTTGATAAAGTAACAAAAAATTTCATTAAAAGAAAGAGCAGAAGTACCAATACACAAGATGTATACCAAAAGATAGGAAACCCTTTAAAGGAAAAGCATGGTTTTCTACAAATGACACTCAATCATTTGCACAAATGGGAACCACATGGATGCACCAAAACCACACAAAAAATTGAAAAAAAATTATAAAAAAAAAAAAAAAGCTACTTCCACAAGTGTACAAAAATTTCCTCAACTCCATCAGAATCTCTCTTATTCCCCTCTCTCCACATGGTTCATGTAAGTACTAGAGAAGCAACATTTTGAACTTTGTTTCTTTCACCGTGCCCGGCCTCACCCACTCAAGTCCAAATCATCTCAAAAGTTTCCATCACAAATAAGACACCTACTCAACAATGTAAGAGGAGGAGGTTAACTTCTCCTGACACGTTACGCATGAAATACCAACACAAGTAATTTTCCTCTTCCTCAAATTCTCCGTTGTCAAAACCACCCCTCTAGCAGCTAGCGAAGTGAAAAACCACACCTTTCTCCTTCCCCTTCCTCAAATTCTCCATCATCAAAATTATCCCTCTAGCAGCTAGCCAAGTAAAAAAACATACCTTTCTCAGTACCCTAGAAATCCATACTGAATTATGTGGAAAGGCTAGCTCCTCCATAATCAAGAGCTTCTCATAAAAAGACATTAACGAAAAAAATATTGTTTTACCCAGCCCCCATCTCCATCTATCATGAATATCTTGTGAAATTTTTTGATTGTAAAGCAATTCAAGCAAGTTTTGAACCTAAAGATCTTCACACTCCCGATCTTGAACGGTCCTCTTAAACCTCAACCAGTGTTTTGGACGGCGAAAGGCGACAAATGGCGACAAGGCTCTGCCTCGCCACGCGGCGAGGCGAGCGGCGAGGCGCTCGCCTTTTTGAAGTGCGGCGCCAATTAATACCAAAAAATTAAAATATTTAATTGCACATATAAATAATCAAAATCTCAATAGCAATAATATAATAGCAAATATTTCAATTCAAAAACTAAAAATAGATAGTTCATAGTAGATATTAATTACTAATTAGTATATTATATAAATAAATTAGAGAAAAAAAACAGAGGAACAAAAGAAGAGAAAAAAACAGAGGAACAAAAGAAGAGAAAAAAACAGAGGAAGAAAAGAAGAGTTCAAAAACAGAGGAAGTGAAAAATCAGAGGAAGAAGAAGAAGAAAGTAGAAAAACAAACGAAAAACAGAGTTACTTACAGTTGTCGCCTAGCCGAAGACCGGAGTAGCAGTCGCCGGAGTTGCTGCAGTCGTAGCAGACGCAGTTCTGGTAGGCTCGGAAGTAGCAGCAGTCGCAGGGAAAATATGGAAAGAAGACTAAAATTAACTTTTTTCCCTTAAAACCCTAATTTTTAAACAAAAACTAAAAGGCGTCGCCACGTTGCTAATTTTGCCGCGTCGCCACAGCGTCATGGCGTCGCCACAGTCGCCATGGCATCGCCTTTCCAAGGCATCGTCGCCACGAAGGTTAAAGCCGACAACGCATCGGCTCGCCTCGCCTCTCGCCATTGGCGACGTGGCGCTCGCCATTAACAACACTAACCTCAACCCACTGCACTTCTCCTCCTGGTAGACTCCATAACCGTTGGCAGACATCGTGTTCTAGTTTGAAATTTATGCATGTTCGGACAAGTGATTCTCGATGTGTTGTTCCCGCAAGACTTATGTTCCCAAAAACTCACCCGCATCCCATCACCCACACTGAATAAGGTGTTCCCATCAAACTCTTCATTAAAATATTCCTCCATAGCCCACACCAATAGAAAAGTGATATTTTTAGACTTCCATCCTCCTCCAACACCTTGTTTTTCTCCGCAATCAACCCCTCCACAAAGTATCCACCTTTATCTCAAAAGTCAAATCTCCATAATCACTTTCCAGTAACGCCTTGTTAAAATTCTTAGGTCTTTTATCCCAAGCCACCACAACATTTTGGTCAAGTGACAGTCTTCCAATTAACCAAATGAAGCTTACTCTTCCCACTCGAACTATGTTATAAAAAATCTCCTTAACTACTTTCCCGTAATGCCTTGTTAAAAACTCTTAAGTCTTCAACTATTTTCCAGTAATGCTTTGTTTAAAACTCTTAGGTCTTTTATTCCAAGCACACCCCAACATTTTGGTGTAGTGATAATCTTCCAATTAACCAAATGAAGCTCCATCTCACCTAAAAGATCTACTCAACCACTTTCGAGTAACTTCTTGTTAGAAACTATTAGGTCTTGTATCCTAATCCTACCCCAAATTTTGGTGTAGTGGAAGTCTTCAAAAAGTTTCCTCTCCCAACTTGAACCACGGAATAAAAGATCTTGCTGGAGTTTTTCCAACTTCACAGTAATGCTAACTGGAGCATGTAGCAAGGACGTGACATGTGTGGAAATGCTCCACAATTTGCTCTTAATTAACACTTCATTTCCCCTTTTGGATAAGTACCGTTTTTGCCAAGATGCAGGAAGCGAAGTTGAGATGGTTCGGGCATGTGATGAGGAGATGCACAGATTCCCCAGTGCGGAGGTGTGAGAAGCTGGCTATGGATGGATTTAGCAGAGGTAAAGGTAGACCGAAGAAGTATTGGGGAGAGGTGATTATACAGGACATGACGCAGTTGCAGCTAACTAAGGACATGGCCTTGGATAGGAAGGTGTGGAGGACACGGATTAGGATAGAAGGGTAGTATGTAGGAGTGTATTCATACTAGTAGGAGTGTATTGACTTGTTGTCCATTTTAGTAGTCGTAGTATTACTCTTGTTTCTTGTTCTTCGATTTCTGTTATTATCTGTTCTTGCATGGAGTTTGATTATAGTATTATTTTGATGTAGTATTGTGCTACTACTATTTGTTGTTTTATTACAGTATGTTGTTTCTTTTATTTCCATTACTTTTTCAAGACTGTTTTTACCTTGAGCCGGGGGTCTATCAGAAACCACTGCTCTACCTCTGAGGTAGAGTCCAGGTCTGCATACCCTTTACCCTCCCAGATCCAACTTTGTGGGACTACATTGGGTATGTTGTTGTTGTTGTTGTTGTTGTTTATAAGTACCTCTTTTGCCAACCTGCGAGCCGCTTTTCTACCCTCTCTAGCTCCAGGTTCCAAACCACTAAATCTTTATAAGACACTCTAGCGAAAGTCCCAAATAAGTTGTAGAAAAGCCCCAATCTTACAATTTAACACATGTGCTAGAACCTTTATATTCTCAACCTCACCCACACGGATAATCGCGCATTTCATAGGTTGATCGCAAGACCAAACACCGTCAAAACCATGTCAACACTTGTCTCAAGTATGACACCAGAGCTCTGTTGGCATCATATAACACTAAAATATCATCTGCAAACAATAAATGAGGTACCCTCATAATATTGTTCCTCAATCATTACCGAAAAGAACCCTCAAGTAATCCCCTGCCATAACTCTATCCATCATCCTACCCTTTTTTCCATCACTAACATGAACAACATAGGAGATAGCGGGTCTCCCTATCAAATTCATCTCGAGCTACCAAATAAACCACATGGACTACCAATTACAAGGACGGAAAACTTAGCCGTTAAAATGCAAGACTTGATCCATTTCCTCCATCTTGAATCAAATCCTATTCTCATCATGACGAAATCAAGAAACTCCCAATTTACATGACAAAAGGCTTTCTCAAGATTCAATTTACGCAAAGTTCCTGGTTCCCCTTGCCTTGCCTTCTTATCGAATCAACCACTTCATTAGCCACCATTGTTGCATTTAGATTTATCCGCCTTCCACAAAAGCATTTTGTGAAGTAAATATTGCCTCATCCAAGACCTTCTTTAGTATTAGAAAGCACTGTAGATGTAATCTTATAGATATTTCTCACTTGACTTATAGGTTTACAATTCTTTATACTCTATGCTCCCTCTCTTTTTGGAACAATGACAATGAAAGAGGCATCAAAACTTTCTTCGCACACCCTCGTAGATTGGAATGTCAAGATGGTCTCCATCACCTTATCCATTACAATATTCCAACAATGCTAGAAAAATGTCGATGTGAAACAGCCAAGTCCCAACTCTTTATCCCGTAAATAGCTCTCAACCGCCTCTCTCACCTACCCCCCCCCCCCCAAAAAAAGCCTCCTCTAACCATCTCTTTTATCCTCCCCTATTTGATTAAAACTCCAAACCAATCCCCCCACCCCCCAACCCCCACACACACAACATAGGCCTCTAATTCACCTCATCCTTAAACAACTACTAATGCAAACCCACAATAACCACTCTTACCCCCCCTCCCACTTCGCATCATCCCATTTACCTCTACCAATTCTATGACGTTTCTCCTCATATTAGCCACCGCCACCCTATGGAAAAAATTATATTCAAGTCCCCCTCCCTCAACCATAAAGTCGTCGACTTTAACCTCCAACTGATCTCTTGAACTAACACCATAGAAGCTAGCTCTAATTTCAACTCCTCCCTCTCTCTTCCATCAATTCCTTCTCCCCTCCACCCTCTCTAACTCCCCCACCTCATGAATGAGTTTTTACCTCTTCACCTTAACGCTCCCAAAAACGTCTCTATCATGCACCCTAATATCCTCTTAAGCATCTTCACCTTCTTTGTAAGTCGGAAAGACAGATTCCCCTCCACTACCCTATCGGCCTATCCTCAAAATCCACAGCGCATAGCCACATATTCAAATGTTTAGTAGGGCTCTCACCCACTATGTAGCTCGGACTCTTCAAAAATGTTGATGGGTGTAAAGATATGGCACCTGGGCCTAACTCAACCCCAAAAGCTAGCTCATGAGGGGAGGATTGCCCAAGTCTATATAAGCAAACCACCAGTCCATTCCCCAACCAATGTGGGACTTTTACCCACTCTAATACCCCCCCTTCACGCCCAGAGCCCAACTGGAGCGTGGACCGGGAGCCCAAATGGGAATGGACCTGGCTCTGATACCATGTAAAGATATGACACCTGGCCCTAATTCAACCCCAAAAGCTAGCTCATGAGGGGAGGATTGCCCAAGTCCATATAAGCAAACCACCAGTCCATTCCCCAACCAATGTGGGACTTTTACCCACTCTAACAATGGGTACGTGTCGGATTCTCCAAAAGTAGTGTACTTTGGAAGAATCCGATGCGGGTGCGATATCATTTTTGAATAGTCCGAGCAACATAGCTCACCCACCTTCCTCTCTATGCATCTAGCATAATAATTGAGTGGTATGACATAAATCTCAGAATAGGGACCTGAATTACATTCGGACTCGTCCTCCCAAGTAGCGGACACCAAGAATCTATCATTTCTTGATCTAGACAAATATTGTCAAAGGCGCACTTAAGCCGTGAAGCAAGGTTCAAAACGTGCTGAGCATTTTGCCTCACTTAATATGCGTATAGTAACTTCTTTTTCAAATTCTTTGTCCATATATTTGTCATTCATGCTTTATAACTATTAGTCTTGGACTTAACATATATATATTTGTATTTTTCTCCATTTGCGTCTTTTTTCATTGAAGCCACGCTTTATTTGCGCTTAGGGCTTTTGTACTTTTCGCTTTTGATAACACTGATTACCTCTTTACTGCATGTATTTACCATAAACTGAGGACCTAAAGCTTTATTCAAGCTCTCATACCTCAACAGGGAATCTCGACCCCCACCAACCATGTCTCCTTCAATTTGGAGTTCACCAAAATTACCAAATCTGGCCAAAGCTTCGATGGACATAAAGTATTCATGTAATTTCAACATATAAAATATAATATTTTAAGCCAGAACATGAAAAATAACATCCTATTCTCACACTTCTCTAACAAATCTTGCGTGAAGATGAATACATGGAAAAAGAGGGGGAAAAACAAGCTAAAAGCCAAGGAAGGAAAATGCATCTGTAACAATTTCATTAAATACTACACAAAAGCAAGGGAGACAAAGTCATGATATATTGTCAACGGACTCCATGATAATTGCTGAGGTTTTGTAACTTCTGGCCTCCAAGGATTGTTGACGCTTGTGTTGGAATTTTGTTGTAAATAGGCACATGTTTGCATAAATGACATCATTTAGTTTTCTAACGTGGAAGACACGAGATCTATATTAATCCCAATTGCCGAAAAATAAAGTGAGAATAGCAAGAAAACTTAAAATCTCACCGAGAAATAGATTGAACCTCTCGAACTAGATTTCTGGTGGCCAAAATACAACGGAAAATGTATGGGGGTCTAGTTGGACGGAAAAGATGAACAGCATAGGGAGAAAAATCACATGGGAGAATGTCAAAGGAATTTCTCACGATCCCCACATGTGTGCTTCTTTCTCCAATGGGTTTAGCTGGGTTTTCTTCACAAGAAGGTTGCGAGCCTTGAGGGTAGTGTTGGTTTTTGCACACCTCCGGAAACTAAAGGTGACTTGACCAGCAACTTCAATCAATGAAAAATGTGTGTTGACTATCTTTCTTCCTCCTTCACATTGCTAATCATTGCATTGTAAGAATTTTAATAAAAGGGCTCTCATACCAAGTAAAAATGGAACACGGCGTAGAAAGCTCAAATTTGATTATTCCCTCGGGCTATTGGGTTTAAATAGTGGAGGTTGAATACTATCCAATGTTGCAACATCGATCTCTTCTTTTCATATAGCATTTGAAGAAGAAACAAAATCTCATGATCCCATATTTGACATTTTTGTGGAGGATTAATCTCATTGCAACAAAATCTAAAAAGGGAAGAAAATCATAGGTAACATAATTATTGTAAAGAATCAATCTTAGTTAAATCTGACTGATCATAATTGATACACAATATAATTTTCTATCCTCCTAACAAAGAGAAATGATAGTATCAATTACACATGTCCTCCTTTGCTCACAAAATTACAACAGTTATTATGAGAGATTTTGATTTACCTGAATAATCCATCACATATTCGTACATGCTCTGCTGGATTAAGATGTGAAAGACGGTCAAACAACACATGAGCATGATACCTGGCAGTTGTAAATGCTATATGTAAAGGTATCCATATGTCTAAATTATAAATAGAAGACAAAAGAGCAAAAGATCAAAATACCACAAAAGAAGTCAACAAACATGGAACTCAAATGATTTTACCTACATACGATGACAGAAATTTTTAACCTGCTGAACAATAAAAAAAGGGATATCTAGGAAAACAGCAGAGAGAAAGAAAGCAACACTGACGAAAATCTAAGTGTATAACCCTACTCTAAATGACTTCTTCTAATAGAGAATACTCCAAAGGATGTATACTAAATCTGCATAACCCTTACTTTTAGAAAGAAGAAAAAAGTGAGTTTATAAAACAAATCACAAGAGTAAATATTTTGCAATTATAAAAAGATAAATTAGGGAAACACTGATTAAAGCCTCACAAGTTTGTGAAAAAATCTTAAGAGTTGTAGCCTGCTAGCTAGACCACACCGCAAATAATATACTCTCTCTGTCCCATCTTATGTGGCACCCTTTCCTTTTTAGTCCGTCCCAAAAAGAATGTCACCTTACTATAATTATAAACAATTTAACTTTAAAACTCCATTTTTACCCTTAATGAAATGATTTACAGCCACACAAATATCCAAGAATTATTTTAGACTACAAATTTCAAAAGTCTTCCTTTTATCTTAAACACCGTGCCAAGTCAAACGATGTCACATAAAATGGGACGGACAGAGTACTAAATTAGATCTGAGATAAGAGTAAAAAGATAAATAATGTACAGTACCTCCAAAGAATAGGCTAAAAAGCCAATAAAACTTATTTAGCATACATGTCGGTCATTAGAACAGCACTCTCAGACGAGACAGTAAAATTAGAGTTATATAAGTAAGATGAAGTTGGCAATCATTAGTTGATAAGTAATTCTGATTAGAATCTTATAAAACAAATTCACTAATGAAAATCTAGCACACTATATTCTGTAGGATGTACGCATACCATACCCCTACCTTCGTGGGGTAGATATGTTGTCTCCAACAGACCCTCAGAACAGGCAGATAAAATAATGGATATTACATGCCTAATATCTGGCACAAAGACAAAAGTAAGCTGCCATCTCACTAGACAAAAGAACTGATATTACTTTCTAGAAGAGAAAGAGAGACCCAAAAGCTAGTCAAAATATCAAACCAAGAGAACAGATAGTCGAACAATTACATACATAAAATCAGTCAGAGTAAAGTAAAAGTGAATAGATGGCCAAAACATGCCCACCAGCATTTGCAAAGGTTAGCTTATAATCATGGAACTTCAAAATCAAACTTACCAGTCATCCACTTCAAGAAATCCCATAAGCAAGCCCAAGGGTTGACTATTTTCTAGCTCCGTGGAACGCTCAACAACTGCCTCTGTTTCCATGTCCAATGCAGCATACAGATCCACTGTCACATCTCCTTGTTTCTCTTCATCCATGAGATCCTTTCCAGTAGCAGCAAGATTTATTCTACCTATTTTGTTAGCCTACATAAATTCAATAGGAAAGCTAAAATAACTTCCTAAACAAACAAGCACGCAGAACTTCAAGCTAAAATACCCGCATTGAACAGAAGTATTCACACTAGAAAAAAGTTGGAACCTCGTCAAGTCTCTTAGCTGAAAATGCATTGTAATGGTCAAAAGCATCCTCCTCCTTGGGAAGTAAATGTGCATAACTGAAACAAAAACCAGGTCGCCAGTAGCAAAAAGTTGAATTAAATCCAATAGTCCAGGTTACCTATCAAGAGGCAACTAGAAAGCCCAATTATGCTTTGGGCCTTTGGCAACTCACATTAATCGGTAGATGCTTTTGCTTAGAATAAGCAACTTCTTATATCAATAACAAGAGGATGTGAAGATATACTACTTATTTTCCCAAAAAGAGAAGACACATAAGTTATATACTTTTTCCCTGTATTCATTTTATCAAGCTTACAAGTCTACCTTCTGTAACCTACCTAGTGCCCTTTGAAAAGGATCTTCATAACCAATCTCAGGGCAACATCCTTTTTTATTATTATCAAATGATCTTTTAGATGAAAACATTCATGTTAGTAAGTTACCCTTATACAAGCAGTATGTTGCAGACAAAGAAGCCAAGAAAAACCCACACGAGATGCTACTAAACTCCTTAAAAATACATTTATTTGGTCCAACGAATAAGTGCCTTTCATTACCTATTTTGTTCCACTATCATAATTCACATTAGTCACCAGCATCAGAAGCATCATTATCCTGTACTTTTATTAATGTCAATATGCATGAGATAATAGCCAAAATCACTAAGTCAAACTCTTACTTGGTTTTTGATAAAATACACAAAATTCTTTTATACATTTTTTTTTGACAAGGAAAATTTCTCGATTTGTGCATGTCATCCAAATTCTTTTATACATAAAGAAGGTGTATGATAAAATACACAGTTTAATAACCATCTATGGTTAGTGAAACAGATAATAAATAACAAAATCCATTTCCGCAAGAGCAAAATAAAGAATAAAAATCACTCAAGAAGAAAGACATAACACTTGCTAGCAAGAAAGATGGTGTTCATGCATTCTTTCAAGCACAACAGCTATACAGACCTTCATCAAAGCCTAATGTTCACTGCAAAGGTTAAGTACCCTTTTTTTGGCACTCAAATACTTGAAAGAAATTGTAAAGATGAAAAGGTGGGCTGAGGTAACCAAGTATACAGATATACTCACATGCTGTCAACATCAATGAAATCTCTTTTCACCAGCAAGGCCGTTAGCTGATAAAGTTCACTTGGAACAGGATCATTTACTTCCAGCCGTTGGTAGTATTGAAACTTAAACCCAAGAATCTGGGAGGCATGGGACTGCAAATAATGGAGAGAAAATGGAAAAGAAATGCATTTTCAAGACTGGGACGAGCTCCACAATACAAGAAAACAATAAGACAACCACAATTATACCTTGGGAAATATGGGGATCAAGTCCAAAAATATACTATTACCAGGCTGACGTTCAAAACACTCCAAAACCTGTAAAATCACAAGCCAAAGACAGAGCTGAACACTGAACTTTCAAAAGTATAAAAAGGAATGGAAGTCCAAAAAAATGCATAAAAAGGAGTAGAAAGGTACGATAACATTTATGGATAAAGAACGTACAATATCGAAGACTCGGTTTGGATCCAGATCAAAGTGCCCAATCAATGACTGCATATGGTCCAAGATTTAAAAATACATAAAAATGAGATTTCAGCTACCAGAGTGCTGAGTTGAAATTAAACCTTGATTATGCCAACTGTAGCAGCTGAAGCATTTTGCGTAGAACCCTCTGGAATTTGACAAAGGAGAGTGACCTACAATTACAGTCAATGGAGGGTCAAACTAAAGGAGAAAACTATAGCTGAGCTACAAAGAAGTGGACAAGAGGAAAACATCACAAAAAGCGAGCATGAACTACTAAAAATGCCTTATTAAGAGAATAAATGCAAAGCAAGAAAGGAATGGGGATAATCCTTTTGCTTGAAAAGAGAAGTGTCGGTTCGGTCTTTCTTCCCTTACTTTAATCCATTGACTAGGAGTGTTCAATAATTTTATCACCTTCCAAGAACACGGAAGAAAGGGAAAACGAGATGGAGCTTCAGGGGAAAGGAAAAAAGTTTGCACCAGACACTCCCTGTATCTGTAACCGCCAGTGTTTAAGGGCAACCAGTGTTCAATGGACAGGTGAAAGTCCTCCAGTCACCAGTCACCTCCCACACTTACGTGTCATTTGTTTGCACTTAAGTGAAGAGGAGATGCACAGATGCCCCATTGAGGAGGTGTGAGAGATTGGCTATGGTGAGTTTAAGGAGAGGTAGAGGTAGGCCGAAAAAGTATTAGGGAGAGGTGAGTAGACAGGACATGGCGCACCTGCAGCTTACTAAGAACATGACCCTAGATAGGAGGATATGGAGGTCGAGGATTAGAGTAGAAGTTAGTAGGTAGTAGAGCATTGTCTAGTTTCCCTCATCACTATTATTAATATTACGCTCCTACTATCTTGTTCTTCGATTTTATTATTACATGTTTCCTTTGCTTCGGTTAATCGTACTATTTGTTGTTACTATTGTTCTTTTCTCCATTATTTTCGGAACCTGGCTTTTTTACTATTGCATTTCCTTTTCATACTAACTTTTCTATGCTTTACTTGAGCCAAGGGTCCATCAGAAACAACCTCAGATCCCACTTGTGGGCATTCTATTAATTAAATGTTACCCAGTTCATGACCTAATTTGCATTGGCAAACATGACTGTTTCTGCGATAATCTGGATAAATCTACACTAACTAAGAGAAAAGAAAAAGGAGAATCCTATATGCCTATTAGGCTCTCTTGATGAAAAATATTTCAATTGCTGGAAATATAGAAAACCCATGTGTATGATGATTCAATGTTGTCGTAATAGCTGGACGAATTCTCATTCAACAGAACAGTAGAAGTATTAGCTCTTGAGTTCTTTCCATTCATCTTTGTTGCCCTGCTTAAAGGAAATATTGTAGTGAATGCAACTATGTTATTGAGCCTTTATTCATGAATCATTGCTATACTTTGATAAGATTTAGAGTATGCTTTGATAAGATTTAGAGGTACTTATGGCCTTTATGCAAATGCAGGTACTCATGGTCACAAGTAGAAAACAAGGAAATGGACCCAAAAGAGCTCAAAAGGAGTTGAAGTGTGAAGGTGATCAAAAGAGAAGAAGAATTTGTAGAGAGGTGCGGCCGCCGTGCGATAGCACAATGGCTGGTGCGGTCCGCACCTCCCTTTGCATGACGCCGGAACATCAACTGAAGTCACTGGTCCAAGAATGGGAGCCGTGCAACGCGCACAATGCATGGTGCAACCGCACACCGCGCCGTATGTCGTGTCGCACCACGCCCAAGGGGCATTTTTGTCCATTTTCATGTGACATTTTGGGAAGCTTCTAAAACCCAAATTGGGCATTGTACTCAGTAGTTTTTGACACATTATTCAATAGTTTTCCATAGAGAGAGGTTCCCAAGGAAGATAGAGGTGTATTTGCTATTTCTCTTCTTCTACCTTGTGAATCCACCATTATTGTACAAATTGAGCCTGGATATTGGATATTATCATACAATGAATGGAAATTTGAATTACCCAATTGGTATAATCTCTTATTTCCTTAGCATGAGTGGCTAGTTTCCTTGTCTAGGGGTATGTGTATGATGGGTATTTGAATTTGGGTAAGGGTCTTGTTTAATTGTGCTTATAATTGCTAAATTGATATGGATCTATTGAATTCTCCATGTTTTAACTCTAAAATTGATGGTTGCAAATATTGATTGAACTTACTTGGTTGTGTTTTTGCTTGAAAGAGGAGTCCATGATTTCGGATGAGAATTCAATAGTGGGTACATGGGATTTCCACCTAGATTGAGGCTAGAAATAGCTTAATCGCCGTAAAATACCCATTTAAGAGTCTAAGCTAGATATAGTATGACTTCCTCAAGCTTGTATTGGTTGTTTTGTGATGAACCCATGGTGCTTGAATAAAGACCATAGAAAATATGTTTGGAAGATCGAGAAATTGACAAACGTAACTATAACCAATGCTACCCATATCGTTTATTAAGAATTTGCATAATTGAACAAGCACCCTAACCCATGTTTGAATCCCATCGGAAACATACCCCTAGTTGTCCTCTCACTTGATACAAACCCGTTGTTTACTTTATTGCCTTGTTCAAATTGCGATTGTGACAGATTCCCAATTCCCTGTTTTCCCCCCAATTTACTTTTTTATGTTATTTGGACAATTACTCTTTTCTTGTTTGATATACGATAATCTCTTGGCGACTCATCATAACTATTCTCTGTGGGATCGACCCCGACTCCCGTCGGGGAATATAAATTTTGTTTTGCTCTGACGATCGCTATCACCTCCTATGGGAGAGTGTGTTTGAGCGTTATCATGTATCCATGTCAACTTTCTCAACTACAAAATAGACACGTCTATTATAAAAAATCCTATTTTCCCCCATTATCTTTGAAACTCCGGCCAGAGCAGCACGAGAATTTCTCCCCTGGAAAGTGAATAAAATTCAAAAAGGACTATAACTGACAAACCTCGAAAAAAGTACATGAGGAGCATTTTTCACATTGAGAAGACTAGGCCAATGCCATTAACATCGTTAACCATCATAGTAACAACTAGTTTGTAGTTACCAAGAGAAGATTCTGATATTTTTCGCAAACACTTCATGAAGCAATGATGAAGTTTGCAAAAGAAATGATAGCACCTATTATAATTGATTCTAACCCGGATATTTCTTGTGCTTATAAAAGGTTACAGAGAATTTTTAAGGTATTATTTGTCATCTTATCATTGTAAAACTTCATAAACTATAACTTTCTGCACAACTTTTAATACACATATATGCAAGGAGCAATAGGTGCACTTTATGGGACATTAGTACATGCTGATGTGGTTTTTCCAAACAATCAACAAACTGTTTATAAATGAAGTGGAAAGGGCAAGTGTTATCAGAATTATTTGGCTATATGTGCCTTCAACATGGTCTTCACTTACGTTTATGTTGGATCGAAAGGAGTAGCACATGATGTATACACGTCTTCTGCTAGAGATTGTAGCTAATCTGATAATGGTTTTCCGTTTCCTCCACCTAATAAATGATATAATTGTAACTATAAAAATGGCCTCTCTACCTCACTTCTGAGGTAGTGGTATGGACTGCGTACGCTCTACCCTCCCCAGACCCCACTTTGTGGAAATATACTGGGCATGTTGTTGTTGTTGTTGTAACTATAAAAATGATAATTAAGAGCTTCTTATAATGATCATTTAACTTTCTGTTTTAACTTCAGATAAGTATTATTTATGTAATGGCGGCATATTCTAGCACTCAAGGATTTCTAGCACCATATCCTAACAAATAAGCAGGTGTGTCATAAATAAGGAGGAAAAGTTTAATCATGTTCATGCATAACTCAGAAATGTCAGCAAAGGTGTTTATGGAGTTACGAAAACAAGATTCCCCATATTGGACAAGATGGCTCCATATCCTATTGATATCCAAGGAGATGTGATTGCACGTTTTGTAGTTGATAATTTTATCAGAGAAGTGTGTGTAAACAATGATTGATTTAATCAATTTGACTTGCATAAAATGATATTTGAGGAAGGACAACAAGAAGAAATATCAAATGAAACGAATGGACCTAGTTGTACAGCTAAAGATTCACGGATAATGAACAATACGCACGAAGAAATTGCACTTAAACCCATGCAAAGAAGAGGGAATACTTGATAGTTTTATAGTTTAGATATTTGAAATATCTTCCATAGTTTGTACGTTAGAATTTGATCTGACTGTTTTGAAGTTAGTCATTTGAACTCTTATACTTTTGTGTTAAAATTGGAACAAGTTTTGATTTTATGGATAATTTTAGAGACCACCCCTTAGGTTTTGCTTCATAACACTAACTTCCCTCGTGGTTCGAGATATCACGCTTATCTCTCGTCATTTTAATTTCTTTGTAACAATTCTTATTAACTACAATAATTAATATAAGGAAATTATCGTTTGACTATTTTACCCTTACTAATACTCGTTTGTTAATTAATTTTATAAACATCTTTTATCAGTTTTTGTCTTTCTTATTTGTTCTTTTAACTATTAATGCTCAAATAAAAATAAAAGGAAGTGTAAGTTTATACCAGAAGTCTTTTACTTCATCATCTTTACTTATGGTGTGGCTGCTTTAGCAGAAGCAGTAGTACTTTAAGGTAAACTAGAGCTACAACAGCGGCGTACATGTTACCAGGTTTGACTACACAAATCAATTTTCAATTCTCTCCTTAAATGTGGGTTTTGAGTCATCCAATTACTTTCAAATTTAAACCATGAGAATATAGTTTCATGCCAAAAAAGAACCATCTTCACTCATCAGCTTCTTTTTTTCTAAATTCCCTATCTTCCTCACTCAAGAAGGCTCTCTCTTTAAAATTGAAAGACAAAAGGAAGTAAGAACTCCAGTTCAATAGCCAACACCCATTTTTTCTCTTTTTGTCATTGCTAATTTATTTTGGATTTTCGCATACTCCCTCCGTTCACTTTTATTTATTTACTATACTAAAAATAAATGTCCACTTTAACTTGTCTAGTTTGGAATACCAAGAGATGATTTACCATTTTGTACCTATTTTACCCTTATTATTAAGTACTAATCATTTCATTTCCCAACATTTAGATGACTTATAATAATTGGGGTGATGTAGTAAATTTACCATTTCATTTATTGCTTCTTAATGAAAGTTACCTGCTTCAAAAAAAAATTATTGCTTCTTAAGGGGTGTGCCAAGTTCAAACATGGACAAGTAAACATGGACATGGGGAGTAAACCTATTTGGTTTCTTCCAACATACTATTACTAGAATGAGATGATTACCTCAAATTTAAGATATAAAGATTACATAAACTTGTATTTGTTTGTGATGGGCTAATATTAATAATAGACTCTTCTTCACCAAATGGACAAGAAGGTTGAATCTGTGACGGTTCAACGACCTTTTGTTATTTTTATATCATTCAGTGTATAAAACAAATTAGAGAACACAAGCTAAAATGATATTTATTCAAAAAAGATGTTCAAAATTAAATAAAGTTAAGAGTATATTATTAAGGGTAAATTAGTCAGAAATCAATTTTCTCCTTAATAATAAATAAGTTAATAAAATGTAAAATGCTACAGATTTCAAGGGAGGTAACGGTAAGATAAGACGGGTGGTCTCTAAAAATAACCTTCGATTTTATTATTTGGTTGGATAACTTTGTTTTGAAGATTAAATTATGTTGAGCTTAAAAAACTTATGACTACATTCTGTGTTTTTATTGATATAAATTTTTATTTGCAGTCTAGATTGTTCAAAAAATTATCACTTATATTTTTTGTCAAATAACAATTTTATGTTTTTGTTTAAATTTAAAAATATTCTAATATTTTATTTTAATTACTATTTATATGGGTTGTATATTTATTTGTGTTTAAACATAAATTATACTCGTTCACATATTTAAAAACAAATCATCTTAATCATTTTGAATTCAGATCTAGAGACAACATCTTTATATTCAAATGTGCATTCAGATTCAAACATCTTAATATTAATGAAAACAAACGAGGCCTTAGAGAATCTCCTTTTACAAAGCCCTCCAAAATCTGCATGAGTAGTTCAAATGGGGATTCCTCACCTCGGAACTTTCACCTTCCAACAACTACGCGTCAGTTTGGCTATATGAATCCTAGCTTAATCATTCTTCATTAATAAAAGTAGACATTTCTGCTAGCAAAATCAAGGCTTACCAAGAGTACTAAGAACCTAATCCAAAATAGTACAATACATAAAAAAAACAATCCACAACTGATAGTACCTTCCACCCACACCAGCCCCCCAAAAGGAACAACCTGCTCAACCATATAATTTTTAGCGAAATGTTAACCTCGACCATAACAATTGGGCATTCTTCAGTAAATGTAACAAACAATATGGCCCTTACATTGAGGCACTTCCATTAGAGCAGAACACACTGAACAATGTAATGTGAATCAGGATTAGAAGTCAAAGATCAAGACTTCTAAAGATAAATCAAAAAATCAAAATAGTAAGTCAAAAAACAAGTTCATTACAACATTTTTTTTTAGTACAAAACTCAAAACTTCACATGGATGTAAAGAACAATTCATCAATATCTCCTACGCAATAAAGTCAAAAGAGATGGTCCCACTGGAGACCTTCATTTTAAGCATACGGCAGCCTGGAATGGCCATTTATCCATGTTCAGAAATAAACTAGCTCTTGCTGACCTCACATAGGGATATGGAAGTAATGAACTAGAAGTTGGTAAAGTTGAAGCTACTATTACCAACTCAAAGTGAGAAGCTAAGCTCCTTTTTTCTTATTGCCTCCTCCATATGCAAACTTAGATTTGATTGAAAATCACCCAAAGGAAATAGATAAAGGCCATCCAGAGGCTAGAGCAATGACTAGCAAACAGAGAAGATGCACAGTGACTAGAAAGACAGAGAGAGAAAGAGGAAGAGGAAACAGTTACCAGCTTTGCATAACCTTCACTCTCTTCGCGAAGAAGGTTAAACTTTGTTTGCTGATAAAGAAGACGAGTGTTTACCCTAACCTGAAATCCATTACAAAAGGATATCACACTTGAGGAAAGTATCTTTGTTCACAATTGCAAGCAATATGTTGGAGTCCATTGAATAGAAACCAACAAAAGCAAAGAAGAAAAGGACAGATGGGTTCATTAACATATTAGCTGTTTGTAATGAAAAGGAAAGAGAAAATCTTCGGATATTTTTTTCAGGGGAGGACTTTCTTGATCGCCTCATTCGGGTAAAGATGTGGCTAAAGTCTCATATTAGCCAGGGGAATTTCTCCAACCCTCCGAGTCATTTTTGCAAACAACAATCATCAACTAACAAGCACAATGAGTACGAGATGTATTACAAACTGAGCCGGCAGGCCCCAGGGATGACCCCGAGCAAGAACGCTAGCCCTAAAATACATTTTAAGCAGAATGCTCTTTCCTTACTTTGGATTTAAAAAACTATACCTCTTTCGACTTCAAATCTGCAGCCTTTATCTTGATCATATCAGATTCCCACAAAAACTCTTCCTTTTCACATGAAAAAGCATTTATAAGCTTTCATTTTTCAAGCTAGTATTTAACAAGAGAAAAATTGTAGAAACATATTAAGTTAGCAACAAGAAAAAAGGTACCTCACATCGCTCCTGGAAAAATCTCAAAGGAACCAAAGCAGATTCCACGAGCCATTTTGCCTATAAAGAAGACAAACCAAAACTATGTAAAGACAAAATACATTATACTTCAAGATGGCTTTCTAATCTGAATTAATTTCTGCAGAACAAGCTGAGATTTTTTTCTTGTTTTGATTGTTAAAGTGCAGAACAGGCTGAGAATTGGCAGAAGAGAAGGAAAACGGACAGAAAGATACAGCAATAGCAACTACTACTACGCCTTGATAAGTAGATTTCAAATCAACTTCTCTTTTTTAAGAAAGCTAACAATGATTTTGTGTAAACTAATCAATGCCTAAATCCATGAGTTTTACTGTTAAGAGCAAAGTTATGAAGTAAAATTGATGACTAAAGGTTTTATCCAGGTATTTGTGGTAATTGTTTGTTACAGAGGGTGATTAAAGTCGAAACAAGCTGAGACCAGATCTCTCTCTCTCTCTCTCTCTCTCTCTCTCTCTCTCTCTCTCTCCCCACACGATCACCGCAAGGCTAATAGTTGAAAACAGTAAGCTTCATTTCTGAAATTTGCGACCACTGGGTAGCCATATGTGATCGCGCATCTGAAGTATGGCAAAACTGTGAGCTGAAGTTCTGAAATTCGAGATTACCAGACACATGCTATCTCCTGTCTGAGACTGGCCAAAACAGTGAGCTACAGTTACTACGTCATGATTGCCAAACCTATAACATGATTGCACATTGTGTTCAAAAATGAATTTCGAGAAGACAAAAGAACCACATATCCTACGTTCTTAGCAGAGCTCTATAGCAAATTGATCTTCAGGGAGGTAAATACTTACCACACCCAATGTTTACACTAAAGCAAGTAATTTATCCATACAACATTGCCGGTCTTATAGTTGTTTTACAGTACTTACCTTCCACTTTGTTGGGCATTCTTCTATCACTCAACACCCCGGTAGCACTTCTCCATTTCAACCATCCGGTTTTAATCATCTGAGTAACATCTCCATCCCATCTGTTATCCCATTCTCTTCAAACAACGAGCCTAGATATCTTAATTGTTTGCATTTTGGCACCACAATCCCACCTAATCTCATGTTGACTAAAGATACAATGCATGTATTCAGTTTTACTCATCCGAAAACCATTACCCTCTAAGGTGATTCTACATAGTTCAAGCTTTTGGTTGCCACTTCGTTAATTAACACAATATCATCAGCAAATAGCATACATAAAAATTTATGTTCTAACAAATTTGCCCTTCGAGACCAACGGAGAAACATTTGTTCTTGACCTAAAACCTTCTCCGGCAAACCCATCTTCCACCACGCTCCGAGCCAACCACTTCGCCCTTCCCACTTGCACTGCCTCTTGCAGATATAAAGTACTTGCACCATCAGAACTTGACCCCCATTCCTGAACTAAATAAGGGTAGAGAAACAATGAGGTGTTTGAGATAAAGTTAATATATCGAACTTTTTTTTGATAAAGTGAGTGATATTACTAACAGGCATCAAGAAGATGCAAGAATTACAAGATGTGTCATTTGAGCTTACAAAAAAATCTCTGGCTGCCTATACAAACTATCTAAGCCAGAACTAAAGAGTTAATAAAGTCCTGAAGTTGTTCTGCACTAACAGCAGGATACAAATTGGACCAACTAAACTAATTGGCAATACACCTTGCCTTCAAAATACCTAAAGAAGTTGACTCCCCATCAAAACATCTCCTATTACTCTCTAACCAGATACACCAAAAAATACAAGCAGGTATCATGATCCAGATCTTCTTGATGGCTTCGTCAACTCTCCATAGGCACCAACTCTTCGTAAGCATCCTTAATTGAGAGGGGTGTGGTACAGTTAAGATTAAAGAAACCAAAAATCATGTTCCATAATTCTGAGGCCACCTCACAATGAAGAAGAAGATGTCTCGTGGTTTTAGGTTCTTTTTTGCACATATAGCATTCGTTTCGGAGCTGGATGTTCCTCTCAAGATTGTCTTGGGTAAGACATGCCTCATATAGAGCTGTCCAAGTAAAACAAACAACCTTAACTGGCAGCTTGGTCCTCCAGATGAGTTTCCACGGCCAGTTGTCTATCATGGGGTTTCTAGAGCATAGTCCTTGACTGTATAATTTCCCTTTTTTTGGTATCCCCATTTGAGCTTGTCGAATGTCTGGGGATTTATGTTACTATGGTGGAGTCTTGCAAGAAGATCTAGCAGATCATTCACTTCCCAATGATGCATATTCCTTCTGAATGTTAAGTTCCAGTTGGTACCTTCTCCATTATCAGCAATAACAGAATTGGGATCTTGGGCTATCCTGAATAAATCTGGGAAATCCTCCCGAAGAGTGTTACTGCCAAGCCATTTGTCTGTCCAAAATTTTACGAGTAAACCATTGCCCACTTCAAAGTGAGCATTCTGATCAAATGTGTCCCACAACTTCCTAATACCCTTCCAGAGTCCCACTCCATAAGGAAGTGTAGTGGTTTCTGTGCACCATTGATTCAGCCTTACATGTTTAGCTATGATAACATCTTTCCAAAGCCCAGCCTCTCCCAAGTTGAATCTCCAAAGCCACTTCATCATCATACTTTTGTTATGGGCAACAAGATTCTTGATACCAAGACCTCCTTGGTATTTTGGTTGGGTGACCTTCTCCCATTTGATGAGGTGAAATTTGTGTCCCTTACTGTTGCCTTCCCGGAGAAAATCTCTTCTTATCTTGTCAATTTGCTCTAGAACGACAGTTGGCATTGGAAAAAGGGTCATGTAATAAGTAGGCAAGCTATCCAGGACACCATTGATAAGTGTTAGTCTGCCACCAAAGGAAATATATTGCATTTGCCATGTTGCCAACGTGGGACCTTTAAGATAAACAGTGTTAGAATATATATGTTCCTGATCTGTTTCATTGTCCTCCACCTTGCGTACTACGTTAATTTTCTTTTTTTTTATGACAAGGGAACCCGCAACCACTACCCTGTGGGTGGCACAGGGTAAACAGCCCGGCCGCAACAGATGAGTAGCAACAGAGAAAAGAAGAAAAGAAAAAAAATAGAAAAAAGAGGAGAAGAGGAAAATAGAAGAAGCACTTAGCTTGAAGATGCAGCAGTTGAAGATGAAGAGAAGACCCAACAATCGAGTAGAAGGTAGCAGCAGTGAAGAGGAAGAAAAGGCGCAGCAGACGAAGTCTCGAAAAGGAAGAGAAGTCACGATTGTCGCGTAAGTAAAACTATACGTCTGTTTTATAATTAAACCCCAAAATCTCGCTAAAGCGTTCGCTTAAGAGATTCTCGCTTATGGGCCATGAAGCGAACGTTGTTTCTTTGTTGCCTCGCTTCAAGGCAGAGAAAAAACTCCCCATCGTTGCGCCTTGCTTCACACTTAAAGCGTTGAAGCGAACGCTTTTAATAACACTGGTGCAAAGATTATCACCCTTTACCCGACAAACAAAAGCTTTGCATTGACTCTTATTGCTTCTTCTAGTTCGGCACCTCCCTTGTCACCTTCCGGCGAAATTTAAAATTTGGTTTTGCTCTCCACCCAAATTGGGAAGTGATAAGTGATTCCATTCCGGGAAATCGACACCTCCCTCGGCAAACTTCTACCATTGTTCGATACAAGAATTCTAGCCCATTTCATATGATTTTTGAGTTCAGTCTCCTCTTTCGTGTCCACCCAACCCCCACAAATTTTGCCTATTTCTTGAAATACTCTCTGCGACCAGAGATGAAGAGGAATACCAACTACTTGAATCCAAGTTTCCTTGACATCAATGGAGATTGAGACACTCCCCATTGTTGGGCTCCACCATTCAGGTGAAAACAGAGTTTCTTCCATTCCCATTGTCCTTGAAAGATTAGTTCGGCCATATGGCTATTTGGGAATTCGAACAAAAACATTTCACCATGCATCTCATAAATGTTCACCCCGAAAGCATACTTCCGGTTTGTCGTAGACCATCTCCTTATATCAGTGAGATTAGGACTTCCCTTGGATTCCTCCCCAACATACCCAACTAAAATCTTCTGAGGCCCATCATCTTGTGATCTTGATGGGTTATTTGGAAAGAGAGAAATTGGAGAGCTTTTGAGGGGGTGGAGTCGAGTTTTACACAGGTGAGGAATAGCCCCCGGCCACTTATTTTCTTTTGGTGCAAACAAAAGTTCATTGTTGTATAGAAGATTGGGTGGATTTTGTAGAAAATCATTTTTTGTAGATACTTTACCTTTTGGTTCCCTTGTATACGGCCAGCTCGGCCATGTTTATGAATGAAATACTATTACCTTATCAAAAGAAATGTTTCCTTTCATACTGTTAACCTCAGCCTCCCTAAGACTCCTTGATTGCCATTTACTTTCTTGAACGGCCTTCGCGACCGGGTAGTTTGCTTCAATAACTCTTGAAGGGCCTACCAAGTTTGGTTTGTGTAGCATTTAATGAACCTTTCGATCTTAAATACTAAGTCACACCAACCTGCACTCAGTGTTGGTTCAAGAATGATTAGGACTGATCTTTCACTACCATTTAATGATACAATGCTCATATGTCTCCCCGGTGCAAAAGTACTCCGAGTCGCCTGGTTTTGGAGTCACCTTTTGTTCTTTTCCATTTCTGATCTCTTAAGGCTTCTTTTAGAGTAAAGCATATCCACTCCATGATCTTGCTACTCGTGGATGACCTTCTCATCATCTTTTGACTTCTTTCTACCCAGATCGTACCACACTACACCTTAAGAAGACCATATCTAGTAATGTCAATGGACTTGAATCCAGCACTAAAGTAGATATTGTTCTCCCCCATACTTGTGAAGAAAACCTTCTAGGCTTAAAAAGAAAAAAGAAAAAGGAGAGGACTAGCTTAAGAGGAAAAAAAGGAAAATGGAATTCCTTGGCCGGAGGTTACAGCAAAAGGGAGATCCCCCCCTCCTAGAAAGTAGGAGAGTGAAAAGTCTTAGGGAATGTGCCAGGGAGCAGTCTTATATAAATGAATCAACTGCACTTAGCTATTTCTTTCACGGAGTCGTGTTTCCTCTCTCGCACTCATCATCACCCTTGATGATGAAACGAGCACAAAAATGGACTTAGCAATGAACCTCACATAATTTAACAAGTGTGGGAAGTTAAAACAAGGTGAATCACTCATACTGCCAATTTTGGCAGCAAACTTAACGTGAACTTTAAGGGCACAATGGAAAGCTACATTAAGGATTCACAGAAAAGTATGACGAGAGTGAATTTGAGAGATCTAAGCAAAATCATTTGAGACTCTATACAATGTCAATCATCATTTAGTTCCTCGTTCCTCTATGATGTCAAGGCACGAACTAATGTACTTCTCTTTATTATCTCCATCGTAAGACTTGACACACTTTGATAGCCCGGAGATGTACTTCTTTATTTTCTCCATCCACCATTAAGATCCAAATCCTATCTAGCACCATGCTTCTCCCAAGCCAACAAGTGCAAAACTTAACTTCTCCCAAACCAAATTTCATGCTCCATAAAAATATGGTTTTACATATTAAATCAGAAAATTAATCAAAGTCCCTCGACAAAATGAGCTATTACACACAAGCAAAGTCAAAGTTCCAAGGACATAGATTATGTCCTCCGTGAAACAGCTAGAGTCGAATTTCATTTATCGCCTCTGAAATTGTAATATCTCAAACCATCATATTCAAAGCCCCAATCACTCAACGTATAAGATGAGACCCAAGCCAGAGGATTCGAGTAATATTCAAACAAAAAAGAGTTTTAGAGCAAAAGGAAAGTGTTAGTATAGAAAGTGAAGTTGAGAATTTCTTTCAAAGTTACGTTATAATGTAATGCCCCACTCCCTGAGTTAGCATACGACTATGTAGACATAAAATCTGTCTGAAGTTGTGTATGAGCGTTAGGGCCAATATATCCGGCATACAATGAAGTTAAGTCAAGGTTTGAGTACCTACGGGAGCGTTAGTATAAAATAACTTATAAGCGACAATATGGACAATTTTCCTTAACGAGTCGTATAGGGTGCAACTTTGAATGAGTATATATCTTTTTTTTGGATGAAGTGAGGTATTTCATTAAAAAAGCATCAAGCAGATGCAGAATTACAAAATAAACAAAAGGGTTCACAGAGAGCATAAGTGTTAGCTCCTTTACAATCTTCAAACTAGTACTAGAGCGCTTACAAAGTCAAGAAATTGATGCAGAATTACAGAATAAACAAAAGGGCTCACAGAGAACTAGTACTAGAGCTCTAACAAAGTCAAGAAATTGTTCAGTGCTAAATACAGGGGTTAAATTAACCCAACTGAACAACATAAGTAAACATCTAGCTTTAAGAGAATGGTTTGGCGTTGAGATCCCATCAAAACATCTACGGTTCCTTTCAGTCCATAAACACCAAAAAATAACTCCAGGGATCATCACCCAGACTTTCTTGAAGGATTTATCAACTATCCATGTATTCCAGCTTGCATAGGCTTCTTTCACTAGGCTTCTTTCATATTTTGTGGCATGACCCATTCTAAGCCAAAATTGCAGCAGAACATATTCCATAGGTCCTTGGCCACTACACAGTGGAGAAGCAGGTGATTGACTGTTTCTGTGCTATCCTAACACATATAGCACTTATCATCATCCATGGAAGCCTCTTTTGTTGAGATTTTCTTGTGTTAAGCTTGCTTCCTGGAGAGCAGTCCAACAAAAACAGATGATCGTGGTAGGCATTTTGGTATTTCAAATAAGTTTCCAAGGCCATAGATCAGTGATCTGGTTCTGACAGCATATTTGATGATAACAATCTTGCACAGTGAAGGTGTTGCTTCTTCCCCATACCAGTCTCTGAGTTCTCATTCATATTATAATTTTCCACACTAGCAAGTAGTTCAAGCAGATTTCCCATCTCCCAATCCTGCACATTCCTCCTGAACATTACATTCCAGCTGTTGCCACATCTATTATGTGCAATCGTGGAGTTTTTGTCTTGAGCAAATCTGGAATAAGTTTGGGTAACCTTCCATGAGTGGAGTGTTACTTAGCCATCTGTCGCTCCAGAATTTAATATGTGAACCATCCCCTGCTTTGAACCAGACCTTTATGGAAAATTCACTCCACAACTTGCTAATGTATTTCCAGGGGCCAACCCCATGGGGTGATTTGGATGTTTTTATGCTCCATTTATCCCTTCTTTCATGCTTAGCAGCAACAACTTCTTTCAATAGACTATGGAATGTACTAAACCTCCATAGCCATTTCATGAGCAAACTTTTGTTGTGAGAAGCCAAGTCTCTAACATCCAAACCTCCCTTGTTTTTTGGTTGGTTGACTTTGTCCCATTTGATGAGATGAATTTTGTGAGACTTGTTATTTCCTTCCCATAAGAAGTCCCTCCTAATCTTGTCCAGTCGATTAAGGACCTTGCTGGGAATGGGGAAAAGTGACATGTAGTATGTTGGTATGCTATCAAGCACACTGTTGATAAAGACTAGTCTTCCTCCCATCTGCCAGGAGGACAATCTGTTTTCAAACTTCTCTATGATCCCTTGAATGAGTATATCCCCTAGACTATAAGGAGTTATGTGGTGATCTACCTATCAAATTAAAGATTATTAAGTCTAGTTTTCAATGAAACAAACCTCTTGTAAATCCGACTTTGTCACAAAAAGTTATGCACGTTTTACTACAGAGATGCGCAGCGTCCAAGTGCATGCAGGACACGTGGCACCAAGGGTATGTCAGCCAAAACTTATGTTTTTTAAGTTGGGGTCTAGGGACTTCATTTGCTATTTGTTTAGAACGTTTTGGGACTATACTCTCAAGATTTCTCCCTCTTCTTCTACGTCAAAACTCAACGTAAGTTAAATCCTCCATAGAATCAAGTGACAATCTTCCTCCAAGTTCTTGGAGAGTGATTAATCTAAGTAACAGTCTTGAAGGATAAGTATTCTCTTGGTGAATTCAAAGAGAGGTTATGTTTTCCAGCAATAGAGGTATGTCTTTTTTCCCTAATTTCGTGTACGAGATGTTCTCGATGTTTTGGGTGTATTCTACGGGTAGGACTCACAGGATGGTGATAAGAAGCCATGAGTCCAAGTTTTTCCCGTTTTGATTGATGTATTTGGCGAGGAGGGAGTATGTAGAAGGCTGTGATAGTTGTTTTTTGATGGGTTGACCTCGTAGAAGGCGAGTATATTGTTGGTTAGTGATACGAAGAACGTCGATGATTTGAAACTCTCGCGAGCTCGACGCTCGTCTTATGTTTGTTGAATTGTCAACATGGCCCGGATATGTTGTATAGTTGTTTATGGTAGCCTTGTTACTGGTCGTTATTGTGGATTGAAGCCGCAAAGGAACATTTGATCGTTGCAATACACTAAAGGATTGGAATCAAGAAATAATAGATGTTAATCGTGTCATTAACCAAGCGCTAACTAAGAGTAGCAACCGCAACATAGTTCATTGAAACATAGAAGATAAACAATCACATCCACCGTTTAGATCCAAATCCTATCTAGCACATGTTTCTCCCAAGCCAACAAGTGCAAAACTCAATTCTCCAAAATTAAAGAATAGGTCTATAGCAAGGTAGCACACAAAAACTGATGTATTTCTAAAGAATGGGGCCATAGCAGGGTAGCACACAAAAACTGATGTCCTTCTCTTTATTTTCTCCATCCTAAGACTCTTCAATAGCTAAGATATTTTTTTGACTAGTTAGATTAAAAAAATGTTTGAAATAATAGCCTCAAAGGCTAGACTGTCCCAAAAAAAAACAAAGAGACACAAGTAAGGCACACAAAAGAATAAAGGAGATCAGGCTAACCAGCTTGTTAACACGTTGACGATTTTCTCCTGGTAACGACAGCTGCAAAGCAAAAAAAATTCCAATGTATCAGTATGATAAATGTCCTAAAAGAATTTTCAATGCCATTGCATAAATTAGTAAGTGCATTGACGAGGAACAAGAGCTAGCTTCTTGCAAATTTTTGCTAAAGACTATGAACTTAATCAAGCTCTTCATTTAAAAAGGAATATCCATTAATATTTTTCTCTTACATAATATGTGAAACCAAAAGAATTATATAAGCCATATCAACAAAAAACTCGCTAAGGTTGGCATTTGAATTGGAAGAACCTTTGCTCTGGAATCTGGATTGATTTTGTAATAATTGGTTCCCTTGGAAAAAAATATAAGTGTTTGCAAATAATCTTGGAATAATTGGTTTTTAGATTAAGGAAAATCCACAGAGTATTGCAATTGTCAAAAGGGATAGTAGCATTGCAATTAAGAAGGGGCCTACTTTGATAATGGACTCCTTTGGTTTTGAACAGCCAGCGAGTTGATTTCACAACCATATTTTGTTTAGAAACCAAACTGAATTGTATTCAAAAATTAACTTGATTGATTTTTGAACCAAATCATCCCTAAGATTTTTTTAATAATTAAATGGATCCTTAGATGAAGAGGTCGTCTCTATTAGAAAGCCATATTTGCGATAGAAGAATAAGACATCAGAATTCAGAAGTTGGTTTAATACGAAAATCATCAGTCTACATCTTGTATCTTTATATGAATTTTGATTTTTGTAACTTGTGAGGGTTGTATACAGTATTGCTTGTACAAAATATACTTGTACTTGCGCTAGAAGAACAAGACATCAGAAGTTGGTTTAATACGAAAATCATCAGTCAACGACATAGAGCCTATATCCACTAATTTACAACCAATCTATGGAAGTGCTAATTGCTTCTGATCTATCTATAACTACATGTTTACACCAAAAATAATATAGAGCTATACAGTTAAACTTAAATCTCTGGATACTGCTCTACTTCCCTTCAAAACATCTCTGGTTCTTTCTAACCATACTGACCACCATATGCATGATGGGACAGTCTTCCATCTCTCCTTTCCATCCCTGTTCCAGCACTTCAAAACCTCCCTCACTCTCCCTGGCTTCACCCATATGAATTTCCTCATATTTGTGAACATTTGTCATAACTGATCTGTCCATTTGCAATGTAAGAAGAGATGGTTGATTGTCTCTACTTGCTCTTCACACAAAAAAAACCTGGAGCATAGATGAAAGCCTCTTTTTCCCAGGTTCTCTTGGGTAAGAACTGCCTCCTTTGCTAATAGCCAAGTGAGACGGTTAACCTTGTAAGGTATCTTTGTTTTCCATATCATCTTCCAAGGCCATTATGCTTCATGTATGTCTGCATTGTTAAGGTCTAGAATTCACTGTGAAACATCCTGTGCTTTCCATCTTCCAGACCAAAGAATCATGATCCCCAGAAAGACTATTGAGCTGAGCTATGGTAGCCTGGAATTGTGCTCTTCTGCTCATCTCCCCGTCATTCAAATTTCTCCTAAGACGTAAGTTCCACCCCTGACCAGTCCATAGTTCAGCCACAGTAGCTTGTTGTAGTCTACATAGATTGTAGAAGTCTGGATACAACTGACTAAGGCCTCATTTGTTTGCACTTAATGGAGGTCTGAATCTGAATGGTTCAGACCTTAGGCCATTAAGTGCATTTGTTTTTATTAAGATTTAAGCACTTAATTAGTCTGAATAGGTCTTAATCATTATGATCTAGAACAAAGTCTTAATACCATTAAGAGGTAAACTTGTATTGATAATATTCACCATCACTCTATCCACATTCTCCAGTCACCACCAGTTACCACCTTTGTCATCACAACCACCACCACCATTGTCAACCACCATTACCATCGTCAACCACCACCACCAGCCACCACTACTATCAGCCACTACCACCCCTACTACCTCCATCATTATATATAATTATATCCATTGTCACCACCATCACCGCCACCTCCAACACCACTGTGGTCAATCCCTACAACTAACCAACTCCACCATCACAATTAGCACCGCCGCTAACTACCACCAACACACCGTCAACCATCACACGTTTTTCAGCCACCACCACCACCGTTGTCATCGTCGGCGCCACCTTCACCAGTATCAGCCACTACCACCAGTACGGTCAATCCCTACTACCAACCACATCCACCATCACAACTAGAACCGCCGCTAACTACCACACATTCTTCCATCAACACCATCAACACCGCCAACTACTAACCTTAACCAACTTCACCATCACAAAAACCACCACCAACACTTCCAATTGCCACCATTATGACAGTCACTACAACATCAACCACCTCTACCATCACAACTATCACCGGCAACATTATTAGCCACAAACACCAACAATTATCACCACCACTACCATTACAAACCATCTCCATCATCACTAGTAAACGTAAATGTCTCATTTTTTTAATCAAATAATAATTTTATTTTTATTAAATTAAGTATTTTTCTAATATATAATTAATTTTTATTTGAATTGTACTTTTATTATATTTATAAATAAATAAATTATGCATATTCAGATGTTGAAAAACAGTCTTAATTGTTCAGTATTCAGATCTAGAGACAACATCTTAATCATTCAAATGTGCATTCAGATTCAGACGTCTTAATCTTAATGAAAACAAATGAGGCCTAAGTGACTCTTCACCACACCATCTGTCTTTCCAGAAGGACACCTTCCTGCCATTGAAGCTTGATCTTTCTAGAATCATATCCCACAAGTTTCTGATAGATCTCCAAACACTAGAACCATATGGAGAATTCACCTTTGGTGTCATCCACTTATCCTCCATTCCATACTTAGCTGTAACCACTTCCTTCCATAGAGAGATTTCACTAGAAGCAAATTTCCAAAGCCATTTCATCAGAAGGCTCTGGTTCTGAATCTTCAGGTTTTTGATGCCCACACCCCCTATCTTCTTACTAGTGGTCATTTCCTCCCATTTGACAAGGTGATACTTTCTTGTCTTCATTACCTTGCAAAAAGAAAGTTCGTCTGAGTATCTCAATTCTTTAGATCACACTAGCTGGATCTGGGAAAATAGCCATCATGTATGCAGAAAGAGCATCCATCACACTGTTAACCCAAGTCAATCCCCCACTCCCGACCCGGACAAATACTGACTTTTCTAGTTTGAGAGCTTCCTCTCACTCTTCTCAATCACAGGGCTCCAAATGCTCTTTGATTTACTCTTAGCACCCAAGGGCATCCCAAATAAATGGTGGGTAGTTCCCAACCTTTCCTCCCAAAATATCAACCAGATCATCTATATGGGCTACATCAGTAATAGGATATATGTAACTTTTACCCCAATTAATATGTAGCCCTGATACAACTTCAAAGATGATAAAAATGGCCCTCAGCATCAGTAGCTACGCTCCTATTGCTTCACAAAACACTAGTGTATCATCTGCATATTACAGATGTGTAATTTCTACACTGTTTTCTACCCTGTTCCCCGCTTGAAAACCTTTAATCCAACCCTTGCCCTTAGCAGTTGTTATAAGATTACTCATTCCTTCATTGCTAAGATGAACAAGAAGGGGGAGAGAGGATCCCGCTGTCTTGGCCCTCTTTGAGAAGGAAAGAAGCCAGTGGGACTCTTGGTGATTAGCACTGAGAATCTGATTGTACTAATACATTGTTTCATCCATCTAATCCATCTAGTACCAAACCCCATCCTCTGTAGCATATACACTAGATAGTTCCAGTTCAGGTGATCATTTGCCTTCTGGATGTCCAGTTTGCATAAAATCCCTGGCGGCTTACTTTTCACTCTTGAATCTATCCATGACTTGTCTCCCCTTTATGAATGCCCTCTGTTTGTTATCAATCAGCTTGTGGATAACTTTCTTTAATCTTTCAACCAAAAGCTTTGAGATAATCTTGTAAAATCCCCCAACCAGGCTGATAGGCCTGAAATCATTCAATTCAATTGCCCCTACCTTCTTAGGGATAAGAGCTACAAATGTGGCATTAATGCTCTTCTCAAATCTTCCTTCCACGTAGAAGTGCTGAATAGCAACAACAAAATCAGATCTGATAATGTCCCCAGCAGTGGCTAAAGAAAGCCATAGTGTATCCATCTGGCCCAGGGGCTAATCCCCTGCATAAGCCCTGATACTCTCCAAAATTTCTGAGGCTTCAAAATGTGGTGCCAGGAGATTAAAGTCATCTGGGGCAATCTCTCATGTTTAGTTGTGGTCTCCATCCTCTTTTTTTTTTTGAGTAAAGGGTAACTTGTACTTCATATCCAACCAAAAACTCAACACCTACAAATCAGGTGTTAGGTGGAAGTATTACTTACACGGAAAAACTCATAAGAGTTCCTTGTTAGTCTAGTAAATTACAAACTGTCTATAAACTCTACAATATTTTCTATCTCCCCCAATGGATCTTGTTTACACCAAAAATAGAGAAGGTTGAGGCAGTTCATCCTGATTTTCTGGATAGGATTGCTTTGATTCTCAAAATGTCTAAGATTCCTCTCCTTCCATACACTCCACCAAATGCAAGCTGGGATACTCTGCCACCAATCTTTCTCTGCGTTTCTCCTGCCAATGCTATTCTAGTTTTTCAACAGCTCCAAGGTTGTTCTTGGCATTGCCCAATTCACCCAAACATACCAAAGAACATGTGCCATAGGCCCATAGATTTACCGTTATCTCACGGTGCATGAAAAGGTGCTCATTATTTTCAGCTTCCTTTTCACATAGTAGGCATCTTGAGCAAATCTGAAGACCTCTTCTTTGTAATCTTTCCTGAGTTAAACATGCCCTTTTTGCTACCAACCACACAAAACAAGATACTCTAGAAGGGCTTTTAGGCCTCATTTGTTTGCACTTAATGGAGGTCTGAATCTGAATCATTCAGATAATAACTTATTAAGTGCATTTGTTATTCTTAAAATTTTACCACTTGTTAGGTCTTAAAACATCTGAATTGGTCAGATGTGAAATGGAGTTTGAAACTCATTCAGTGCTAGCGTTCTTCGGTAGCTTTTAAGTGCATTAATTGCTAAGTTGAATCAAATATGAAGTATTGATTTTATTTTAATTATTATCCAAATAGGTTGTTTGTTTGGGGGGTTTGCATAGCAGCATTCTACCAAAGTTATGCAGTATGGTTTTGTCTCATTTCAAGACAAGATATATCTATCTTTGTCTTTGCTTGTATAGTTATTAGAGGAAAATTAATTAATTTTGTGGCTGTAAAAAATAAATACAATCTCTATATCCAGTTAAGAATCTCATTAGTTTTTAAAATTGCGGATTTAAAAAATGTTTGATTAATTTGATATATTGGGTGAAATATTACGGTATATTTCATCTTTTATTAGTTTAATGATCTTATTGTGTAATATTAATATTCTCAAATATATTATTAATGTAATATTTGATTACTATATTGTTTAAATTCTATTTTGTGAAATTATATCGGGTATATTATCATTGTTGTATTGTTTAGATGTTATACTTAATAATTTTTTAATTCAACATATTCAGATGTTAAGAAAACAAACAGTCTTAATCATTCAGTATTTAGATCTGCAGATTACATCTTAACATTCAGATGTTTATTCAGATTCAGACGTTTGAATCTTAATGAGAACAAATGAGGCCTTAGTCTTCCAGATCAATTTCCATGGCCAAGTCCTTGACGTACTGGTTCTATTTGATATAGACCAATAAACAGATTTCACCGAAAATAGACCTTTGTTGGAGATACACCAAACTGGTTTGTCGGGGACATTGGTGGTGCCCTCAAAGGCATTAATTTTCTGGAGTAGTGTAATGACTGTCTACTTCCCAATCATTTAGGGCCCTTCTGAAGTTCAGCTCCCACCCATTATCTACCCATAACTGACCTACATTTGCCTGATTCTGTAAACTTAAAGCATAGAGATCTGGGAATAGGTCCTTTAGATTACTTTGGTCAATCCACCAGTCATTCTAGAAGGAAGTTTTGGCTCCATCTCCCACATTGATCTTGATGTTGGACCAGAACTCAGGCCATAGGTTTTTAATGGACCTCCAAAGGAAGAACTCAGGCCATAGGTTTTTAATGGACCTCCAAAGGAAGAACTCAGGCCATAAGTATTTTTCACTTCTTTAGTTGACCAGCTAGTCATTTGACCTTACTTGAGAGAAATGAATCTTCTCCACAAGGCATTGTCTTCTATCATAAACTTCCATAGCCATTTCTGCAGCAAACTTCTATTATGGAGGGGCAGTTTTTTGATCCCCAACCCCCCAAGCTTCTTGCTGCAAACTAGTGAAGCCCACTTGACTAGATTTTTGTTCTTCTTTTCTTCACAACCATTCCAAAGGAACTCCCTTCTAAGTCTATCTATTTTCTTCTCTACTCCAATAGGGATTGGAAAACAAGCCATCATGTAGTTTGGCAGAGCATCCAAGACTGAATTTATCAAGACTAATCTCCCCCCTCGAGATAGGTATTGTCTTTTTCAGCTTGCCAACCTCTTACCACATCTTTCCACAACATCGTTCCAAATCTCTAAAGACTTGCTCTTTGCTCCCAGAGGCATCCCAAGTTACTTTGTAGGTAGTGACCCTACTTGGCCCCCCAAATTTGCAGCTAACAGACCCATATCATCGACCTGATTTACTGAGAATAAAGAGCTTTTGCTCCAGTTCACATGAAGACCAGAGATAGCTTCAAAGATTGTTACGATAGCCCTCAAGTGCCTGATCTGGTCCACTTTTGCTTCACAAAATACTAGGGAGTCATCAGCATATAGAAGATGAGTGATCTCCATATTCATATCCCCTTTGGTTTGTGTCCCAAAACCATTAATCCAACCATTCGCTCTTGCCTTTCTAAACATATGATTGAGCCCTTCCATTGCCAAGACAAATAGGAATGGGGACATTGGGTCACCTGTCTAAGTCCCCTTTGAGAATGGAAAAAACAGTTCGGATTGCCATTGATTAAGAGAGAATTTGACACTGAAAATACAGAACTTTATCCACTTGATCCATTTGTTTCCAAATCCCATATCTTTCAAAATATTCGGAAGGAAGTCCCAGTTGACATGGTCATAAGCCTTTTCAATGTCAAGCTTGCATAGAATTTCGGGTCTTCTGTTTCATTCTTGAATCCACCAATTCATTTGCCAGTAAAGCCGCATCTAAAATTTGCCTACCTTTCAAGAATGCCATTTGATGTTCATCAACTAGCTTAGCCATGACAGACTTTAACCTTTCTGTAATCAGCTTAGCAATGATCTTGTTCACTCCCCCAATGAGGCTGATAGGCCTGTAATCCTTCAGCTCTTCAGCACCATGCTTCTTAGGGATCAATGCTATGAAAGTTGCATTAAGAGATTTCTCAAAGAATCGATTTTGGTGGAAATTATTGATGGAGTTCATCAAGTCCTCCCTCAGAACTTCCCAACAGTTTTTGTAAAAGCCCATTGTGAAACCATCAGGTCCTGGTGCCTTATCAACTGCACACTGACTAATAGTTTTGAAGACTTCTGTCTCTGTGAAGGGTCTTTGTAGCCAGTCCTGCTCTTCGAGGGTTATCTTTGGACAATCTGTGTATTCAAAAACAGGTCTCCACGTCTCGGATTCAGAGTAAAGCTTCTTGTAGTACTCAATCATCGCTGTCTTGATAGAATCTGGTTCCAAAATTTCCTCTCCACCCACCACTAACCTATCAATAGTATTATTCCTCTTGTGAGTTGTTGTCATTCTATGGAAGAATCTAGTATTCTTGTCCCCATGCTGGAGCCAAAGAACTCTAGACTTCTGCCTCCAGCTTGCCTCCTCAATCTTGGCCAACTCCTCCAACTCTACCACCACTGTTGCCCTTACCAACATTTCATCCACGGTCAGCTCTTTAGAATCTAGCAGTTGGTTAAGGTCTGCTAATTCATTCAGCAGACTATTTTTTTTGTTGACATTTTCACTGAACTTCTCCTTGCTCCATACATTCAATTTTTCCTTCAACATATGCAGTTTGATGCTAAACTTATAATCAGGGCATCCATCCACTTCAAAGCTATTCCACCACCCTAGGACCAAATCCACAAAACCCTCCACTCCCAAACACCAGTTCTCAAATTTAAAGTAGGACCTCTTATGCTCCCAGTTGCCACATTCCAAAAGAATTGGAGTGTGATCAGAAATTACTCTGGAAGAGTCCTCTGTCTGATGTCTTTGAAAGCTTCCTCCCATTCCATTGAATAGAAAAATCTATCCAATCTGGTTGCACTGTTGGTATAACTGTCTTTGAACCAAGTGAAATTCCCCCTTTTAAAGGTGGATCATGTAGTTCCATTTCCTCTACCCAGTTTGAGAAATCAGACATTATGTTAGTAATTATGCGGCATCCCCTTCTCTCTACCATGTATCTGATGGTATTGAAATCAGCACAACTAACCCAAGGCCCATCCGACAAACACCTCATCGCTGCTAACTCTTCCCAACATTCATTTTTCTCCATAGTATGGAAGGGGGTCCTAATTGAAAAAGGCCAATACTTAGAGTCGAAACTATAAGTCAAAGAGTATTGGCCTTTTTCAATTAGGACCCCCTTCCATACTATGCTATCCCATAGTAGCATAATCCCCCCCGACTTCCATCAGCCTCTAGGAAACCACATTTCATCCACCTGCTAGACCACAATTGTTTAGCTATTATCTCCACCTCAACTTCCTTATCTAATTACGTCTCTTGAAAACAGTAGACGTCTGCTTTCCATTTATTCATTAAACTCTTAACAGTAATTCTCTTAGAAATCATGTTAAGCCCCCTTACATTCCAGGACAATAATTTGACCTTCATTGATAAGTCAAACTAAGAGCTTTCTCCCTATTTCTAACTCCTTCCACTTCTTCATTCAGTTCAGATTCTATGTTCTTCAATTCGTTTTTGCCAATACCCTACTTCTTGGTGTTTTAGACTTACTCTCTTCTTCTTTCTGTTTCTCCAGGGTGATCTGCCTCTCATCCAGCTTAATTAGCAAGGCAAGAGCTTCCTTTTCGCAGCCAATAAAGGCAACCCCATACTTGTTTCCCAATTCCAAAATGTTACTGTTAACCCAATTTGATGCTTCCACCTCTGCTTCGATGTGATCTTGTGATTGCATATTTACTAGTTCTGCATCATGTGTGTCGTGTACCTGTAAGAGTTGCATATTGTTTTCTACTTCCTGAGTTCCAGTCTTATTTCCCCCTTCAGTAGAGATGACCATCTCCCTATCCCTCTGATCCTCACCTTCCCTGGGAGTGAATAATTGTATGCCTGGATTTTTTGAGTCCGGGTTGGGCGGAAGAGAAGTTCCTGGAGTTTCAGGCCTTGCAATCCTCTCTTCCCATTCTTTGAAAGTATTCAGGAATTTTTGACGCGACTTCCTTTAAGTTCCAAAGAAACGGATCACTTTGATATAAACTGGTGGAGGTCTTAAAACCCTCCCCGTGCTTTGCATGTGTTTACCCCTTTTCATTAAGAGCCTTTTCAGTTGTGGTATTAATCAAAGGATCCAAGAGGCTTTGTTTTGGGCCTAGCCCATCTTCATTTAAACCATTTCCAATCTTCTGACCCAATAGCCTATTGTTAGTCATGTGTAAATCATGTGGCGTTGACTTAAGGCTAGCATCCAAGTGCCTAAGCCTTTGCCCACTGAAAGCGACTTCACCATTTTTAGAAGAGTTGTTCGGGGACCTCGATACCCGCCGGGTAAAGCCATGGCCTTTTATTTCTAAGCTAGCTTTGTATTTCACCGACGATTCCACTCATACAGGCATCGTGAACAGGTTGCCACCATTTTCGATCGAAATCTCTTTCGGAATAGCTGACCCGTAACCCTGAACTCTGATTCTAGCCCATTTTAGGTGGTTACGAAGGCTCGTTTCCTCTTCTATTTCCACCCATTCTCCGCATGAATCTCCGATGGCCTTGGAAGGTATTTTGCAACCATAGATGTAGCGGAAGACCCACAATTCTCACCCAAACTGAGGATGGATTTGCCTTCTGATCTATCACCCCTGCAACCGGCAACCACCATTGAAATTCCACTGGGAGTTTCTTCCATCCCACGGGACCCACGCACCCTTCATGATTTGTTCAGCTACCGTTTTTGTTGCAAACTCAAAGAGGAATTTGTTATTCCCCATTTCATAGATACTGAGACCATGGGCTAGTTTCCATAGGGCATTTGCCCATCTTCTGACTTCTGAAAGAGTGACCAACTCTCTGAAGTTTTCGGGGAAGCATCCAACCAAACATCTTCTTAGCACTTCATTTTGAAGACCAGTCCCTTCATCAATGCTTATAACTCCCCCCCTTTCTTGGTTCATAGTCTTTAGAGCCTTTATTACCTTCCCTACTCGACCATTTAAAGCTCCTGATAGCTTCAGAGTATGGTAGGTTCTTCTCGGTCATTCTAGGTATAGGCCTAGCAGGACGGCCCTGTTTCTTCAAGAAACCTTCTATCTTATCAGCAATAAAATTCCATCTTGCATTAAATGCCAGTTCCAGATGCCATTACTCATGAAATTTTGTCTAATTCTAGACTCTTTAGTTCATTCATCCCCCTCTTCTTCTGAATTTTTTGATTTTTCTGATCATTTTTCTTCCCCTCCTAGTTGCTATCAATCTTGAGAAACAATTCAGTTGCTCTCTCTTCACAGCCCATGAAATCAACCCCAAATTCTCTACTCATCTTGATAATGTGTTGTTGAATCTAAACCAGTGTATCAACCTGTGAATTTCCTCTACTGGAAAGTGAATTCCAAGAGGGATAGCTTCTTCTGTGCATAAGTGGCCATCTTCCCCTTGTTCTCCCATCTCAGTTGGAACGATGTCCCCTTCCTCTCGAAGTACCACCGTGTTGTCAGTGGTCTTTGAGAGATCTTCCCCATTCGAACTTGCCAATAAATTAGTTTTATCAGGAGCAACAGCTTCAGAAGCTTGAGCTTGAGCTTCGATAATAACTAAGTCTAAAGGCTGGGTTTGTTTATTAAAACCTTGGGCCTTTTCTAAAATTATTGGGTCCATGAAAGGCCCAACTTACTTCTCCTACGAGTTTGGCCCATTGGGTAATTAACTTTACCTTTCCCTTTAAGATCCTTACCACGTTGCCCACAATTTGAATTTTCCACATCCACGAATGTTGGCACGTGCCCCTTGATTTCCGCTACCATTAGATTAGGCGTAGACTGGTTTCTTCCATTATCCACTGGACAATGACCTTGACCCTCTTCTTCCATCTCCACCTTCCTGATGGTGACCGGAATCTCGCACCATACCGGACTAGTGTAGACGAGATCTCCGACCACTACTTCCACCTCTCTCGGAACTTTTCTCCCATCCCCCTTCAATTTGAGTCAGGCCCAGTGTCAATAAAGTCGTCGCACTTATCACCAATTCTATTTTAATAATTTGGTCATTTTTGCAATTTAGCTATTTTGCAAGACTAATATAAAAGTCTTTATATCTTTCACATAGGGTTAGTTTTTCAATATTGAGTACAACTTTGTGAGCTTAAGGATATGCCATTTTATCTCTTTGTGAACCCTTCTTGGATTCTTGGTAAATATTCCATTGTATGAGTTCATCCTCTCCTTCCATGATTTAATCTAGTAATTAAATATGTGTTTAATTGTTGGATTGACCTTCTTTCTTCTAATTTCTATTCTCTCTAATCTAATTTCTTTCTTTACTTGCTAATCCTTGTTTATTATGTTCATCTTTGGTGTCTTGAATTACATCAATTGGTATCAAAACTTGGGGAAAAAATTGTTCTACCATTCTTAATCCTGAGCTTTCTTCTATTCGAACAAAAAAAAATCGGATCTTGAAATTGGTGTGATTTTTGAGTGGGTATTGTCGGATTTTTTTAGAAAGTCTAAACAGATTGAATATAAAAATTTGGAAGCATTTGGAGTCCTGATTTGGATCAAAATTTGTCCATTTTTCATCCATTTTCGCACCTAAAATTTCAGCACCGTGTAGAATGTGAAAATTTGAGTTCTGGGGCTCTTTATGTGCGAATTTTGCCCCATCTTTGGGATTCAAGTTGATTTGAACATGGGTAAACTATATTTTTTTTGTGTAAGGTAAAGTTAACATGGGTAAACTATATTAGGTTCCAATTTTGGGATCTAATGATGATTTGTGCGAATTTTGTTGAAATTTGGAGTTTAAGTTAATTCTTTACTTCAAAAACTATTGGGTGATGCTTAGAAATGCTCCATATTGATTGGGTAAACTTGATTTGAATTAGATGTTGATAGATTTGATCAACTATGGGGACTTTGAATTGATTTTCTTGTTGATTCTAGATTCTATTCGTCATTCATAACTGATCGTTGCTAATATTTTAGGATAGTTGTTCTTATCCTTTGTATTAGTAATTAAGTGCTTTAATTTCATTTCGTGTCAATTCGTTCTTGCTTTTCTCTTTATTTTCTTTGTGGATTGTTTGATTCAAGTCCTATTAGTTTTAATTGTTCCTCTTTGTTTAACCATCAAATCCACTCTAAACCGATACTTGGATGCTTACTTTCAGTAAAGTCATTATCATAGGCTCTTGGAAGGGAGGAATCAAATTTTCCGTAATTATCAGTTTGAATCCCTAGCACAAAGAAATGTATGGTATTTTACTTGCACAACGAGGGATTGATTCTGACAACTAAGAATTTGAGAAAAAAGAGAATTACATACGCTTGTAAGTGTTTTATGTGCAAATGTTGGGGTGAAGATACGAACCACATCTCTCTCCAATTAACAACTCACTTGTGGTGGGATGAGATGATTCTGAGTACCATGGCCATGCACAATGAAGGAGGAACTTATTATTTAAGACAGAGCATAAGATGTAGCCTCACTAGCACCCATGTGGATCTTCTAGAAAGAGCGAAATAGAGTAGCATTTGAAGGTACAGAGAACGACTATTTACAGTTGAGGAATAGCCTCAGTTCTAGTTTCTTCTAGAACGCTCATGACCTTCTCATTGGTACAGTAATAGCATATTGGGTGTCGTTCGTAAAGAATCATAGTACGTTGTACATTCTCTGCTTTTTAGTATACACCTACGAGAGATTTCTCCACCATTAATAAAATCATTTATCTTATCAAAGGTTTTAGTCAAAATTGTCATTGTTTTAAGCATTTTATATCCATATCGGCATAAATAAGAGAGATGTGCTACACACAATATAGGTGTGATGAGGAAGTCATTCCAAAAGAAATTATGTATGTAAAATCTATTAAACAATTCATCACTTAGATGGTGCCTTGTATTTACATCAGAAAGCAAAATCGGAAGTGCATGTCTGGTTAACTATTCAAGGAGCCTATAAATATCATCATTGTTCCATCAATCATTTACAAGCTCAAATTAACACCAAAAGGAAAGGAAGAAGATCTACAATATCAAACATGCACAAAAGCAATCTAATTCCGAGATTTGGAACTAAATCAGACCAGGGGGGGGGGGGCATTCAGACCTTATGAGTCTGATTGCTCTGGACTTTGCAGCAGATTGGTTGTTTCTAATGTCCTATAAACCGGCTTCAATTATGCCTATGATCCCCAAGGAGAACTTAGTGCTCCTATATGTCCCTAGAGAGTTTTATCTAGCTACTTGACTATTGCAATTACAATTACATCTCATCTGCATCCTATTGTAACTCATACATATGTCCTGATAATGACCAAAGAAAACCTGAGACTCACTCCTATTTTCCACCTGTACCTAGTGCCACTAATGCAAGTGCTAACAACATATAGTCAAGTTGGCCTTCTGAATTGAGCTTTTACAAGTCGATATTCAACTAATATACTCATCAATTCATCAAACTAAGCTAATGCTTAGAAATAGAATTCATAGAACTCCAACAAAGAAATTTGATGTTCCTGGTTGGAGGTTTATAAGCCAAAATTAATTGGTGCTTGTTTGATGTCTAAAGCAGCAAGTGAATATGTGGCATACAAAGATAACCCTTGTGCCCCTCTATTTATGTCTATTTTCGCGTATTAAGAGTCATATAGTAAGCAAATATGGACAATAATTTCAAGATCAATAGTTGACAATAAGAAGAAATGGGAATAGGAAAACTTACATCCTGAGCCAATTGGGTAACAATATCAGCCAAACTTGACCCTAGCTCCTCCTGGGATGCATAATCCACAAACTCCACACACTCTAATGCCACTTTACATTTCTGAAACGGCAATTCACCTCGAACCTTAAACACCCAAAACAACGCAACAATCAGTTCACAGACCTCAAAGCAACAAACCAATGAAAATCAACGCTAGCGAAAATATCCTTTCGGGGCATGTTATGTTTGAATTATTTTACATGATCTAACCAGTATGTTGTTTTAAATTCGATAAATTTACAAACAGAAAGTATTGTTTTGTTGCAAATAACCAACTAATCTCACCAACAAGGATCAATACTTTGTCAATTAGCCATTTGTTGACTTTCCAAATAATCAAACTTGTCAGAAAAATTACCTTTTCTTAGCAACTAACCAAGTATTTCAACAAATTGTATAAACTTTTCTATCAGTTATGTAATAATTTTTTAAACTATCAAACTTGTCAAAAAACAACTTTTTTGCAGATAACCAACTATTAGTTCAACAAATTGATTAAATTACTAGTCAATTATCTAATAATCGGTTTTCTACATAATCAGACTTTTTTAAAAGATCATTGTCTTAGCAAATAACCAACTATTATTTCAACAAAAGGAATGGATTTTACTCAATTATATAATAATGGAACTTTCAAATAATCCTAAGGATCTAAAACCAAACATAAATGAATACCATAACCCAGCAGAGCTCATAGAGAAAGCGAAGAGTGGGAACTGGTTGAGAGAATTTGAAGCTAGTGTTTCCATTTTTCAACTCAGTGATGGAGTCGTCTGTAAAGTACAAATACTCCAAAGGTGAAAGAGACATTTTTTTTTTGGAAATGACAAACCCTACAACTTAGGGTATTGGCACTTGCTTGTTATGATAGAGGAACACACACGAAATGGTGTCCTAAATTGGGGGGTTTTCCATGAGTCAAGTACAGATATGAGTTGAGTTTTTTTTTTTAGGGTTTCTAGTCTTGAAGGAAAATGAATGCCTCTTGCTCTTGCTGTGCCAGAAATTTCCGATCCTTCTTTTTTCTGCTTTTTCATAAATAGTAAAAATAAGTTGCTCGGCAGGCACATATCCATGGTGTAATAATAAATAATAGTATTAAAATTAATCGAGCAAACCTTTGATATTTATTATTTTTTGATAAATAAGTAGCTTTAGATTTGTTTTTTTTTGTTGGACCTTTTTCTTGATTTGTTAAACAAGGCAAAGATTGAACACGAAGTTTAATATTTTGTAAAGTTTATATTTTAATATAACGTATCTAAATATAATTCTAAGTATATAACTTTATTCAACAATGAATTCTACTTTAATTTAAAAATTAGAGTACTAACTAAATATGCTAAATGAAATGAAAACATAAACATAAAATAAATATAAAATAGATAATACGAACAATTACAATTTCCTTACTAGAGAATATTTGAGTTAATAATTCTTTGTTTTCTGAATACAGGATAATGCGGCCATCGGGAAGTTCTTCCTCTAATAGAGGAAGAGGGAGAGGAAGAACATCTATGAGCAGAGATAATATCATTCTGGCTCAATTTGGAAACCAGAGGCTAATAGCCTCAAACATTGCAGGTACCTCTACAGGTGTCTCAGGAATTAGTACCGAACACCCGATGTATAGAGAATTCATGAATTTCATACAATCAAGGAACAATGCACCACTATCATACTCAGCTATCGTCAATGAGGAAGTGGGTGAAAATATTGAAATATACGATAAAAATGAGAAAGATGAAGTAATACTTCTGCTGGAACCAAGGGATTTATAATGGAAAGATGATCCTTGGCAAATCATGTCAAGATATTTCGATACGGCATCATATGATGTCCCAACATATAAATATAGAATGCATTATGAGATCATACTCTCATCTGTTGGGTCTGCTGAATTCCAGCATTTTTACCCCGCAAATACCAGGAAAGTTTATAACTTTTCAAAAATTATTATAAAAAAGATATTTACCCCAGAAGAATGGGGAATCAGTACGATGAAGGAAAAGGAATATACCCATCCAGAACAGAGAATAGCTACAACAACAACAACAACAACAACATACCCAGTGTATTCCCACAGTGTGGGGTCTGGGGAGGGTAGAGTGTACGCAGTCCATACCACTACCTCAGAGGTGAGGTAGAGAGGCTGTTTCCGATAGACCCCCGGCTCAAGACAAAACAGTCTAGAAAAAGGCTAAAAAAGGACGTAACAATGATACAGGATAAAAAAATAAGATAAAACTACAAGAGACGATAGGAAGTTACATGTAGTAACAAACAACAGACAAAAACAGAGCACTGCCACAAAATACTACCACGAGGAATCCAAGAACAAGAAACTAAAAGCGTATCACTACGATTACTAGTCGGGACTAATAAGGGAAAACACTCCTACCTACTAGCCTACACACACTTCTACCTACTACTCTTCTACCCTAATCCGCGTCCTCCACACCTTCCTATCTAGGGTCATGTCCTCGGTAAGCTGCAACTGCGCCATGTCCTGTCGGATCACCTCTCCCCAATACTTTTTCGGTCTACCTCGTCCTCTCCTGTAACCATCCATAGCCAACCTCTCACACCTCCGCACTGGAGCATCCGTGCCTCTCCTCCTCACATGTCCGAACCATCTCAACCTCGCTTCCCGCATCTTATCTTCCACCGACGCCACACCCACCTTATCTCGGATATCCTCATTCCTAATCCTATCTCTCCTGGTAAACCCGCACAACCATCGCAACATCTCATCTCCGCCACCTTCATCTTTTGAATATGGGAGTTCTTTACTGGCCAACACTCAACTCCATACAACAAAGCTGGTCGGACCACCGCTCTGTAGAATTTGCCTTTAAGTTTAGTAGGCACCTTCTTATCGCACAAGATTCCAGATGCGAGCCTCTATTTCATCCACCCAACACCAATACGATGGGTGACATCCTCATCAATCTCTCCATTTCCTTGGATAATAGACCCAAGATACTTGAAACTCCCTTTCTTTTGGATGACCTGTGTATCCAGCTTCACTTCTACGTCATCATCCTGAGTCGCCTCACTGAACTTGCACTCCATATATTCAGTCTTGGTCCTGCTCAACCTAAACCCCTTCGACTCGAGGGTCTGTCTCAAAACCTCCAACTTCGCATTAACTCCTACGCGAGTCTCGTCCACCAAAACTACATCATCCGCAAATAACATGCACCATGGCACCTCACCTTGTATTTGCCGCGTCAATACATCTATTACCAAGGCAAATAGAAAACGGGCTAAGGGTCGATCCCTGGTGCAACCCCATTAACACGGGAAAGTGCTCCGAATCTCCTCCCACAGTTCTAACGCGAGTCTTGGCCCCCTCATACATGTCCGTAATTGATCTGGTGTACGCCACGGGTACACCTCGAGCCTCCAAGCACCTCCAAAGGACCTCCCTAGGGACTTTATCATACGCCTTTCTAGATCGATGAACACCATGTGCAAGTCCTTCTTCCTTTCCCTGTACTGCTCCACCAGTCTTCTAAGGAGATGAATAGCTTCTGTAGTCGAGCGTCCTGGCATAAAGCCGAACTGGTTCCCTGAAATAGGCACGATCTGTCTCAACCTCAACTCCACCACCCACTCCCCTACCTTCATAGTGTAGCTTAGCAATTTGATACCCCTATAGTTGTTGCAACTCTGAATATCGCCCTTGTTCTTGTACAAAGGAATCATCGTGCTCCATCTCCAAGCTTCAGGCATCTTTGCCGTTCTAAAAATACCATCAAACAACTCGGTTAGCCACTTCCCACCTGTCTCACCCGAGCTCTTCCAAAAATCAACGGGAATCTCATCTGGCCCCGTCGCCCTACCCCTTCGCATCTTACGAATCGCAACCTTAACCTCTTCAACCTTTATACGGCTACAATAATCATAGTCACGACGCCTCTCTAAGTGTGCCAAATCTCCCAGCACAAAGCTTTTGTCTCCCTCTACATTCAAGAGTCCATGGAAGTAAGACTGCTATCTCCTCCTAATGAGTACCTCATCTACTAGTATTTTACCATCTTCGTCCTTGATGCACTTCACTTGGTCAAGGTCCTGAGTCCTCCTCTCTCTAGCCTTTGCTAACCTGTATAACTTCTTATCCCCCCCTTTATCCTCTAAAGCTGCGTATAAGCTTTCAAAGGCTGCCGTTTTAGCTGCCGTTACCGCTAACTTAGCCTCCTTCCTAGCTATCTTATACGCCTCCCTATTCCTTCGCCTCTCCTCCTCATCCTTACTCTCTACCAACTTCGCATATGACCCCTTCTTTGCCTCCACCTTTCCTTTTAATTACTGGGATTATATTGAGAGCTTTAATAAATCCTTATTATATGAAAATGCTAATAAGAAGCATTCATGGTTCATTAAAATATGTTCAAATGTATTCAGGCAACATATACCAAATTGGTTCTGTTAGTGGTGGACTTTATATGGCCCAACCTTGAATATCTTTCCAGAAGATTATAAAAAATTATATGCTGAATGGGTTGATGTTTCTCCCAAAATAATGAGACTACAACAAGAAGACATATATTTTAAAGGAATATCCTTGATGTATTTCTTTATAGAATTTTCTATCCCATGGATAATGAAATGGACCATAGAAGTTCATACAAATGAAGAAAGATTTCCTTGCTTAAAAAGGAAGTTTCATACGAAATTTTGGAGTAAATTACTCCAAAAAGATATGGAGGGAACACTTCATGGACGTGAGATAATAGACTCAATTAATGTGGCCATTGAGACTAGCAGAAACCAAGCAAAAGTTATACAAGAAAAGGATGATATTAGTCCTTTTAAACATATAACCAGAAAATTACAGATGAAGCAAGGAACTATTTCTAAATCAGAACTCCTTGCATCATATATGGAAGAAGTTAAAAAAGATTTAGCAAAAAACATGGGTATAGAATTCTCAGATAATATATCCATGGCCACTTCTAATGAAGAAGAAGACAACTGTGTAGCAGGAGAATCTCAGAGTATTCATAGCACAGAAGAAATGGACATTGAAATGTTTTTACAACAGTTCAAGAACCAGATAGAAGAATCTTCCAGCTCGGACAAAGGAAAGAAGATTGCTGAAGGATAAAAGACAAAAAGTCATATGTCAACTTTATTAAAGTTGGAATCATCAGAATTATGGTAAGTTTTATAAAGTAAAGGACCCCAGGTCCAATAATGTAATAGGACGTAAGCACTTACGTCATATAGTTTAGGTCTTTTTGTCAATCCCTTCTATAAAAGGGTTACTTATTGTATGTAGGAGGCAGGCTTCAGCCAACCCTTCAAATATTACTCTCTCTGTATTTCCATAAGTATTGAAATAAAATCATTGTGCATAGTTTAAAATCACTGGTCTCCACCTAAGGTATTTATCTTTTCCAAATCTTCAATTCTGAATTGTTCTAAGATCTTATCGCCTATATGGTAGGCTAAACACCTCGTGTTGGACTAACAGCAACTGCAACTATTAAGACATGGTTTGAGAAAGACTGTTCCGATGTCTCTAAGGTCGAGGTCATATAATTTAGGAATAGAAAGAACTTGGCTTAGTCCGGAGTTCCTGATTAGGCCCATGTCATCCATGTGGAGGCGTTTATTTGGGCTAGATTGGAACCGTAAAAGTTCTTTCCATCCCTAGATTATATGAGTCGTAAATGAGCCTGTAGTTACATCGAAGCGATCCTACCAACGAATGGCTATTTTAAATGCTGTGAAGGATGAAAGTGGAATCATTCCAAATGTAGTCTACACATTGGTCCTAACTATTATAGAACATTTTTCTGGTAGATGGTCAGATAATAGTGAGACCATTAGGACTATGCTTCAAAATCTTAGATGCAAAACTCTAACGTCTTTTAGATGGTATAAAGATGTTTTCTTATCGAGAGTAATGGAATTACCCGAGTGTAATAACTCTCATTGGAAATATAAGTTTATAGACGGATTCCCTGCATTATTTGCAGAAAGAGTTAGAAAAGCCCTTAGAGGAGACAGGGTGAGTATTAATTACGATGAGTATACCTATGGAAAGCTTATAAGTGTTTGTACCCAAGAAGGTCTCTCTTTATGCAACGAGATCAAGTTGAATCAACAAATTAAGAGATATCACTTGAATGAGAAACAACAATTAGGAGATTTTTGTGAACAATTTGCAATTGATATGCCTGAATTCTCTAGAAAGTCTAATAGACATAGAGGAAAAAGAGATCATAAGGAAAAGCCTTATAGGCAGCACAGGAAAAAGAAACGCCTGGATAAGCGTGAGACGAGAAAAATGGATTCTAAAGGGAAAAAGGAGTTTTATAAGAATTATAGACCAAATGCTTGCCACAAATGTGGTAGAATAGGCTATTATGCGAGAGATTGTAAGGTTAAAGACAAAATCAAAAGTCTTGACCTAGAGGATAATATAAAGGATTCTTTATATAAAATTCTCCTTAACTCTTCTCCGGAAAATTCGAGCCAAAATAATAGTGACGAGGAAGAATCCTCTACAAGTGAAGACTTAAAAGTTCTTCATGAAGAAGACTATATGACCACATCAGAGGAAGAATGTACATCTTGCCAGATCGGCCAACCTTGTGATAATAAAGACAAGGATGAATTCTATCAGTTATATTCTCAGTTCAAAGACTTGAATATTAATGTCATCAGTAATGATAATTGGATGGAAATTCTCAAGATGATTGATGATCCAAAGCTGAGGTCACAAATTATTGACAAAATTGGTGATACTAGTACTTCCACTGGTAATACTAGTATTCCTAAAAATAATACCTCCCATCATAGTGCTTATACTATGGCAGAAGTAAAGAGACAGTTAAAGCTTAGGTCTCAAAGGGATCATATTCCCACTACAATTCAAGACTTGATTGAGGAGATTAATAATCTCAAAAAAGAAATATCTTCTCTAAAGAATCATAATATGATTCTTGACGAGAGAATTAGTCATATAGAAAATAAAGGTAATGGGAAACAGGTTAGGGTTGAGGATGACCCCCCTGACATCCCTGGAGATAATTTCCCTGAGATCTCCAGTGAGTTTACAAGTAATAAGAATTTATTCTTAGAAACTATCGAGCTAATTACAGCTCATAAACCTTTGGCAAAAATAACGCTTTTTATTGATTATAACTTAAAAAAAGATTTTATTGCTCTTATTGATAGCGGAGCTGATTTAAATTGTATTCAGGAAGGATTAATTCTATCAAAATATTTTCAAAAAACTACTCATAGTCTTCGAAATGCTAGTGGTCATAAAATGGATATTGAATATAAGATTCCTAAAGCATATATTTGTATAAATAATATATGTATGCCTGAAAGTTTTGTTTTAATAAAAAACATTTCTAACAAAATCATTTTAGGAATGCCTTTTTTCTGGCATATTTATCCCATAACTCTCTGGGATGAGACTGGAATAACAGGCACTTTTGAAGGAAGAAAAATGAGAATAGATTTTATATCTCAACCATTCTCAAAATTCGTTAATGAAGTTAAGGATATGATTTCTTTAAAAAATAAACAAATTGATTTTCTTAAGAATGAGATATGTAGTCTTACTATAGAAGAAACTTTACAAAATTCTAAGATTCAAGAAAAAATTGATATTTTAAAGAATCAATTCTCCCTACAAATATGTGGAGACCACCCTAATGTATTTTGGGAAAGGAAAAAACATGTGGTAAGTCTTCCTTATGAGGAAGAATTTTCTGAGGATAATATTCCCACTAAGGCAAGACCTTGCCAAATGAATTCAGAATATTTAGATTTATGTAAAAAAGAGATTGATACTCTTCTTCAAAAGGGATTAATAAGGCCCTCAAAATCTCCATGGTCTTGTACTGCTTTCTATGTTAATAAACACGCAGAGCAAGAAAGAGGAGTGCCCAGATTGGTCAAAAATTACAAACCTCTGAATAAAGTTTTGAAATGGATTAGATATCCTATTCCTAATAAAAAAGATTTATTAGATAGACTTCATGAAGCTATAATATTTTCAAAATTTGATTTAAAATCAGGTTATTGACAAATTAAATTTCTGAAAAAAATAAATATAAGACTGCCTTTAACGTCCCAATGGGACAATACGAGTGGAATGTTATGCCGTTTGGGTTAAAAAATGCCCCTTCCGAATTTCAAAAAATAATGAATGATATTTTAAACCCTTTTAGCAATTTTATCATTGTTTATATAGATGATATTTTGGTATTCTCAAAAACCTTAGAAATGCATTTTAAGCATCTTGACTTATTCAAGAAAATTATAATTCAAAATGGTTTGGTTATATGCAGACCAAAAATGCATATTTTCCAGACCAATGTTAGATTCTTAGGTCATAATATTGAGAAAGGGAAAATTATTCCAATTCAGAGAAGTATTGAGTTTGCGTCTAAATTTCCTGACGTCATTACTGATAAAACTCAGCTTCAACGTTTCTTAGGAAGTTTAAATTATATTTCTCCTTTTATAAAGGATTTAGCTAAATACACAGCCATATTATATGACAGATTAAAGAAAATCCCTAAAGCTTGGACGGATGATCATACAAGAGCAATTAAGCATATTAAAGCAAAGGTTGATAACCTACCATTTCTCACTTTGGCCAATCCAAATTGGCAAAAGATAGTGGAGACAGATGCCTCTGATATTGGTTATGGGGGAATTTTAAAACAAATCTCTCCAGCTGAAAAACAAGAATATCTTGTACAATTTTATTCAGGGAAATGGAATAATAGTCAAAAGAATTATGCTACTGTGGCTAAAGAAATTCTAGCTATAGTCAAAAGTGTTTTGAAGTTCCAAGGAGATTTATATAATCAAAAATTTATTATAAAAACCGATTGTCAAACAACTAAATTTATTTTTAATAAAGATGTAAAGCATGATGTTTCTAAACAGATGTTTGCAAGATGGCAAGCTTTGTTAGCACCATTTGATTTTGAGATACATTATAAAAAAGGAGCAGATAATAGTCTTCCCGATTTCCTTACTAGAGAATATTTGAGTTAATAATTCTTTGTTTTCTGAATACAGGATAATGCGACCATCGGGAAGTTCTTCCTCTAATAGAGGAAGAGGAAGAGGAAGAACATCTATGAGCAAAGATAATATCATTCTGGCTCAATTTGGAAACCAGAGGCTAATAGCCTCAAACATTGCAGGTACCTCTACAGGTGTCTCAGGAATTAGTACCGAACACCCGATGTATAGAGAATTCATGAATTTCATACAATCAAGGAACAATGCACCACCATCATACTCAGCTATCGTCAATGAGAAAGTGGGTGAAAATATTGAAATATACGATAAAAATGAGAAAGATGAAGTAATACTTCTGCTGGAACCAAGGGATTTACAATGGAAAGATGATCCTTGGCAAATCATGTCAAGATATTTCGATACGGCATCATATGCTGTCCCAACATATAAATATAGAATGCATTATGAGATCATACTCTCATCTGTTGGGTCTGCTGAATTCCAGCATTTTTACCCCGCAAATACCAGGAAAGTTTATAACTTTTCAAAAATTATTATAAAAAAGATATTTACCCCAGAAGAATGGGGAATCAGTACGATGAAGGAAAAGGAATATACCCATCCAGAACAGAGAATAGCTGTTAAGTTTAATTACTGGGATTATATTGAGAGCTTTAATAAAGCCTTATTATATGAAAATACTAATAAGAAGCATTCATGGTTCATTAAAATATGTTCAAATGTATTCAGGAAACATATACCAAATTGGTTCTGTCAGTGGTGGACTTTATATGGCCCAACCTTGAATATCCTTCCAGAAGATTATAAAAAATTATATGCTGAATGGGTTGATGTTTCTCCCAAAATAATGAGACTACAACAAGAAGACATATATTTTAAGGGAATATCCTTGATGTATTTCTTTATAGAAATTTCTATCCCATGGATAATGAAATGGACCATAGAAGTTCATACAAATGAAGAAGGATTTTCTTGTTTAAAAAGAAAGTTTCATACGAAATTTTGGAGTAAATTACTCCAAAAAGATATGGAGGGAACACTTCATGGACGTGAGATAATAGACTCAATTAATGTGGCCATTGAGACTAGCAGAAACCAAGCAAAAGTTATACAAGAAAAGGATGATATTAGTCCCTGATTCGGCCACTGAAATGGAACATCCTTCCTAGCTAGCCTAGTTAAAGGTGCTGCTATGGATGAAAATCCCTCGATGAACCTCCTATAATATCTAGCCAAACCAATAAAGCTGCGAACCTCGGTAGAAGTAGTAGGTCTTAGCCAATTACGAAATGCTAAAATCTTCCCCGGGTCCACTCTAATTCCATCCTTAGACACCACGTGTCCTAGGAATGCTACTGACTCAAGCTAAAATATGCACTTTGAGAACTTGGCAAAAAGCTAATGATCTCTTAAAGTCTGGAGTATAATCCTCAAGTGCTACTCATGATCCTCCTCACTCCGTGAGTATATCAAGATGTCATCGATGAACACTAGCACGAACTAATCCAAGTACGATCTGAGCACCCTATGCTTCAAGTCTATGAAAGCTGCGGGGGCATTAGTCAACCCAAAAGATATCACCAGAAACTCATAGTGGACATAACTTGTCCTGAATGCTATCTTAGGGATGTCCTCTGCCCTAATCCTCAACTGGTGGTAGCTTGACCTCAGATCTATCTTAGATAACACGGCAGAACCCTGAAGCTCATTAAACAAGTCATCTATGCGCGATATCAGATACCTATTCTTCATAGTCACCCTATTCATCTGCCGATAATCAATACATATCCGTATCGACCCATCTTTCTTCTTCACAAATTGAACTGAAGCACCCCAAGGTGACACAGTCGGCCTAATGAAATCCTTAGCTAACAAGTCTTGGAGATGATCCTTAAGCTCCCTCAACTCAGCTAGAGACACAAGATATAGAGTAATAGAAATGGGCCTAGTGCACCTCTCCAACTCAATAGCAATGTTAATATCTCTCTCAGGTGGAAGGCCTGACAGGTCGGTCGTAAACACATCTAGGAAATCTCTAACCATAGGAACTGTCTCAAATGGAGAAGTCTTGATACTAGCATCTCATACATATGCTTGATAAGCCAAACACCTGCAAGAAATCAACTTCCTAGCACGAAGGCAAGAAATGATCCTAGAGGTGCACGACTAATAGAACCCTGCCATACAACCGGGGATACGCGGGGCACGACCATGGTAATGGCCTTGGCATAGCAATATAAAACCACCCGATGAGGGGATAACCAGTCCATGCCAGAATCACCTCAAAATCTAACATTTCTAATATCATCAAGTTACCCCAAGTCTCCAAATAACCAACAACAATCATACAGGATCTCACAATTCGATCCACTACTAAAGAATCACCTACTGGGGTAGAAACAGATACATGAATAGATAACGGCTTACTAGACAACCGCAAACAAGGAGCATAATAGGCAGAAGCATATGAACACGTAGATCCAGGATCAAACAAAGCCAAAGTTGACTAACGACATATAAAAATCATACCTGTGATCACTGCATCCGAGGACTCTACCTTCGGTCTACCATGGACTGCATAGAACTGACACCGACCTCTACCAGACCGACCGCCATCCCAACCACCTATCGTGCCACACTGGGTACCACCTCTACCCTGAATACCACCTCCTCTAGCCGGTGGATGCACTTCTCTGTTAAGCTGGACCAGCTGAGCGGCTGGCTAAATTGTACCCTGCTGGGGGCACTCTCTAGCATAGTGACCGATGACACCGCACTCATAGCAAGGCTCTAATGGCCTACTCTGCCTGGATAAACTAGCTAAACCGGTGTGGCCACCACGGCCTGATGCCCCAGAAGCTGTACCCCTCACAGATTGACCACCATAACCCTACTGACTACTCTGATCCTGCTCAAACTTAGACCCATATGAGGCTTGAATCGATGCCTGAACTGGCCGGCTAGTCAGACCCTGATGCTGCTGTGGCTGATACCCTCGGCCCCACTAGCCTGAACCTCTACCACTGTGACGAGAACCATTATAGCTACCCTAATGACGTGGCCTTTTATCTCTGGCCCCCGGATCATGATAGTGGAAATCCTCCATTGTACGAACATGATCTACTATAGCCTGGAAGAATCGCCCGCTGGAAACTAGTACCTCAGTCGTCTGTCTAAGCTCTGTCCTCAATCCCTAAACAAACCGCCGAACTCTATTTGGCTCGGTAGGAATGATCATAGCCCCAAATAGAGCCAACTGGTAAAAACGAATCTCATACTCAGACACGGACATAGATCCCTGCATCAGCCTGGTGAACTACTCTCTGCGACGCTCATAATCACTCTGAGGTAAGAACTTGGCCATAAAGGCCTCATCAAACTCCCTCCAAGTCAACTGAGGTGATGTAGACGGTCTACAAGCTACCTGGGCCCTCGACCACAGCTTAGCTGGGCCCTCCAGCTGATAAGCAGTGTAACCAACCCCGTGAGACTCCAATTACCCCAGATGGTGTAGTATCTCCTCATAAGTAGAAATAAAGTCATGTGGATACTGACCAGGAGTACCAGAGAACCTCGGCGGTGCCAATATTAGAAATCTACCTAAAGCCTTCTGCTTTGTCTTTGTAATAACTGGGCGAGGAGCAAGAGGCTGAGCATTAGAAGGTACCGAAAGAACCTCAGCACGGGGAGCCGCATTAGCAGGCTGCACTCCTAAACTTTTAATACCCAAGGCTGCCCTTGAGTGGACGTTTGTGCTACATCTGAAGGCTGATCCCTAATCATATCCAGTAACTGAAGAAGCAAACCCCAAATACCTGACGAAGAAGCTGGGGCTGATGCTGGTACAGAAGCTGGTGCTGGCACTAGTGGTACCTGGGTTGTCCCCTGGTCCACAGGCTGCTGCTCTGGGACTATCTCAGGCTCAAACTCAGTCTTAGGAGCTCTAAGTGGCGCTGCTGCCAAGATACGTCCCCGAACTCTACCTCTATGACCTCCCTGACCCCTAGATGGAGTCAAAGGCTCTCTCTCACACACTGTCAAAGATCTCGTATGAGCCATCTGCGGAAGAGTGAACCAGAACAAATGATATTTCCAGGAACTATCTATGATAAGACGCACGACATAGTAGCAAGAAAAGATCCATGTTTCCTAAAATGCCAGTATAGCCTCCCGAAGATTGAGTACAGACATCTTTCCCCTAATCCGAAGTACTCTACTAGACATTGGCTCCCATACTGATAACACCAGTTAACCTAAGATTTGATACCAAGCTGTCACGACCTAATTTTGCATGTCATGATGGTACCTACAACCCCCCTATAAGCGAACTAATCCCCGTAGCTTGGAATGGTTGGTAATGGGCTACTAGCTAACTAAGCAAGTGGAAGGATAATATATAAGCAAAAGCAAGAGATAAAGTGAAGAAATAAAGCAACTGGAATATATATATATATATATATATATATATATATATATAAAGGTAGCTAAACCATCCCACGACTTGGTATCATAGTATAGGAGCCGCTACTACATAAATAGAGTACAAGGGTCCAAAAGAATATATACAACTGTGTCTGAATAACAAAAAAGTACATAATACAAAAGAAGAGATAAAAGCTAAGCTCTGGCTGCCAGGAGCTCACCCTCGATCTTGGATGATCTAAAAGCACTCCGCATGAGTCTCCACGAGTCAACGATGATGGGCTACACTAGGATCTGCACCAGAAAGATGCAGAGTATAGTATGAGCATTAATTGCAAAGAAATGGGTACCCAGTAGACATCATAGGCTGACTGAGTGCATATAAGATATTAAAACAATAAATAGCACAAAGCAAAGAAGGTAGTCAAAGAAGCAAACAGATAAGTATATGAAATCTAGCACAGATAGAATACAAGGAGAAAACAATCATGCTCGGCTAGCTACTAGAAATATATATCACAGAACACAGGTGAAGGAAAGAAGAACACACCTGAATCCTTGCAACAATAATATATAGTAAAGAGAGTTTAGGAAGAAAGGCGGTATACCAGTAACCTCAAGTAAAAAGGGAAGGAGGGAAAGCAAATAACATAATCATGCTTGAAACAATACTACTAATAAATTCATGCTAATAACACAACCCTCAAATATGAACAATCAAATACGAATCCAAATGTAACCCTAACAAGAACCAGTACTACGATAGAATAATAATAATAAATCTACCTACAGTCCCAACGGGCGCCCATACACCCGAGGAACACATACAAGTGAAAACAAACCCTTTGGCATCCCATACTACTGGAGCGTACACTCAACAAATAGCAAACAAGGGTGGAATCGTACACAAATGAATGATATGATGCAATAGCGTGAAAACCAGGTGTAACCGTAGTACCGTATGTACTTCTTTTGGCACCGATAGGCCTAGTAGGTTGGATTCATAGAAGGACACACTCGTATACCTCAACTACACTGTATACCCCTCCTCTGTCACACTCAGCACATAGCCCCTGGTCTGAATCTGCAAGTTCTATGGAGGTCCTCGACCACATACAAAATCTTAGAGTCTCAGATTATCCAATATAACTGCCTGGAGTGTATCCGAGTCTAATCTAGTAACCAAAATCTTGAAATGAGTGCCCGGGGTCTACCCGCGTCTAATCAGTAATCAAGTCTCAAAATCCCCTTAAAGGGCACCCAGGGCGTATTTGGGTCTAAAAACAGTAGTAAAACAAGTTTGTTGCTCGACTAAACCTAGTCTAGTATCATCTTGAATCAGTAGTAAAATATGTCTAGCACTATGGCTCAACGAGTCTAGTATAAGTATGAAAAATGGTGATAAAATCATCATTTAGTCTATCTTACCCCTAGAAATCCATAAAAATCAGTTCCAAACCCTTTATAATCATTTTTACCAAAAATGGACTCTCGAGGCCATGTAAGGTTTACAAAATTGTTTATAGTAGGCCCGCAACCAAAATAGTAGTAAAAAATGCAGAAAATATCTTCATATGAATGATAATGGCATACTCAAACACAATCAACAGCCCAACGGCTCACAATCAACCTATCGGCCTTACACATGCTCTAATCGCTCTACAACATTGATAACCAACTCTACAATTGAGATACCGATGTCTGGACTCGTGGACATTCCCAAATAACCCATCATTTATGGTCGAGAGGCATAAAAAAGGCCACACAGGGCCATAAGGATAATATTACCAACTAAAACGAATACTACAACGATACGAGTGAAAGAAAATGGACAGAAATAAAGCGGACCAGGTCTTGGGTGCCAAGCTAATAAAATCCAACCCAAGGATGCTAATTAGTACAATTATAGCCTATATATGCAGATTCTAATATAGAGAAGACCATAACCTACCTGTCATCCAACGACAAGCTGCTGGAATGATTATGTTCAAGCCTGAAGTGCTCCGAGAAGTCCCAAAAGGAAACCACACTATCACAAATATAATCTATGCATTAAAACAAGACTAATGATACTCATATTGCTAAAAGTTTAGTCGGGTTGAAATTTGGATCACAAGCGGGCTCGTGGGCCCCATAACCCAAAGCCAGAAATAAAAAACGCATAATGATTCCAACTTTCCAAGAGTGCATGCTCCGAAAATGAGCAAAAAAAAGCCAGCAAGAAGGGCTCAAAACAACCCACCATCTATGAGAATTAAAGAGGGAACCAAAGAACAAATTACCAAAATTAAAAAGGGAGAATTTACCTACCACGAGAAGAGGGAGCAAGTCTACGGCATGAAATCCATGCAACGACGGACAAGCATCCCTAATTCAAGCCACTACAACCTAGAAGACACCCCAAGCTTCAATGAGTACAACAATGGAGGTTTAGGCCATGTAAAAGAAGGATTTTGGGGAAGAGGACTTACGAAAACGAGGGAAGAAGCGAGTAAGATTATTAATTTATGAATTCCCAAAGCTAGATACTGATTTGGAACAAGTTTTAAAAGAGGGAAGTGTTTTTAGAGTGAGAGAACCATGAAGGAAATGGCTGGAAATTCGAGGAATTCCACTTAAATAGTGCAGGTTGTAGACTAGCGTAATCGCGTTGGCCTAGCACAATCTCGCTGAAGGGGGAAAAAGCGCACAGACGCGATCGCGCCAAAGGGGAGATGTTGGTGCTGGAGGCCGGCACACTGCCTAGTACCATCAGCGCTAGCATGGTACCATCGGCACTAAAGAGGAGCAGCAGGCTAGCGCGATTGCGCTGCCCTGGCGCCATTGGCTCTGAACAACTGCCTGCTGCATAAAACTAGCAAAAATTAAAACTTCCACGGGATGTTCTGGGCACAATTAAAACTCGATACTCACAAACCAAACATGCTACTAGAGTGAAAATGACGTTAGAGATTCAACAAAATCTATGAAACTTCCATAGGAGATCGTTTTAGAGGAATGTTGACCCAAGTCAACACTAGCTAAGACTAACCAAACACCCAAAATGAGCTTGGCTCACCCGGGACCTAAACTAACCAACTACCTAACCCAAAATTGATATTTTGGAGTTGTTGGAATTGTCGGATTTCAAATCTGATGCTCCAATCATCAAAAGTTTACCAAAGTTAAACTTCTAATTCCAACTGGCATGAAATCTCAAAAAGTGAGATAGAATCATACTGAAAGTTCTCAGGCCCCGACTAAAGGTCCAACTAGACCAAAGTTAATGTTCTAGAGCTAACGAAACTATCAAAAATTGATTTTGAGTAGGTTACCTAAGAATGTTGACTCTAGTCAATGATTTCCTAAGTTTAAGTTCTAAAACATAGAAACAACCATAAAGACCAAACGAATGGCCAAGACACCGAACCACTGATCTCAGTAAGTCATAAATTACTTGGGGTTTCTACATGAATGCTCTAACAATACAAAAAAAGCAAAAATGTGGGAATGACCGGAAGGGTCATTACAATAAAACCTGACCCTTTGGGCCTAAATTTATTTTTGTAAAAACACATGCTCCCAGATCATAGTTTAATATGATTCCATGCATACTTGATTCGTATGAAAAAAATTGTCACTACAAGGATAGTGATAACGGAAATACAACAAACAAGAAGAAACGAAGGAAAAGATATGAGAATTAATAACTAGGAATTGAAATTATGGGCAACAAGGGGCTAAAACCCTCACCTCCCAATTGATTCCAACAACTAGATACTAATTCAACTTAACTAATCAAGGAAACCTAAATGAAATCCACAAGTGGGAGACCTTCGATTAATTAAGTAAAGAAGTTAAACTAATAATTAAGAGAGTCACCCTAATCACTCACTAATTTCTTAAGGGAATTACACTAAGCCTTACACTAGCAACTACAAGTTTTAGAGTATCAATCTTCAATATGCAAAAACTAGTGTTCCAAAATGAAGAAAAACTACTACTTATACTAGGGAATAAGAAGACACTAGCTATTACAGTTTTGCCCTTAATGAAGTAAGGGCTTTGTTTGGTTGCCTTCTTTTGGGAATTCTTGAATTCCTCCTTCCACCTCACTTTAATAGACCACCCACACATTGTATGCTTTCCTTTGGGATTCTTCAAGCTTCTCCAATGCTTCCCTTTTCATGAACATTTCTTGAAGGTCTTGGAGCTCTTTAGCTTGACTACGTGTGAAAGGCCTTGAAGGATAAGTGCCATCCAAGATAGTACCATCTATGCTTTCCAATCTAGTATCATCCTCCCCTTCTTGAAAATGATTCGTCCTCGAATCCAATTGATCACCTACAACACAAGGAGAAAGATCACTAACATTGAAAATATTATGAACATTATACTCACTTAGTAAGTCAATCATGTATGCATTGTCATTTATCCGCTTGAGCACTTTGAAGGGTCCGTCTCTCCTTGGGCTTAGCTTTCCTTTTCGAACTTGTGGGAACCTCTCCTTTCGGAAATGAACCCACACCCAATCGTTCGGGTTGAAAATCACTTCCTTTCTTCCACGATTCTTTCGATTGGCCACCTTTGAATTGTTCTTTTGAATGGCCTCTTTTACCTTGGAATGAATGTTCATCATCTCCTTTGGTCTTTGTTCAGCATCTAGGCTCACAACAACATGGCTAGACAAATGAGTCATAGTTAATGGAAACAAAGGCTTAAAGCCATAACATGGTTCAAATGGGGACATTCCAATAGAAGAGTGGAAAGACCGGTTATATGCAAATTCTATCAAGGGTAAATAGTCTTCCCAAGTGGTTGGGGTGCCCCTAATCATACACCTAAGCATGCTTCCAAGAGTTCGGTTGACTACTTCGATTTGTCCATCCATTTGAGGATGACAAGAAGTAGAAAACATGAGTTTGGTACCAAGTGTACCCCATAGATTCTTCCAAAAATGACTAAGAAATTTGGAATCCCTATCACTAACAATGGTTTGAGGGACTCCATGCAATTTAAGCACATTAATGACAAACAAGGATGCTACATGGGATGCATCATCACATTTAGGGCATGGAATGAAATGAGTCATTTTAGAGAACCTATCCACTACCACAAATATGCTATCATGTCCTCTTTTAGTCCTAGGAAGTCCCAACACAAAATCTATAGAAATGTCCATCCATGGACCACTAGGAGTAGGAAGAGGGGTATACTTACCTTGAGGCCGAGTCGTGGATTTGGCTTGCTTGCATTCGATACATTGTCCACAAATCCGCTCCACATCATGCTTCATCTTAGGCCAATAAAATTGTTCCATAAGGATGTCAAGTGTTTTGGGTACTCCAAAGTGCCCCATCAGACCACCACTATGAGCTTCCTTGACAAACAACTCTCTCCATGAACTCATGGGCACACAAACTCGCCCATTCTTGAACAAGAATCCACTCCTCCACAAAGGATAGGTGACCTTGAGTTGATTGAGTGGAGCTAGTTCACTACCAATTTTGAGACGACGCCACATGAGGTGAGTTGAGAGTTACATACGAGGGACGTGAGCCTTTTACTACTAACCTTGCTTGTTGAGTTTTGTAGGTGCCATGTCCCACCACGGTGCAAGTCCAGTTGGGGAGAGCTCGGAGAACCTCATGGAGGTTCTTGCACACCTCTCCAAACAAATGGCGGAAATGAATGGGAAGTTAGGAGGTATGGAGGAAAGGTTGGTACGGGTGGAAAATGAGAATAGAGGGAAGACACTCCAAGTCGAAAATGAGGAGGCAAGGCGAGCATCGGTGCAATCCACCACCATTACTCCGGGGCAAGCTCACCAACTATGTTACCCTCCACAAAATCGAACCCGAAACTTCCAACAACCCACCTTCCAAACAAACAACCCTCCAAACTACCCAAGGCAACCAACACCACATCCACATCCACATCCACATCCACAACCCTATCGCCCTCCACAAGAGAACCGTCCTTTTGTGGCAAATCAAGTTTTATACCAAACTCCACTCTGAAATCCATCAAATGCATCCTTACATGATTCCTACATATCACCTCCACGAAACACCACAAAAACACCCTACCCAAACCACCAATTTCAAAATCCTCTCTATGACGACATGAATGAAGTTCACAATAATGATGAGTTTTGGGAGTATGGGGGTAGAGATGACTATGAAGGGCCAAGGGAAGGGGTCCAGCCTCGGGACTTAGGGTGGGACCAAGGAATATGAGGTCAACGCTATGGGAATTGAGGAGATAGGTTGGGGAATAGAGGAGCTAGGTATGGAGAACGGAATGATCAAGATAGGGGATTGAACACGATCAAGGTTACACTTCCAAAGTTCAAGGGAAGTAGTGACCCAGATGAATTTCTTGAATGGAAACTACAAAGTGAACGGATTTTCCTTACTAATAACATCTCGGATTCATTGAAGGCGAAGTATGCCCTCACTCAATTCGAGGGATATGCTTCCATATGGTGGGAATCCAAGAGGAGGGAACGAGAGAGTCGTCATCTCTATGAGTTGCCCACTTGGTAAGAGTTGGTTGGTCTAATGGAGTATAGGTATTTGACTCCGGATTACTACCAAGAAGCTCTCAAGAAGGTGTACATGCTTAGGCAAGGTACCAAGAGTGTTGAAGAATACTATGATGAATTTGAGAACTTGAGAATGAAGTCCAAGCTTGAGGAGCATATGCAATATACGGTGATATGATTCATGGCGAACTTGAGGCCCGATATCTTGAAGCCTTTGAGACTTAAACACTATGAGAATCTTGAAGCGGCTTTCCATGATGCCTCTAAGGTCGAAATGGATTTGAAAGATGAGAAGACATACAAGGCCAAGAATTTTTCAACTTCCTCATGGAGTAAAAACAATGATAAGTGGAAGACCCCAACTCCTCGAGAATCATCTAAAGGTAGTGGTCAAGACACTCATGTCAAGGTTGATTACAAAGCCAAAGGGAATGACAAGCAGATAGGAGGTAACTTTGAAAAACCCAACTTTCCTCGACCCTCTACCATCCAATGCTTTCGATGTCAAGGGAAGGGACATATTGCTAGTGAGTGTCCTAATAGAAGGACAATTGTTGCTTTTCTTGATGGGTATAAAACCAATGAGGAAGATGAGTATAATGAAAGAAGTGAGGGAGAGGGGGATAAAGGTGAAGGGGAGATAGTAGCTTCGGGGGATGAGGAAGAAAGCTTGGATGAGAGGGTAAATTTTGCTTGTTTCATGGAAAGGGGGCAAACCCTACTTGATGATAATGAAGAGTTGAAGGTAAATACCAACCTTTCATGTGTTGTGAGGAGAATTATGGGAGCCCTTGCCAAAGAATAACTTGACCAAAGGGAGAATCTGTTTCATGCTAGGTGCAAAATCCAAGATAAGGTGTGTTGTTTGATTATTGATAGTGGGAGTTGCACTAATGTGGTGAGTAGTTCTTTGGTGGAGCGTATGCAAATTCCAACAAGAAGGCATTCCAACCCATACAAGCTACAATGGCTCAATGAGAGTGGAGAGATGAAGGTCCTCAAACAAGCAAGTATTCGATTTAGTGTGGGCAAGTACAATGAGGAGTTGATTTGTGATGTGGTACCCATGTTGGGTTGTCATGTATTATTGGGGAGGCCATGGCAATTTGATAGAGATGTTGTGCACTATGGAAGGACCAACAAGTATGCTTTTGTGATTGACGGTAAGAAATATGTACTTGCACCTCTCACCCCATACCAAGTGAGTGAGGACTATCGGGCTATGAAGGAGCTTCGGGAGAGAATAAGGGTGGAAGAAGCGAAGAGTGAAGGTGAAAGTTCCACCATTGTTCCAAAAGAGGGAAGTGACTTGGCTAAAAATAAGAAGAACATGTGTATGATAGCCAAGCCAAACAATTGTCTAAAGGGTGTGGATGAGGAACGCTTTTTAGTGTGCCTTGTGAACACCAATCTTTTATTGCATGCTAACCAAGATACTAGCATTTTGCCTAGTATTGTTTCTTCTCTTTTACAGGACTATGATGAACTATTTCCGGATGAGATGCCCGCGGGACTACCACCCTTGAGGGGAATTGAGCACCAAATTGACTTTGTGCCGGGGTCACAAATTCCCAACCAACCAGCCTATAGGTGTAATCCGGAAGAGACCAAGGAGCTACAAAGGCAAGTGGAAGAACTCCTTGAAAAGGGATTGATCAAAGAAAGCCTAAGCCCGTGTGCCGTACCGGTTATCCTTGTTCCCAAAAAGGATGGTACTTGGAGAATGTGCATTGATTGTAGAGCCGTGAACAAGATTACAATCAAGTATAGGCATCCAATTCCAAGACTTGATGACATGTTGGATGAGCTTTGTGGATCAAGTGTGTTCTCAAAGGTTGATTTTAGGAGTGGGTACCATCAAATTCGAATGAAACCGGGTGATAAATGGAAGACGGAATTCAAAACAAAATTTGGGTTGTATGAATGGCTTGTGATGCCGTTTGGTTTGACTAATGCTCCAAGCACTTTCATGAGGTTGATGAATCATGTCCTAAAACCCTTCATCAACAAGTTTGTGGTTGTGTACTTTGATGACATACTTGTGTATAGCAAGACAATCGAAGAGCATGTAGGCCATTTGAAACAAGTGTTGATGTTTTGCTACGAGAAAGGTTATTCGCGAATCTCAAGAAGTGTTCTTTTTGTGTTGAAAAGGTAGTGTTCTTGGGCTTTGTGGTTAGTGCAAGTGGTATAGAGGTTGATGAAGAAAAGGTGGAGTCAATCAAGACTTGGCCGACCCCATCCAACGCAACTGAGGTAAGAAGTTTTCATGGGTTGGCGAGTTTTTACCGACGTTTTGTGAAGGGTTTTAGTTCAATTGCTTCCCGATTAACCGAATTGATCAAGAAAGATGTACCTTTTGTGTGGGGGGAAGAACAAGAGAAGTCCTTTCAAACATTGAAGTCCATGTTGCGTTCCTCCCTATTACTCCAACTACCTAATTTTGATAAAGCTTTTGAGATAGAGTGTGATGCTTCGGGTGTTTGGATAGGTGGTGTCTTGATGCAAGAGGGAAAACCATTGGCTTACTTTAGTGAAAAACTAAAGGGAGCTACTCTTTGGTACTCAACTTATGACAAGGAATTATATGCACTTGTGAGGGTATTGGCTCATTGGCAACACTACTTGTGGCACAAAGAGTTCGTGATAAGGACTTATCATGAGTCCTTGAAACATCTTAAGGGGCGATCCAAGTTGAACAAGCGACATGCCAAATGGGTTAAATTCATTGAGACCTTTCCATAAGTGATCAACTACAAGTAAGGCAAAGAGAATGTAGTAGCGGATGCTCTATCAAGGAGGTTTGTATTGGTCAACACCTTGGCTTCTAAAATGATGGGATTTGAAAGCTTGAAGGGATTCTATTCTATGGATCCCTATTTCAAAGAAACTTTTGATTGTCTTAGTCAAGGGAAGCGGGTTGATAGGTTCCAATTGGATGATTGAATTGTCTTGAATAGACTTGATATTTTAGGTTAGGAATTGAAATTATGGGCAACAAGGGGCTAAAACCCTCACCTCCCAATTGATTCCAACAACTAGATACTAATTCAACTCAACTAATCAAAGAAACCTAAATGAAATCCACAAGTGGGAGACCTTCGATTAATTAAGTAAAGAAGTTAAACTAACAATTAAGAGAGTCACCCTAATCACTCACTAATTCCTTAAGGGAATTACAGTAAGCCTTACACTAGCAACTACAAGTTTTAGAGTATCAATCTTCAATATGCAAAAACTAGTGTTCCAAAATGAAGAAAAGCTACTACTTATACTAGGGAATAAGAAGATACTAGCTATTACAGTTTTGCCCTTAATGAAGTAAGGGCCTTGTTTGGTTGCCTTCTTTTGGGAATTCTTGAATTTCTCCTTCCACCTCACTTTAATAGACCACCCACACATTGTATGCTTTCCTTTGGGATTCTTCAAGCTTCTCCAATACTTCCCTTTTCATGAACATTGCTTAAAGGTCTTGGAGCTCTTTAGCTTGACTACGTGTGAAAGGCCTTGAAGGATAAGTGTCATCCAAGATAGTACCATCCATGCTTTCCAATCTAGTATCAGATAGCCCCTCAAACTTTGATACCATCTTTGAGTTATGTTAGATATCTCAACTTTCCGAATAATTGAGCCTCCTATCAGCTAGCATCTGTTGGAGGGACTCAGGTATATATGTACTAAATATTCATTAATTTGCATTACAAAAATATGTAGCCACAAGGTACGCTAACAAAGCAAAGCAGAAAAAGTTAAATAAAAAACTTGATGTTTTCATCATCCAATCCAATTAAAATAATATATGTTATATGGACAATAAATAACAAAATTTACAAAGAAGTATATGTATAATTTTATACATCGATATACCCGCAGCGCAAAAGTAATTGTGGACTTATGCACTCATCGTCATCCACTTATCCTAAACCTCCAAAAATTTATCCTATTTCCTTACAAGATCGATAAAATATACGATTATATCATTCGCTTAAATCCATGATAAAACAACAAATATAAGCACCCAAATTGTATCAGAATAATAAAATAAATCTACTGCATCAGAGAAAGCTTACAATATTTCACACAAAAGTTAAATAAATTTTGTTCAATTCAACGGGAACATAGTGAAATTAAACATGATACTGAACTTACAATTTTCAAAAATAACCCCAAACTTTGAAATTCTAGAAATTGGGCAGTTACCATGAACTCCTGGGTTTTGATTTCTATTCAATTATCTTCACGTTTCCTTTAAAAGTTCTATTATCAAAAACCTAGGGCAGTCCTATTCAGATGATAATCTACAATTCATTTCTATTTAAATTTAGAGTGCAACTTTAACAAAATACATATAAGATAAGATAATTTAAAGGTAAATTCTAGTAAATACTTTTTTTAAAAATTGAAACTGTAAGTTATGAAAGATTAGTAAAAATTAAGGAAAGTTGAATCCAACTTGTACCCTAACCAAAATTAGTTCTGTCACCCCTCGAGTCTACCCCCGAGATGTAACACAGGACTTGAGAACACAAGTACTTCCAAGCTAACCCATGACCTTAGCATGACTTAAACACATTTATATCATTTAGAGCGGAAGCTTAATAAGAGGTATTGATCAAACTCCTTACATAAAACATAAACACAAATCTAGGAGATAAAGTCTGAAACACAAGCACCAACTGTCTAACTATATCTGAAAAGCCTCTAAAACTGATAGAGTGAGTTACTGGGACAAGACCCCAGCTAACTCTAAGTACTGACTGAAAGACATCAAAGCTAACTAAGAATCATAACAAGCCCTCGAATGATGAGAATTCACCAACTCTAACTAGAAATCCTATTGGGTCTAGCCACGAGTGTAGAAGCGAGCGTTTGAATCTATATCATAAAATGATGCAGCACAAAGAAGTATGCGATCAGTACTATGGAATGTATTGAGTATGTGAGATATGCATAATCCATTATAGAACATGCTTAAAACATATAAAAGCTGAAATCATGTAATAGTAGTGCAATCTGTAATGTAATGACTCAATGCAATATCATAGGCTAAAAGTATATTTATAATCATAAGTCAAAAGTAGTAAGTCTAAAATCTGAAAGCAAAGAGTCAAGTACATTCATATACTTAAAACTATTTCTGTGGGAGATTCTCGTAACTGACATAGACCATGTGAGCTATATGAAATCCAGTGTACTAACCTATACTGAAAAATATTATCCTAACCAGCCAAGGTTAGAACCATATGCATAAGGATCCTGAAGTAAGCTACAACGGGAAATCTACGGTGGCAACATAGTTTGACTGGTAGTTTGATGCCTAGACCATTTGCTTGGCCTTTTTGGCCGTTCCTTGTTTTAGAGATTTAGGCTTTTGAAATCATTGACTTCAGTCAACATTCTTGGTGAACATGCTCGGAATCAAATTCTGATAGTTTTGTTAGCTTCAGAGCGTGGACTTTGGTTTAGTAAGGCCATTGGTTGGGATTCGGGAGCTTTTTAGCTTGGAATTCTCTCTCATTCTGTGTTTTCAAGCCAATTGAGCTAGTTAGGTTGACCTTGTTCAACATTCAGAGAAGACGGCCTTGGATCGAAATTTCAACAACGCTGTTAGCTCTAGAATGTCGAGTTTATGTTAGGTAGCAGGTTGGTTTGGGTCTCGGGTGATTCAGGCTTATTTTGGGTGTTTGGTTGGCATTGGTTAGTGTTGAATAGGGTTAACATCCCTCTGAGAGGACCTCATATGAAAGTTTAGTCAATTTCGTTGAGTCCAGAATGTCGTTTCCACTCTAATAGCATATTTGGTTTGTGAGTATCGAGTTCCGATTGTGCTCGGAATGCCCTGTGAGAGTTTTAAGTTTTGCTGGTTTTTTTGTTGCAGGCCGATCCTTCAGTGCCAATGGCGCCCAGGCAGTGCAATCGCACTAGCCTGTGCATGCCATCAGTGTAGATGGTGCTATGCCAGCGCGTTTTGGACCCGGGTCAAAGCCGGGCATGTACTATGGGATTTTGAGTTTTGAGCTACACTTGAGATTGCACAGTTTTGTATGTGGTCAAGGGGTAGACCTCCATGGACCCCTGTCGTTCCTGGGCCACAGGCTATGGGCCGACGCAGCATGCCAGGAAGGGGGGTGTACAACGTAAGAGAGGTACACGGGAAAGGGCCTTCCATGGATCATGCCATCTATTGGGCCTTATAGGTACCGACGGGGGTAACATACGGGGCACTATTTTATCAGATTCATCATCAATATGATATATCACTCGGATTCCACTCTTGTTTGCTATGTGTTCAGTGTACTCTGGTTGTATGGGCGGCCGGAGGGTTTGTTTTTACTTGATTTCGTTCCTCGATTGTATGGGCGGCCGTTGGGACTCTAGGTAGATTATTACTCCTGTCATTTTATAAAGCTTGTCATGGTACTTGATTCTTGGTGGATTGGTATGTTTTAGCCTGTTGAGGCGCCAAGTTTTGGGCTTGAGTATTGAGGGGCTAGTGAGTCCTATACTAGTGAGGCACTGTTGTGCGGTCTTCTGAGCAGATTGTGGGTTTCTGGTTCTATTCCTTGTCATGATTTTGAATAGTAGCTATCGGTTATGGTAATTTAGTTATCCCATTCTAGGTTTGTATTTGTGAGATTGATCCCGATTTATCCTTATCTTGATAGTAGGTGTTTAAAGCATGTTTCTGTTAGTGTATGCCTTCTAGTTTGATTATGTTGGATGGCCTTCCTTCTTTCCTTTTTACTTGAGGTTACCGGTATGCCGCCATTTTTTTCTCAACTCTCTATCTCTTTACTTATATTGTTGTGCAAGGACTCCAGGTGCCTTTTTCTTTCCCTCACCTATGTTCTGCCTATATTTATTTCCTGTGCTAGCATTATTTGTTTATAACTCTTGGTTGTCTATTCTCTGTGCTAGTTCCTTGTGGTTTATCTATTGCTTCTGGGACTGCTATCTAATATTCTGCTTATTACTGCTTTTATATCTTATATGTGCTCAGTCGGTCGATGATGCCTACTGGGTACTCGTTTCTTAGCAATTGGTGCTCATACTACACTTCTGTACTTCTTGGTGCAGATATTAGTTGAGCTTTCACTGTTGATCGCGTTGGAGACTCCTGCAGCTTTTGGGAGCATCGAGACCAGGGTAAGCGCCTAACGGTCGGGGCTTCTCTTCATCTCATCTGTTGTACTATTACTCTTGTATCTATATTAGGGGAAATTTGTACTTATTTTTTGTTACTTCTAACACTTGTATTCTATTTAGAAGCTTTTGTACTATCGATACCAAGTCTTGGGGTTGGTATAGTTTTTTTTGTATATATTCGGGTTATTTGCTTCCGCTTTGTCTTATCTTATATTCTGCTTCTGCTTATTTTTGCTTATTGTGCATATTGGTTAGGTAATAGACCATTACTAACTGTTCTGGGCTACGAGAATTGGTTTTCTTACTGGGGGGGAGGGTGTAGGTGACATCATGACCTGAGAAATTGGGTCATGACAGAATTAAAATTTTAAAATAGAGATACTAGGTAAGGGTTCAAGTAACGTCTTAAGAAGGTTTTCAGGGCACTCAAGAACGTCCATTTAAACGATTGACCAATATTCTTGACTAACTTAATTTGGATAATTTTGAAAGAGTGATTTATTCCAAATTATTTAAATATATTTTAAAGCGCAACTTAAAGAAATAAAGAATTTTTAAAACAATTATGATGATTTAAGTTAAAGGAAAGTTAAAACCTTATTTTAACTTAAAGAAAATGTTAATGGGAGAAACTACTTTGTTTGTTTGGAAAATTAATTGAAGTGAACATTCTTTTTGACTATTATTTGATTTTTAATAAATGAAATTAAGTAAAGTGACTTTAAGCAAGTAGAGAAGAAATTGAAATGAATTAGGATAAAATAAAATGACAACTCTGAAGGGATTCATTTAAATTAATTAAATATTAAGAGTCAAACAACACAGAATTTAAAGAGGAGAAAGAGGAAGAGAAATTCCGCTAATCGTTTAAACCTTTTGCCTAAAGCAAAATGATTGTCCTAATTCTATTTTTGGACTTTGAAGCCCGTATTTAGCTGCGCTTTCATGGGTTTTATGCCCATTTTTTTATTCTGCTACTGTTGCTGACACATTTTTTAAGCAATTGCCCATGAACTGCTGCTTATTCCGTGAGTTTTACCCATTAATTACTTCTCTTCGTGTAATCAAATCGTAAGGTCGACTCGACTTGGTGCTCAAATGATTTGGACCTCAACCCAACATAAGTTATGCAAATAAGGGGGGCGAGTCCATGAGGACTCATGAAACATAAAAATAAAATTAGTATCAGTTCAAACAGTTAAACCAAATAAGTTATACTAATCAAATAGATTAGGAAATATAATTTTCAAACATTCTTAATCGGGATCTAAAGATTTCATTCTAGTAGCACCACATTAACACATAGGACTATTTCACAGCAAGTTAATCATGAAATTACCACAACATGCGATAGAGTCTTGAAACCCAAAGAAGGACATCTAATTGATTATAAAAGGTTATGACACCAAGTAATATACTCTCAATCTTACAAAAGCATAATTTGACCGATCTCACATGTATTTTGCACTATAGAATATGCCATAGGAGACTTAATCACGTGACAACTATTTAATCATGTAATAACCCTTCTGGTTATTTTTATTTTTTGTGCATTTTACCATTTTGACCCTTCCCATAGCTTTTATATCGCATTTGTGACTTGATGGGATGGGTGGCATGATTCTTGAGGTGTTCAATTTAGTTTTAAAAGGGATTCCCTATTTTAGAACTTTTGAAGTTGAAAAGTTTGACTTTGGTCAACATTCTTAGAGAACGAATTCAAATGAGAATTCTGTTAGCGCCGTTAGCTTCAGAATGTGGATTTTGGGCTAGTGAGATTTTTGATTTGGGTCCCGAGGATTTTGAACTCATTTTGAATGCTTGGATAAATTAGTAATTTTTTAGTTAAAGTGTTGACTCCGGTTAACATTTTGTCAAGACGACCTCTGTTGGTGATTTCATCGATTCTATTAAGTTTGAAATACCATTTCTAGTTGGATAGCATATTTGGTTTGTGTTTGCGAGACTTTGAATGAATCTCGAGGGTCTAATTGGAGTGTTGGATTGTTGTTTTAATTTGCTGATGCAGCTGGGGCTGGTGCAACTACTATAGCGGACCACTACGATGACCTTTTGGTCGCTACAGTAGAGAAAAGATCATGACGACAAGAAAGTCTTCACCTCGGCGAAGGATCATAGTGGTCTTAAAAGACCCACATTTTTCTTCTTAGCTTATTTCATGCAAACTTTTTCTCCATTGATAAGAGCTCGATAGAAGGTGATCTTCCCTAATTCTCTGCAATTTTTCGCGCTAGTAAGTAAATCCTCTTCCCATTTTTGTTCTTTTTCTAATTCTAGCTTCATTTTCGTGTCTAAATTGCGATTTTAGCTTCCAATTCCTTGAAAATCCTCTTTATGATCATAGGACTTCTAGGTTTTTTTGGCCCTGACTCGAGTCCCATCTTCACCCAATTTTTGAGTATGGGTTTCTTACTCTATGGGGAAGACGATTGTAAATTATGCTTCTGTTTTCATCGATGGGCCTCGAGGGAAGATTTCTTGTCTTGATTTCAACCCAAAATGTAAATTGTCGATATGGGTATTGTTAGTTCCATATTGATTTGTAGATAATTTATTTGATAGTGTGGTAGCGATTCGAGGCTTTACATAAGAGAAAGGCTCTCGTGTGACAGTTCATGGTTTGTCATTCGGCTGCAAGGCAGAATACAGTTACCCTTCTTTAGACTTAGCTCAGTTAGGTAGTATATCTTACAAATTTCATCTTGGTTGTGGGAATTTTCTAGGTAGGATTAGGTTTTTATTGAATTCTTAATATATGGCCTGTTTTGGGGACCTTAGAATAGTATTCCTTCTAAAAGCCTTAGTTTAGGTTACTTATTATCATGTTAGGATTAGATTAGAGATCCTTAGTATAAGCTTAGGAAAGGATTCCGTGGTCGAGTAGTTAATTTTTACCAGTTCTTGTTGTTATTGATTTTATTTTCTATATTTTCCTTCCATTATGATATTATGGGCCCGAGGCCGTGGATTTGTTCTAGCTGGACTCTAGGTTAGTACAACACTATTATGGAGAGTGGTTTTACCCTATTTGTGTGTAGTTATACATACACACACACACATATACACACATGTGTTGGCACATATTCACTCATATATACATACACATGGATTATGGCCCAACTTGGAAGAAATATTGATTTCAACTTTAAAGAGGAAATTGTATCATTTTTACTACAAATTTTGGGTTACAGAAAGATTATATCATTTTTATCATTGATTCTAATTTAGAAAGACTGTACAACTTTCACGTTTTCGGACCTTTTCTCTGTTAACTATTCTGTTGATGAGTTCAAGGCATGATTTTGGGTGGCCCTCGGGATAAATTCAGAGTTTTTTTACTCTATGCATATGTTGATGAGCCTAAGGGCAGCCCGAGGGATAATTTCGGGTTTTACTTTTCTTCATTGGTCACATACAACATCGCATCATCCAATATTGCATGACATTCTTCATGTATTCTTAAATTGTATGTATTATTATTATTATTGTCTTCACTTTTCTTCTATTGTATTTGAGATTTCTAGGTTAGCTTCCGACGTATAGTTTCCTTTCATGTATTTTATATTATATATTATCTTCTTAGCTCAATTGACCTATGATGACTACTGAGTACCCCGTATTTTGGTACTCATACTACACTTCTGCATCTTTTTCTGATGCAACACCCAGTATGAGTCATCCTCATTGACTTTCTGTTCATTTGAGAACCTCTGTCGATCAGATCGTGGTGTGCTCTTGGCATCCGGAAGCTTACTTCATTCCTTCTTATATCTGTTTTCTTTATTTTTTGTTTACCAGATAGTTCTGTATTGTATAGTCCTACTCTCGTACTTTTAGAGGCTCTTGTACCGGTGACACCAGGTCTAGGATTGGTATCTTGTATATTTTGTCTTTCCTTTGTTTTTGTAGGGCCCATGGTTGTATATTTTGTACCTGTTATGTATATATTTATGCATGGTGGTTCGTTCCTCTTCATGTAGGCCTTTCTTATTAATTATGCTTGTAATTACTTTCTGTTATATCTTGGGTTTGTTTTACCTACTGTAGGGTTATAGTAGGTGCCATCATGGCCCGATTTTGAATTATGACAACGTGGTATTAGAGCTTTAGGTTCATCGGTCTTACAAGTACAAGAGCAAGTGCCTAGTAGAGTCTCGCGGATTGGTATGGTAATGTCTGTATCCTATCTTCAGGAGGCAATAGGGCATTCATAGGAAAATTCCACCTTTTTGATTTCTTATCGTGCGCTCTTGACTCTATCAACTTCTAAATTTTGTTTGTTTCATTCATTCTTAGATGGTTAGGATGAGATCATCATCGGGTAAGGGCAAAGCTCCTACGCCTACAACTAGGGGTCGAGGCAGAGTTAGACTTAGAGGTCGAGGCAGGGATTGAGCTACGACACCAACTCGGGGCTAAGATAGGGCATCATCCCTAGAGTCAGAGGTAGAGATCAAGGATGTACCGCATCAGCTGGAGGGTGTGTGGACAGCCCAGAGTCCAACAGGATTTGTAGCCACGCCGGTTCTTCAAGATATCATGGTTAGGATCCTCAGCTTTCTAGAGGGTATGTCGCAGGTGGGGACTTTGCCTGACACTCTGAGTGGTTCTCAGGTTAGGGATGAGGTGCAGACTTCTGCACAGGCAGCAAAATAGGGTGTACAGGGTGTAAACAATTATTGTCAAATATAGTAACCCAACGATTAGGCTGGGGTTGAATCATATAGGGAATATGGTAAGAAATATAATACTTAAAGTCTTTGGTTCACTTCACTTTATGTCGAATCTTATCCCTTAATGATAATAGAATTGATAGTGTTTTAGTTACATATAACGAAATGTAAATAATCAAGAATAACAGAGTTTGTGAAAACTAGGATTGCTTCACCACATAATAGAATCACTCTAAAGGTTAGAAGTATTAATATAGTCGATCATAGGTTGAATACGAGTGAACAATGATCAATGAGTTACCAATTTTTATCTTCCGATCTAGAATTGGTCTTTCCTTCACTTATCTTTCCAAATGAAAGTCATGACCTGATTTCTCAGGTCATGATGACACCTACAATCACCCAGTAGGCGAACCAATTCACGTAGCCTGGAACAGTTAGTAATGGGCTACCACCTAACCAATACGCATGATAAGTTGAAATAAACAGAAGCATGATAAGATAAGTACAACGTGGAAGCAAAGACTAAATATAAATATATACAAAAACACAACACCAACCCCAAGACTTGGTATCATTAGTACATGAGCTTCTAAATAGAATACAAGTGCTAGATGTAACAAAATAGACTAAACAACTGTCTCTGAATACATAAAGAGTAACAGTACAAAAGATGAGATGCGGTCAAGCCTCGATCATCAGGCGCTTACCCTAGTCTCGAATATCCAGAAGTTGCATGAGTCTTCACGCGAATAAAGGCGAAAGCTTACTGTAACACCCCAGAATCTGATCCAGCTTTCAAACTTAAAAAATCTGAGAATTTTGAACTTTTCAGAAATTACTGGTCCAAACCATGGACCGTGGTTTGAACCACGGGTCATGGAGTGGAGTTGTGGTTTAAGTCTGCTGGTTTAGTCTTTGGTCTGAGAACCACGAGTTGGTTTCATGGTTCAGTCTACGGCCCGTCCTGTCAATTTGTGGAATCAAATCAGAGGGTTGACAGTTTCCCTAGGTTTCACAATTGGCTTCTACGGCCCGTAGTTCATTCTATGGACCATCCTGTTGACTCGTAGGGTCTCTTCTGTAGCATGGTGACTTGGACAGGAACCACGAGTGGAAACCATAAGCCATGGTACAGTCTACGACTCGTGGAATCCATCCGTGATTCCTGAAGCCGACTTTTAATAGTTTTTTCCTAATTAAATCCTAGGGGTATTTTTGTAATTACCCACCATTTTAACTATTAAGTGGGGTTGTTTTGACAACTTTTAGTAGGGTTTCATCCTTAATTAGCCTAAGTCTTTCCTTATTTCTCATTCATCTCCCAAAAGAAGAGGAAAGAACTTGTTCAAGCTCCAAGTTCTAGCTCCATAACAAGGGATTCAATTCCAAGTCTCCACTCTTCTCACCCAAGGTTTAGTAAGCTTCAATTCAGGTATGTGGGTATTCAATAAGAGATTCTTCCACCCGTATGCCCAAAACCCCAATTCTTCATATGAATTTTCATGAATTTCAAATTAGGGTTCTTACCAATTCTTATGGGCTTTACTATAAGTTATTTTCTCTTGATTCCACTATAAAATTTACTATTAAATTGCATGATTTTGCATGAGTTTTTATATGTGAACCCCTATTTCATGAATTGAAGGCTAATTATAGCAAATTTTACATGCATGAATTGATTCAAGTAAATTGGGGTAATTGATAACATGATTTCATGAATTTCAAGCAAGTGCATGCGTAGTTCCTATGTTTTATGAAAGTATATATTATTATGAAATTGAACTAAGGCCATGCAAGTTTTAAAGTTATGAATTGTTATGCAAGACAAGACACCCAATGTACTATCAATGCTCATGAATCATTTTCTAAACCAAGGTTTATGAGTAGTATGAAGATCCGGGTTATGAACATGTTTATGATCAAACTTTGACATCTAGATATGTCACATGTATGTGAGCCTCATGTTATGTTTTGGGAGTAGTATTTAGCACTGAGCGATGAGGGTTCCAGATAACCCAAATCTAAAACTACGTTGCCACCGTAGGTTTCCCTCTGTGGCCTATGACAGGATCCTTATGACATGGTTCTAACCTTGGCCGGTTAGGACAACCTTTTTCAGTGTGGGTGCATGAAACTGGACTCCATGTAGCTCATCATGGTTTATGTTGGTTAAGAGAAACTCTCGCATGATTATTTTCAAGCTATGAACTTATATGATACTCTACTTTGAATCTTGACTTTATTTCATTTTTATGTTCTATATCCTGATATTTACTTATGCTATCTCTTTATATGTACAAAATCATTTCAAGCATGTTTTAAGTATGTTTTTACCATGTTTATACATATATCACGTACTCGGTACATCCTATAGTACTGACGCATATTTTGCGTGGCATCCTCTAGATGATGCAGACTCAGGTTCCCTCCCTCAGGCACGTGGCTAGAGACCGTAGGCTATTCCAGTCAGTGTTAGTGATTCCTCATTGTTCGAGGGCTGGTTATGATCTTAGTTATCTTTATGGTTGTTTATTTTCGTACTTTGAGTTAGCGAGGGTCTTGTCCTAGCAACTCCTTATGTCATGTGTAGAGACTTTTCAGACATAGACATTATTAGAGTCTCTCTTTTGGATTATGTTTTTTATTGACTTTATCATTTATGGATTGGGTTGCCTAGCTTTCTATTTATGCTTCTGCTATGTAGTCTCGGGTCCCATGTTACGTCTAGGGGGTAGCCTCGGGGCGTGACACTCACACTAATATCTACAACAAAGAGTGCAGAAGTGTAGTATGAGCACCAATTGCTAAGTAACGGGTACCCAGTAGGCATCATCGGCCGACTGAGTGCATATAAAATATAAAAGCAGTAATAAGCAGAATACAAGGAAACAATCACAGAAAACAAGGAGGAAGCACAAGAAAACTAGCACAAGAGTAATCAACCGAGAGTTACAAGTATAACATTCTAGCACAGAAGATATACATACATAGAAACACTGGCCAGAGAAGGAAGAAGGACACACTGGGATCCTTGCAACAACAGTTCATATAAAAAGATAGTTTAAAGAGATGGGTGGTAATACCGGTAACCTCAAAAATAAAGGGAAAGAAGGAAAGCAAGCCAACAATCGAATTAGAAGCCGTATACTAAAAAAAAACATGCTTAAGACATTGATTTCAAGATAAGAGTAGTCGTACAACGATCTCACAAGTACAAGCCTAGGATGGAATAACTAAACCGCAAGTGCCCAGATCTGCTTAGCAAAAGTCAGAATAAGAAAGAATCCAGAAACCCTCAACCGCTTAGGAGGCCACGTAGATAGAGCCTCAAAGATATAGGACCAACTAACCCCTCAATAATCTTAGTCCAAAACAACCAGGGCCTCAACAGGCCAAAAGTCCACTAATCCAACCGAAGCTAAGGTCATAACTAGCTCTACAAAACGAAAGGAGTAATATAATCTACCTACAGTCCCAATGGACGCCTATACAATCGAGGAACACAATCAAGTAAAAACAAACCCTCCGTCCGCCCATACAATCAGAGCGTACACTAAACATACAACAAACAAGGGTGGAATCATAATACCAAATGCATGATGAATATATGATGAATCTGATGTGAAAGTAACCCGTATGTTCCCCCTCTGGTACCCCAAAGGCCCATTAGAGGCAAGACCCATGGAAGGACTCTGCCCGTGTACCTCTACTCCACGGTACACCCCTTCTCCTAGCATGTGCGTCAGCCCATAGCCGGTAACCCAAGAACAACAGGGTCCATGGAGGTCTACTCGTAGAACATATACAAAAACCGCGCAAACTCAAGTATAGCTCAATGCTCAGAATCTCGTAGTACATGCTCGGAATCAAACCGGGTCTAAAACAGTAGTAGTAATCTTAAAGACCATCTCAAAGGGTGCCCGAAGTATATCTGGGTCTAAAATCAGTAAATAAAACTTCAATAACTCTCTCGAAGGGTGCCCAAAGTGTATTCGGGACTAAATCAGTAGTCAGTCTCAATAACCCTCTCAAAGGGTGCCCGGAGCATAGCCGGGTCTAAAACAATCATAAAACACGTCTAGCACTCTGGCATAGCCGAGTCTAGTATCAATAAGAAAACCAGTGAGAAAATCAACATAATATCACTTTTATCTCGAGAAAATCCAATAGTCAATACCAAATCTCATTTAATCCAAATTACACCAAAAATGGGCCCTCGAGGCCATGCAAAGTTTAAAATATCGATGATAGTAGGCCTGAAGCCAATATAGTAGTAAAACATGCAGAAAAACCATTTTTCATGTATGACATGCTCGTAGACAATAAACTTAGCCCAAAGTGGCTCACAAACATTCCTGTCGGCCCTGCACATGCACAAGCGATTCTACAGCACACATAGCCAGCCTAAAGTAAGGTCACGATGTCCGAGACTCATGGACATTCCCAAATATCCCACTGTCTATGGTCTAGAGTCATAAACAAGGCCACACGAGGCCATAAGGGTGATATAGCTATACTACACGAATACTACAATCAACATATGAAATAAACAGACAAAAAGGCGGACAAAGTCTGGGGTACCAACCTATAATAACCCACCCAAAGATGCTAATTAGTGCAGTTATAGTCTATATACGCAGTGTCTAGATAAAGGAAACCATAACCTACCTGTCGTCCGACGACTAGCTGCGGGAACGGTGTCGCCCAGGTTTGAACTGCTCCGAGAAGCTCCAAATCACAAAAATACTATCAACACAATAATCTACATGTCAAAATGAAAACAACGATGCCCATAATGCTAGAAATATAGCCGGGTCGAAATCCAGGTCACAAGCAGGCCCATGGACCCCACAACCCGAAACCAGAAATGAAAACACCCATGTATTCCCCATATTATCGGGGGAACATGCTCAAAAATTGAGCAGAAATGGACATCAATTGGGGCTCAAAACAACCCACAATTTAAGAAATTTAAAGGATAAAATTTATGGAAATTAACAAAAATTAACACGAGAATTTACCTTTTAAAGAGGCCAAGAACGCACCTAGATGAGTAGTAATTATTTCTCTAAGTTATGGGAGTGAGCTGGTGAAGAATTGGAGGAATTTGGAGCAAAAATGGAGGAGATATCGTGCTTGGAAGAAGAGGAGAAACGTTGGAAAAGAGGCTACCAACAACTATTTAGCTGGCCATCTGAGGCCCATGGGCGCTGGCACGCAGGAGGCCAGGCGCTGTCATGGGCACAGGGGCGGCCAGTGGCGCATAGCACGGCCTAGGCGGCGCCCTGGAGCCACACCAGCAACCAGCAATGCCAAAAATTCTATGGGGCATTTCGGGCACAATCAAAACCCGATACTCAAAAACCAATAATGCTATTAGAGTGGAAACGATGTTCTGGACTTAACGCAATCGATGAAACTTCCATCCGAGGTCAATTTAATAAAAAGTGGGCCCCATGCCTATAATCAACCTTAGGCCAACTATTTCTAAAGCAGAACCCAAGAGCCAAAATCAAGTCCAAAAGCCTCGGGACCCGAACCAATGGTCCCTCTAGCCTAAACTCAACATTCTAGAGCTAACAGCGCTGAATTTTTTTTCATTCGAGGCCATCTTCTCCAAATGTTGACCAAAGTCAACTAAATAACCCTAACTAGCCTGAAAACACAGAACGAGAGAGAATTCCAAGCTAAAAAGCTCATGGATCCCGACCAAAGGTCCTACTAGATTAAAGTCCACGCTCCGGAGCTAACAGAACTGTCAGAATTCAATTTCGAGCATGATAGCTAAGAATGTTGACCGAAGTCAACAATTTTCAAAGTTTAAAGATCTAAAATAAGGAACGGCCAAAAAGACCAAACAAGCGGCTCGGGCACCGAACTACCGGTCATAGCATGCCATAAATGACTTGGGGCCATTATATGCAAGCTCTAACAGTACAAAGAAGGTGAAACCGCGTAGATGACCAGAAGGGTCATTACAGTGAAATGAAGCGCAATATTCAAATGATCAAAATAGGTTAAGTAAAACTAACGTATTCGTATGAAGTTTCATTAAATAAGGATTATCCCCTTGAGTTCTTATTCATTAACAATTTCCAACTTTAATAAGCCCTTCTAGATACATATTCAATTGATAATCAACGATGTTTCTTCACTAATACCACAAAGTAGTGCCCAAAAACTTGTTCAAAAAGCCCAAAGAAACGTAATGTATTGTTTAAAAGAAAGCGTTTAAAGTGTCAACTGAAAAACGTCTCTGCTAATCCCAGTCAGAAACAATTATCATCACTGACATCAACACTTACAACAAGATAACTATTCAATCAATTCAATAGCTTAGTCAACCATATAGAGTTTACAATGAGAGCACATAGATCATACCCGGTATCAGCATAGCCTCCTTTCTGAAACCACAACCATAACATCACAATGGAATGTAATTCAATAAGGTTAACAAGTGCAACAATTACAACCAATAATGCCATAGACAACCACATAAGCAATAATAGTATGAACCACCTCACAACACCCATAAAAATAGACAAGTCATAAGTGAAACTTATTTATCTCATAATCTTAACACACGTAAGGAATTTTCAATTGCCAATTCAAGCAACACTTACTATGGTCACTTCACGAAGATCAATACTCTGACTTGATTGCAACTCTTATAGTCAAATACCGATTGGAATTGGCTAGATACAAATTGGATTTGTCTAGATACCAATTGAAATCGATTAGATATCAAATGAATCCATCCAATTATTGACTATCCACATTGAGATACCAATTAGAATTGGCTAGATACCAATTGAACTCAACTCAGGGAGATAACAAACTGGGACAACACGATGGGAGAGAAGAAAATGAAAACTCCTAAATGCCTCATAGCTTCCCAAAGAGTTGATGTGGACGTTAATGCACCAATCAAACTCTACTTGACATTGCTCTTGTACTTGTGAGATCGGTAACCTGAGCCCTGATACCAACTGTCACGACCCAAAATATAGGGATCATGTGGGAACCTATTCTAATCTATATAGATAGGAGAACCCTGAACCACCCAACCATAAACATGCAGAAGTCTTTAAAAACAAGTTTATTCAACCATCGAATTACCAACTAAAATCTTACAATACTTTTTTTTGAATATAATAAAAGTACAACATCATCACTTGGACCTAGTCTAGACATGCACATGAGTTTCTAATACAATGAAGGACAGCAAAAGACACAACTCCCACCGTAAGAATAGGATGATCAAAAGCTGTGATGATTACTCGCCATAAGAACTTCAACTAGTCCTACAATATGTCTATACCCTGAATGATGTAGCAAGAGTAGATCAGTACAAACATACGTACTGGTAGGTATCATCAGCCGATCAGGATTAGATCATGAAATACCACATAACATCAACAAGATAAACATGATAACTAACAATTACATTGACACCAATTTCACAACATGGGATCTCAAACTACAACTAACTTTAACAACACAATTCAAACCAACTCCACTATAACCCATAAGACCGATACTCCTATATTTTTGATTAGCTTTAGAAATTATCTTTAATCCCTTTCACATAGTCACAAGGAGTACCACATTACACATGTTCTCTTCCAAATTTGCCCATACCACTAGTTATTCATTGATACTGAATCCGTTATTATTATGCTCATTCTGCACCCATATCCCAAGACAACCCAGCAATATGAAATTACATACAACATCTAGGTCATATGGTTATCAATTTAACACATAATCATCAATTATACATTCAAGCCTTCAAGTAAGCATATAAGTCATCAGTTAGACGTTTAAGTCATTAAATAAGTATTAACAAGTCTTATATCGCTACTCTCACGCAAGGGTTAATTTCACCCATTTCAACTTTACCCTTTAGGACATTAATAATTTCACATTATCATATAAAGGATTGATCCACCCAAGGAACCATAACACCTCATCACAACATAAGAGTAAACACTTTTAATAAATATAACACAATGAAATCTATGTCCATCTAACTCTCATCAATGCAACCATGACCTCTAATATCATCTCAGCCTACAGTACTACCTCACTATGCCTGACTATGAAAGAATGCAATAGCAATGAAAAATGTACACATATACTAAAGGGTCTTATTTTTGCCCAACTAGCCATGACCTACATGGGATGCACCGGGTGTCCATGTACCATACTGACATGGTATATGATCAATCAAAATCATATCAATTCATACCAGTTCATGATACCCAATCCATAACTAATAACTATATCAATACAATTAGGTTCTCAACCTATCCTCTCCCGAATACATACAATGCCCCAGACACTGTTACACATTGTCATTTAAGCTCACTTATCACTTCATGTTCATCTAGTCTATTCATATAAGCATAACATGAAAACATATATAATTGAACCTTGTACGTATACAAATCATAACTTACATAGTTCTACTATACAACATGTAATAAGATGAGTTTTTAACTCCAATACAACATATTATGCATACAAGACCTTATCAAACCATATTCATCAAATCCAAGTATATCCGAGGACCACATAGTCAAGTATGTATTTCAGGAGTGCATATTCAACCAAAATCGAGTCTACACTCTAATTGTATAATTATATACATATATGTGTGCTTTCACATGTCTATCAATCATCCTATATATAGAACCCTTAACTCCTCAAACATTCCACATCTAATTGTTTATTGCAATTAGACCACCTGTCAATATTCCATGTATGATTATAACCTTAACTTATTCATCTTATAATGTTTATACTTTAGTATCTAGCCAAGTCTTTCTCAAATATTTATGATAGAACATCACTTTTCTTTTAAGATTCTTCTCATTTAACACACTATTCTACTCCACACTCAGAAATTTACAACAATTAGTTTAGTAAATCAAGAACCTTAAGCAAATCATATAAGGTCTAACACAATTTCACATAAGTTACCAAGTAGTAACACAACAATCAAGAATACATGTTTAGACGTTTGATTACATCACAATTCTCCTTCGTCTCTCATATTTAGCTTCGGGTTCTCCTACCACGATGAATATATTATCTAGCTTCATAAATCACATGGCTTAAATCCCAATTCACATTCTATCAAGTTGATCATGACATAAACATATCTATTAGAAAGAAATACAATCTTACCAATTATGCTAACTAAATTCTATCTAGACTCCATGTTCGAAGGCCTAATTATGCATTCTCCCATCAATTCTACATAATGTATACATTTAGCTAATCCGAGTCTACTACTCATAAACCATAACCTACCTCCATTAAAGATCTTGGGACAAGCAAGCCACACCACAGATGCTCCTTCTCTTCCTTCATGCCTCAAAATATACAATCATCTAATAAACAAGCAATTATAATATCATAATTAATCAATTACTTTTTAAATAAACACTTGAGAATACAAACCCACTAATTTTACCCTTATTCACGGTCTAAATCATTACCCTATCACGACCCGATTTCTCAGGTCATGATGGTACCTACAACCCTTTGGTAGGTGAACCAATTCCCATAGTCTAGAATGGTTAGTAATGGGCTACTACCTAAGCAAACACACACAATATACAAAAATAAGCGGAAGCAGATAAATAAAGCAACGCCGAAGGAAAATAACCAATATATACAAGAAAAGGAACTACACCATCCCATGACTTGGTATCGATAATACAAGAGCCTCTAATAGAATATAAAGTACTAGAGATAAGAAAATAGAATATACAACTATCTTCGAATAAACAAAGAGTAGCAGTGCTAAAAGATGAGATATGGTCAAGCTCCGGACTTCAGGAGCTCACCCTAGTCTCAAATATCCAAAAGCTGCATGAGAATCCACACAATCAACAGTGAAAGCTCACACTAGGATCTGCATTAGAAAGATGCAGAAGTATAGTATGAGCACCAATTGCAAAGCAACGGGTACCCAGTAGGCATCATAGGCCGACTGAGTGCATATAAGATATAAAAGCAGTAAATAGTAGACAACAAAGAAAGTAGTCATAGAATCAATAGAAGAAAGCATATGAAAACTAGCACGAATAGAAGACAAAGAGAATACAAGCATACTATGCTAGCATAGAAGATACAAATAACACAGAACATAGGTGAAGGAAATAAGAACACACCTGGATCCTTGCAACAATAATATATCAAGAGAGAGTTAATGAAGAGAGTGATTGTATACCGATAACCTCAATAAAAGATAAGGAAGAAATGGCAAGTAAACAAACTCATGCTTGAAACAATACTATTAATGAAGTCATGCTAATAACACCACTCTAAAGATAAGAATAATCGGAAGAAACCTCATAAGTACAACCCTAGGATAGAACAAGCTACACCACAATTAACCGAAAGGACACTAATCAGTGCCACAATGAGATAGAACCCGCTAACCCATCAATGAACAAAGTCCATATAATCAGAACCACAACAAGATAGAATCCACTAATCCATCAATAGTACGGAGCCTCTAACAAGTACTACAATAAGATAGCAGTAATATAATCTACCTACAGTCCCAACGAGCACCCATACACCCGAGGAACACATACAAGTGAAAACAAACCCTCCGACATCCCATACGACCAGAGCGTACACTGAGCAAACATAAAAAGGGTGGATTCGAATACAATATGCATGATGTGATATGATATAATAGAACCAGTGTGACTGTAACCTTGTATATACCTCTTCCGATGCCAATAGTCCCAGTAGGTAGGATCCATGGAAGAACACACCCATAATACCTAAACTCTACCATATACCCCTCCTCCGGAACATGCAACACGTAGCCACTGGTCCGGATCGGCAAGGTCCATGGAGGTTCGTGACCATATACTAAAACGCAAAATCTCAAATATAACCACCCGGAGTGTATCCTAGACTAAACCAGTGATTGGAATCTCAAAATAAATGTCTGGAGTCTATCCGTGTCTAAATCAGTGAATGTAATCTCAAAACCCTTATAAAGGGTGCCAGGAGTGTATCCGCGTCTAAATCCATAGTAAAAATATGTCCAGCACTATGGCTCGGCCGATTCTAGTATCAGTGTGAAAACCGGTGATAAAATCATCATAATATCCCTTTTACTCCAAGAAGATCCATAAAATCAGTTCCAAATCCTTTTTATAGCCATTTATACTGAAAATTGGGCCATGTAGAGTTTAGAAAACCGTTCATAGTAGGCCCGCAACCAAAGTAGTAGTAAAATACTACAGAAAATCCTTTGCATGAATGATATGATAGCAAACAAACAATATCCCAATGGCTCACAATCAATCTATCGGCCCTGCACAGGCTCAATCAACTCTATAACATAGATATCTATGCTAAAATAACAATTCAATGTCCAGGACTTGCGGACAATCCCAAATGTCCTACCATCTATGATCCAAAGGCGTATACAAAGGCCACACGGGTACATAAGGGTAATACTATAACACTACATCGAATACTATAACCAGCGTGAGAAATAACACGGACAAAAGAGACAGACAAGGTCTGGGATGCCAACCTAGAATATTCAACCCAAGGATGCTAATTAACACAGTTATAGCCTATATACGCAAAGTCTAAAGTAGGGAAGACCGTACCTACCTTTTGTATGACGACAAGCTGCTGAAATGATGTCGTCCAAGACTAAACTGCTTCGAGAAGCCCTAAATTGTTAAACTGCTTCGAGAAGCCCTGAATTGTGAACAAACTATCAACAACATATTCTATGCGTCAATACGAAGCTAACAATACCCATATTGCTAAAAGTTTAGCCGGGTCAAATTTTGTCAACCATGTCTTGAATGCTTCTTTTGGTCATTGAGGGGCCTGGGATATATGTGCGTGCCTCGGAAGTAGCCCTGGAGGGGTATGAAGTGTCTCCCCTAGCACCAAGCTCATCACCGTCAACTCTACTGAATTGCTCAACCCTTTGCTTCTTAAATCTGGGGGAGTCCCTGTCTGTTTTTCTATCAAGGTCGATGGCCCTAATAGCATAAGTGAATTTATCGCAACTGAGGGTAAGGATATCGTCCTTGGCACAAAGCTTTGTAATTAGCACCAGGAAGGGGAAGGAATCATTTCCTCGATGATCTTTTCTCCTTATCACCATAGCCGCTATTTCCCCAAAGTTTACATGCTCTCCCGTCATAATAGCCACAATGAGAATGACTCCCTTTTGGGTTATCTTCTGATCATTTTGGGAAGGCAAGAAGCGGTTGCGAATAAGATCATACCAGAGATGAGCCTCGAAAATTAAGGACCTCCTTAGGATATCTCCCCCCATAGTGGACCAAAGGGGAACATCTTGAGCAATGATGGGGGCTGTCTCCTGGTATGGCTTTGAGTCAGCCATTAACTTAACCATGAAGGTTGGTGCAGGATCAATTTGGTGTCCCCAATAGACAACATTGATGGCAGTGGGGGTGATGCTAACTTTCTTTCCCCTGACGATGACTGAGTCTAGGTTGGGAAATCTCTCCACAGGCCCTCTGTATCCTTTGGAGTCCTGTGTAGCCTGATAAGCTGTAAAGAATTCTCGCATAATTTCCTTGTATTACCCTCCGGGTACCTCCTGAAAGGGATGCCATTATCATTCAACAAATTGTTGGTACATGTTAGGTAGCTCCTCTCCGACCTCGCGCAAGTTGAAACTTTGCTCCTCATTGAAGCCTCTATCTTTGTCATGCTTGTAGAAGGCTTTAATGTCCTCTACTCCAAAATGGAGTCTCTCTTCTTCTGCAGCAGACTGTTGCCTAGGTTGGCTTCCAGTGTTTTGCCTATTTGAAGACATATTCTACATACAAAGATTGTGAGCTAAAACAAAAACAAAACCTCAAAAGAAGTTAGCCAACTACAAAGGATGGAATGCAAAGGATTGGACAAACAAAGTGGGTAACTGTTGTCTTGTGCGGACCACATGCGAAATGCACTAGGAGGAGTGCGCATCACATGTGCTATCACAAAAGCCAGCAGAACCTACAGGGATTTTCCAACTGAGGTGCGATGCTGGTGTAATTCACACCACCAGAAATGTGTGTCGCACCAATGTGTCTCCCCTCAGATCAGTGACCTGCTCATTCTTTTCAACTTGGTGCGATGCCTTATGCGACCCGCACATCAAGATCTGTGCATCGTATGCAAAGCGCACAATAACACAATTGGAATTTTCAATTCCTTGTGTTCTTGTGAGTTACGCATGTGATTCATAGAGCAAGATGTGCTTCGGAACTTGGTACCATACAATAACCAAAACACATTAAACAAAGGGGAAAAGGGATTATTACCTTAACTTCTGGGTACTCAGACTTCCCCGAATTTTTATTAACACAAACACAATCAAGAAAGGACTCAACGACTTCCCTTAAGATGGACATTACCCCATCTATCATCGGGAACATCAAGCCCTTCTTGCAACAATAGGCACCAATAAGCATAGCAACAACCACCCTTTCATTCATAAAACATACACCCAAATAGATTTTCAACAAGGATCATGGGCATACAATCGGCAACATTCAACCTCAATAGTCAACTATCAATCAAAACCTCACGACAAACGATGATTCGCCCTTAAGAATGACGTCACCCAATCTATCATCGGGCCAAATCATTTATTAGTCACGAGTGAGTTACTCAGACTTCACCCCAACACAAACATTAAGGCTAAAAATTACTACCAATCAACATGCATTCATAAAATCAAAGCCCTACCAAGTTGACTCTAAGAGGTATTATCAAAACAACTAAAAATTGGGGACCCAAAATTTTCAGATCTCACCCAAAATCAACATGGAGATTCCACTAAGCATGATTCACAATATGAGTTCCCAACTATTATAAAAACAACTATTTAACATCGGGGAACTTACCTCAAGTGAAGATTATGAAGGGAAGAGTGAAAATTGACGTTTTTTGAACTCCAACAATGGTGACCCACAAGACCTTCTGGATAATGATGGAAGTGATGGTGAAGGCATAGCGGAGAAGATTGGGTGAGATGAGAAGAAGGGTTTGGGAGAGTTTGAGGGATTTAGAGAGAGTTTTGAGAGGGAATTTTGGGAGTTATGGATAAAGATGGTGGAAAAAGAAGGGAAGAGGCAATTTTAAAAGAAAAAAAAGAAGAAAGGTTGGCCGGGTCATCTCCAGGTTGGGTCGGTCAATTAAAATTTAAAGTTACCTTCCATGAGCCGCGACATGCGATTCACACTAGGCAAGGTGCGGACCACATGGTGTATTGCACATACCCCCCTGTTTCTCTCCTGGGTTTGTCTAGGAATCTGTTTCATCGTGTGATGGAGGTGCAACGCGCACTTAGGCTCGTGCGGTCCACACGGCCTAACGCACATCACCTCCCATTTTTCAGATTTCCTTCAGATCTTCTGGTGTGCCGTGCGATAGGTTGTGTGACATGCATAATTGCTTGTGCGGTCTGCACAGTCCACTGCATGACTCCTTTTTGCCTTGCGTTCCCTTGTTCAATTTCTCCATCCATGCATTCCTACAAAAACACTAAAAACAACAAAAGATAACCAAAAACAAATAAAGAAACTTGGGTTGCCTCCCAAGCAGCGCTTGATTTAATGTCGGGACACGTCGATGCTACCTCAATCCTTAATCATTCTTTTGGTTGGCAATGGTGTCTCTAGGCAACGTCCCTTTCATCCTCGGGTTTATTTGGCTTGAGAGGTGGGTAATTTTGGCCTCAAGATGCTTGATCGAGGTGCTGTGGGAGCTCACCGTTTGGTGAAGTGTTGAGACCTCACTCTTTAGCTCGCTCACTCTCGTATTTGTGGTGTCCACCTTATTAAGAACCAAGGACAACATGTCCTCCAACTTGGAATGGCCAGGGTTGCTTGTGCTCGATTGATAGAGAGAGTCCGCCTTGTTCGGAGGGATATAGGGATTTGAACTCTGGTGATTGAAACTAACACCATTCTTGTCTCTATCCCACTAATTTTCGTCTCTTTCTTTATCTCGAATCTAACCTTGATTCTCCTCCCTCAGGCAATAATACCCGGGATGAGAACCTGCTGACACAAAACACAGCTTTTCATGAACCACAATCATTAGCTCGTCATCACTAGCTTTGATTTCTGGTGTACTCACTGCATTCACTGACTTAGCACCGCCAGCTTCCATCACATGCTTGTCCATCAAGTCAATTTGTGTCATCATTTTGGCATTTTCTCATCTTGCTCTTCCTCCTTTTTCATTGTTTCATTGATCAAGATAGATGAGGGTCCTCCCAAAGATGGCACATCTACTTCTCTTGTATGCCAAGCTTGATTGGTCTTTGTCATTCGCTCTAACAAAGTCGAGGCTATGGGAAACTCCAAGTCCATGAAGGTACCACCTCCAAGATTATCAGCCACCGATTTGTTCATAGAGTTCAATGATCGATAGAAGCTTTGTAGCAACACATTGTTTGAATACTCATGATTTGGATACAAGAGAAGCTTCTTTTTGAATCTTAGCCAAACTTCATGAAGAGGCTCATTCGGGAGCTGCCTAAAGTTGGTAATCTCATCTCTTAGCTTCATCATTCGAGATGGAGGAAAGAATCTCAAGGTAAATGCCTCAACCAACTCGGCCCAAGATGTGATAGAGTCATCCAGAAATTCTTCCAACTACGCCGTCGCTTCCCCTGACAAGGAAAAAGGGAATAAGCACAATCGGATGAACTCTTGGGAGATATGTTGGAAGATGAATGGTTGGAAAATCTCCATAAAATTTTGAATATGTCGGTTGACATATTCATATGCTGCTCCACCAAATAGACCTTTCATTTGGATTAAGGGGAGCATAGTGCTAGTCACATGAAAATTAGCATTTCCCACTGTAGAGGGTAGGCGGATTGCACCTACACCCCCTTGCATCATAGGCTCAGCCTCATCGGTTTCCATGAAACCGTTAACACTCTTGTTATCATCGGCTTCGTTCATAGGCTAGCCTGCTTAATCATAACATAAACAACAAACAATATTAAAAGAAATGAGTACTCTCAAGGTGATTTCAAAACAATAATCAAAAATAGCTATCAACTCAAGTCCCCGGCAACGGCGCCATTTTTGATGAATGCTCAAATTGTGCTCTCCAATTAGGAGGCCACGACGATCGTGTAGCAAAACAAAATTTATAAGCCCAACGGATATCGGGGTCATACCCAAGGGACCTGACTTAGACAATTAGAGATTGTATGAGTTGATTTTAAGGCTAGAGTAATTTCTCAAACTAAAACAAGTAGAAAAATGGGGGAATTGGGAAAGTTGTCACTACAAACACAATTCAACAAAAGCAATAAAACTAAAGATGGGTGTACCAAGTGATTTAGAAGACTAGGGATGCACATCCGATGGGGCTTTGCTTATAGGATAGGGTGTGGTGTATTACCACACCATCCTTCCATACTTCAATACAACTTCACACACCCTATTACAAGTTCAACCAAGCTGTCCCAAATATATACACATAAAACCGCTCCTAAAACAATCCCAAACATCCTTCAACATAATAAGAAAGTATTTTAACTCAAGGACTCCAATCACTACCCCATGGTTCTTGACACAAACACATACATAATTCTCCATCAAACTTGTATATAAAAAGGGGCAAAAATGGGCAGTAACTTTACCTCAAATTCTGAAAATCTGTTCTCCTAACTTGTACTTCTTCAAGAGCTTCAACTCCCCTTCAACTTAGCTTGAAAAGAGGGAGAATACTTATGAACCCTAATGGTATTTTATGGCTGCTATGTTAAGCTAAGAGAGAGAGAAAGAAAGAACTTCTAAAATCTGATTTTTTTTCCAAGTTAAAATGAGTGAAATGAGCTGGTCTTAACCCCTTTAAAGGGGGGCTTCTTTGGCCGACTTTCCTTGCTCATTTTGAGCCACAAAATGTCAAGAAGGTGATACACCTACTTGGCCATTTTACATGGGCTTTGTTGGACTTAACCTTATTGGGCCTTGGCTGCCAATTCTTCCCCTTTCATTCACTTCTTTGGGCCAGAATTTATTCAAGTGGGTGATGGGTGTACTTGGCCCTCTAAGCTAGTCAAAATAGTCTTAGTAGGTGATGCACCTACTTAGTTCTTTAGGCTGGTCAATAAGTCATAGTAGGTGATGCACCTACTTGTCACCTACTAGCTTAGTTAAGTCAAGCAAGCAGCTCACTTATTTAATTCTATTTTCTAATTTCTAATCCCTTTTGCTTTAACTTAACACTTCACCCTAAATATTAAGCTCAAATACAACCTTACCATCTCGAGTTTAAATACTTTTGTTGAGGTTAACTTGTCCATTTATGTGCTGAACTGAATGGGGCATTACAGCACCTCCCAATACACATTAAACTATCACTGCTCATATAAGAAACTCGGTCCCTCACCTATACGACAAGGCTATGTCAAGTGATATATGAATAGGACTAGTATATGCAGAATACGGGATGTTACAAGTCATGGGTATGATTGTTTATTTCTTGATCAACAAACATATATCCGACAATCTCGGTTAGAGTACTATCAGTTTAACAACAAACAACCAAGATCAAGCTTAGGGAGGTCATACTATCTCTAGCTTAGACTCTTAAATGGGTAATTCCTTCGATATGAGCTATCTCTTGCCTAAATCTAGGTGGAAGCCCAAGTTCCCACTAGTAATTTCACATCCGAAACTATGGAATTCTCTTTCAAGCAACAACATAGCCAAGTAAGGAAAATTAATATTTGCAACCACCAATTTTAGGATTAAAACTTGGTGAAACTACTAGACCCATGTCAAATAAGCAATTATAAGCAAGAATTAGCAATACCCACACCCATTTGTCAAACACCCAGTATCAACACATCCCTAGACAAATGAAATTAGCTACTCATGCTAAAGGAAAGAGATATACCAAATGGGCAAGTAAAATTCCTTTTCATTCAAGTGTAATTTCAAGTTCTAAGCTCAGGTTTTGTACACATGGTTAACAAAGATTTTGAAGAGATAATGGATTGAAACCCTCTTCTTCTTGGAGAGGAAACTTATTCTCAAAGCTAAAACTACTTGGAAATATTCAGAGCTCCAGGATTCTTTTTTAAAAATTGTGCCTAAATTGACTTTTTATACGTCACTAATTTTCTGGATAAAAATTGCCCATGGGGTGGTGTGCGATGCGATATGCGGTTCGCACGTCATGATGTGTGCATCACACACCGTCTTTAGTTAGACCAATGAATTCAACCAAATTTGGAGGCCTCATGCGAAGAAAGTGCAGTTCACACCATAAATTATGTGCATCGTACAATGACCACACCCCTTAGCAGATTCTTCAGTAAATTTTGGGGCTCCATGCGGTATAGGTGCGTTCCACACCACAGCTTGTGCGTGTCGCACATGCACCACATCTCAGGGCAGAATCTCTACCTTTTTTTTTAATCTTTTCACACTTCACTCCTTTTAAGCTCTTTTTGGATCCATTTCCTTGTTTTCCATCCTTGATCACAAGTACTTGCATAAACATAAATAAAGGCCATAAGAACTTCTAAATATATTCAAAAAATTGAAATAATTCATGGATAATGGCTAAATAATTTGTTAGATTACCGGCTTATCAAACCCCCAAATTTGAAGTATTGTTTGTCCTCAAGCAAGATATTCACAAGGCAAGGAATGAATTATGCTCTAGACTCAATTAAGGCACAAATAACTAATCTATACTAAAAATTAAGAAAATGGATAAACAAAAAGACTCAACTACAATGCTCATCTTAATTTGAACAACCACATTATCAAGGAAATTGGTCATTTCAAAACCTTTTCCAAAAGGACTTCGTTTCATATTCAAAATCAAGGGAATTTTGTCATTAAAAACAAGAAATTTAAGCTTCTCCAGTTATTGTCATGGAACATCAAGGTTTGCCTCGAGATTCGCCACACAACTTGTCTCATTCATTCCTCTCAATTGAAATAGAGACTTCATGTTTCAATTTGAGTGCATGATGCCACTCACTACAAGAGAGAATCCCACTCATAATCATTCAATTCACAAAAAAATGGATTATAGGAGAACCAAGAAGACTCTTGCTCTCTCAAGGAAGTTCAACTACACACACATCGAACCATAGGCTTGCCCTTCATGTAAATCACCACTAATGTAGGGTATCCAAGCTTAGAATCACCAAGGACTTACGGGTTACGATGTTGGCTAGGGATAAGGTGATGATTTCGTTTGGTTCAAGTGACTACACCTCCCCAATGCTTTTCTCTATCATTTCAAACACCGCACATTTTCAGATTTTGACTTCACCTTATTTCTACCTCACACAACCCAAACTTCTACTTTTCAATCATGATCATTCAACTCCTTGTATCGCCTTCATTTGGTAGCACCGAATTTTTCTTTTCATTTTTCGCTCATTGGATTGACTTTTGGAGAAATTTTCAATTCAAACCTAAGGTGCTACCTTACACTTGAAGTGCATTCCTTTTCTTCTCCTCATTTGATCATATGCACCCCCAAACTAAGGCATATGCCTATGTTGTCTTTTCATTCCCCCTCTAAACTTAGGCTTTTAGCCTACATTTCACTTTCAAGCAATAAGGGAGGATGGGTTCCAAGATAGAGGTTCCAAAAGAGTCAAGGTGTTAAACAAGGTTCCAAAGAACGGTTACAAGCTCAATGGGGTTCAGTATAATTGATATTGAGGGAAGTCATTTGGGTGAAGTGGCTATCAAAAAGGTCTTAAGGTCATCTTCCAAGCTCGGTTACACCTAAAATATTTCCTTGAATCACATTCAGGGCAAGTTCGAGACGACACACATACACGAGAATCAAGGTAAAGCCTTACCACACAAGGCATCATGCTACACAACTTCATTCATTAATCTCAAAATCAATTGGGACAAATGATTTTCAACAAGCTATTCCGAGTTTATTACACACTCCTTTGTGAGTCGATCAAGCCGAAGAGAGAGTGTGCAAGTCATGACAAGAGAATGCTTTCCTCAAAAATTCATTTCACTTCTTCCTTTTATTTTCAAAAACAACTTGCCACGATTTTTTTTCGGGGTGGGTCTATTTCGAGACAAGCAACTACGGACTCAGTTTTAAACTAAAACTTGGCATTTTCCCTATTGAAAGTCACCTCTCAATCTATTATAGGGAAACACTGACTCGATTCAACACAAAAGCAAAAGAAAAAGAAAAATAAACAAAACTTTTGCTCCTTGGGAAAAAACTGTGGTATTAAGAAAACCCTCGGAGTTTATTACTAAACTACTATTAAAAAGACGATATCAAAATTCACGCTCATGATTCAATTGAGAACAAGCCTCGACATAGGCCTTTAGTGTATTTGTAAAGCACAGGTAGTAAAACAATAGGGCGTGTAAGACCAACCCGGCAACACAATCACATCAACAAAAATCAAGCTCGACAAGCACAAATAAGCTCCAAACAAAATAACATATGAAAAGAGGCCCAGCAAGGGCAATGCCATCACAACAAGCTACACCAACAATATAAATAGTTATAGGCTCCCCCAAACTTAAAGTAAGCATAGCCCAGATGCAAAAAAAGTTATATAAATAAGAATGAGTGCCAAAAACTCCCTGAATAAGCTAATGAAAATGATGGCGCCTTCTTGAGTAGAACCAATGTGGTGGTTCCGGTGGTGGTATGTAGGCATGTGCTGGGTCTATCTAAAACCCTTCCATCGATGGAATCGATGGGTCCCATAGGACTTGAATGAGCCCCGATGGTTCAACAATCCACTTGTCCAAGCCATTCTCTCACATATGTTATGAGAGGTTCTGGGTGATCTTGGATGACTAACTCTAAAATCTCGGGGGCAATCTTGACCGGTGCCACATCCTTCTATACCTCAGATATTTCCTATTCATCAATCGGGTCCCAACCTACACACCAATCATCGGGAAGGCTAGCACACCTCGGAGGGGAAATTGAACTTGGGGACGGTAGATTAAGATCCCAATTTGGCTCAATATGCGGGACTAATTGCTTGAGTTCATCAAACTCCTCTTCCATGGTATTCACTATAGCATAGAGTTTTCTCACTCTTGACACTACCGAATTCAAGGCCGACTTGATGGCGGATTGAATTAAGGTCAGAATGTCCTTGGCTAACTTTTGTAATAGCTCCTCATTCTTGTTAGTAAGTTGAGCAACTTTTAGCAAGTTACCTAAGGAGGAGGTGGCCTGAGATGCCACATGTATTGTGCTTGATGCTCCTTAAGACGTGGGTGAATTTCCTGCTTGATCATGAATAATGTGCTCAACATGGGCTCTGCTTGTGGTTGCACAAGGTGTTGAGCAAGGAGCTTTTTCTTGACATATGGGTCATCCTTATCCATCTTTGTGTCTAAACAAACCATGCCCATAGCTTGGGTAACCTTATCTAATGAATGAAACAAAGGGCATTCGGCTTGGATGCACAACAAACTAAAGAGGACTGGGAAGGCCATGGAGGGGGGGACGTGTCTAGATTTCCTCTTGAGATGTTCCTCTATGATTTCTCCCTCATTCAAAGGAAGGATTTCCATGATGTAGGCAATGAGGATGGCTATCTCTATAGTCACTTTAGTGGTGTGACTAGTTGGGATGAGTCTTGTACTCACAAAGTCAAGCCACATGTGAGCCTCGAACCTTAGATTTGAGTGATGGATTTGCCCCTTCGAGATGACCTAAAAGGGGTTTCCTTCTGCAATTACACTCGCAACCCACTAGTATTGATCTTCCTTTGCATCCACACGATCGAAGTACCTTGACTCTGGAATTAGTTCATCTTCCCAAATGGAAAAATGGATGGTTGTCGGGCTGATGTTCACCTCTTTACCTTAGACTAACACCGACTTGAGGCACAATAACTTTCTTAGAGAACCCTTGTGTTTCAGCATGTCAAGTCGGGCCCAGTATAAAGCATAGAACTCACGCACCAACTCAAGAAAATAGGGGCCTGGAGTCTTGGCAAAGTGTTCCCAGGCCCGTATACGAAACTTTTTGGCATGTTAAAAAATTCCTCTTGTAAATCATCCATATCTAACCCCTTATCTTCCAAGAATGGTCGCTTCTCCCAAAACCTTATATAGTAGGCTTCGATTTTGTCGAGCCCAAATCAGAGTTGGATTCATTAGGTTGTTCCTCTTGCATAGGAACACCTGCACTGGGGGCGTGTTTTGTGGCACGCCTCTTTTGATGGAGCATATTGGAAGACATTCGTGATTCCTTAAATGGACCATTCGTGATTCCTGGCCAAAGGAACAGGCTGCAGAAGCCAAACTACAGGTCAAAAGGACGGACTCGTAGAATGGACAACGACTCATAGACCCAAGTCGTGATTCCTGGGGACATAGATGGCCTCTGATCAGATTTCATGAGATAACAAGGTGGTACATAGTTCAAACTACGGTCCGTAGACTTGACTCGTGGTTCCTGAGAATCAGTCAGTCCTCGGGTCTGGTACCACGAGTTGACAGGACATATCATAGACTAAACTATGGTCTGTAGAACTAACTCGTGGTTCTCAGATCAGAGTCTGAACTTGGCAGACTTAAATCACAGCTCCATTTCACGACCCGTGGTTCAGACCATAACCCGTGGTTCAGACCACAACCCGTGGTTTGGACCCATAAACCCTGAAAAGCTGAAATGTTTTCTAAGATTAATAGCTGAATAAGTTTCTGGGGTGTTACATCAGGCTACCATCATTTGAGGATTAGGGAGGACATCCCTAAGAGAACATTCAGGACACGTTACGACCATTATGTGTTCTTGGTGATGTCTTTTGGGTTGACTAATGCCCCCGCAACTTTCATGGATCTGATGCATAGGGTGCTTAGCCCATAGTTGGACTCCTTTGTGATAGTCTTCATAGACGACATTCTAATATACTCGCAGAGTAGAGATGAGCATGAGCAGAACTTGAGGATTATACTATTGATAGAGTGTTCTAACTTTTATAATTTTTTTAAGAAAAAAATACCAAAAATTAACCAAACCATACTGATACCGAAGAAAAATTGAGGTAGTCTGATAGTTTTGAAAAGTATAATTTTGGTTATATGAAATAAAATAACCAAAAAATTGGTATGCTACAAAATTTACAAAATAACCGCCCGAACTGTACAATTGACACCCTTAATCATAATTGACATGATCGAGATGTGGTGGAGGTTCATTTGTTTGATCGTGGGTATGCTCATGCATACACCAAATGGGATTTTCATGGAGAAGGGTTTTCCTCAAGAAATACATCACATCCACCCAATGATGATAAAACTTTTGACATGCATGACGATATTGATTAACTACTTCATGATACTTTTAAAAATGTAGAAGATGACCAGAGGCATGAAGTGAGAGAGTCACCATCTGAAGATGCAAAGAGATTTTTTTAATTAGTTGATTTCAATATTAAACGAGTTACTTTCTTATGTCTTACTCTTAATTTCCGCATTTACCTGTTTCATCGGGTGGTAAGGGTTCTCCTATCTAGGTGCTTAGAGTAGCTGCCCGCATAGCTCGATAGTTGGATCGTGACAAATGGTATCAGAGTCTAGGTTACTGATCTCCCAGTACAAGAGAAAATGTCTAATAGAGTCCTGCAGATTGGTGTGTTGATGTCTACATCTAATCTTTGGGAAGTTATGAAGCATTCTAGGAATTGTCTCCTTTCTTTCATTCCTTTCGTATAGATTTTTACTTGCTTGTATGGGTTGAGTCCAATTGGTATCTCTCCATTCCAATTGGTATCTCAACGAAGTAAAGGATGTCATTTGACTCCGATTGGAATGACACAAGAAAGAGAAGTTAGAACTGGAAATGTTCCAATTGGTATCCGACCTTAGAGGCTGTGGTAAGGCATGGATGATCGACTAACAGTCATCCATAGGGCGAATAAAGAGTAGTTGATGTGACTTGAATTATGTGTATTGCATTACTTGTATGACTATAAAAGTGTTGTGTGACTTAATAGAAACAGTGGTATTACGTTTAGGTGTGGGCTTACCATAGGTGAAGATGGTAAGGGAACAACATGACTGGTGACTGTGGGGAAACTCCGATTTCAGGACACTCGGGTTTGGTTGGGAACCATGGGAAAAAGGGCGTGATCCATGTAGGATAGCGGAAATCTGTTGTTGTGAACAATTTTCTCGTGTATTCGTTATTGGTTTTTTGATAACATGATGCTACATTTCAAATTATGCATTGTTGGGGATTGTCTTAGGGTTTATGTTTAAAACCATGACGTGATTCAGGGGTTAATGTTGATAACCGGGAATGGGGAATGGGTAAACTCTGCAGAAAATTCAATTTTCTGGGTTGCTGCCGTCAGAACCACCATAGCGGGCTTGTACCGCTACAGGAACCCTGCTATAGTAGGAATTTTTCTGCTATGGCGGCACTGCTGTAGCGGCGCGTCAACCGCTATAGCGAGGAGGGCCGGAGAGAATCCCTGCCCTATTTTTCCCTATTTTTCTTTTAATTTCCAGGGCGTCTAAAAATGATAGTTAAGTTGTAAGCTGCGATGTAAAACAAGGAATCACCGATTCAGCTAATATAGTATGCATATAAGGTTAATACTGTCTAAAAATAGCATCCATGTGCTTAAAGCAAAAAGAAAAAAGAAAGGAGAACATTGTCTAGTACACGCCCCAAACGGGGGCAAAACCCAAGAACAGTTATTATTTGTCATAAATTAATTATAATTTTGGGAATGAAAATATTTCGTCATAAAAAACAAGTTATTGTAATAGCAACAAATTAGAGTTCGTAGTTAAATGGTGTAAGCTTTAGCGATAAAATTTTATATTTAAGTGTAACCTTAGTTTTTGTCACTAATAATATAAGCAAAATTAATGACGATCATTTTATTTTCTCTAATCAACCTGTGACTTAGTGACAATATAGTTTTGTCACAAAATATGTAATGTTTAAATAATAACGATTTAAAATTTATCGCTGAATAGTCTAACTATTTGCTACGAAAAAAATTTCATAGCTAAATATTAAATAATATTTGGCTACGTTTGTTTATGACGAGTTTAGTGTAAGTGCTTTGTACGTGTATGTCACATCAATATAAAAGATTACATACAAAAAGAATGAAGTATATAATAGAGAAAATTATCCTAGATATTTATTTAAGATTATTTATTACACCAAATACATTAGTTTTTTTTAATTACTACATTACCATTTTAATTACAAGTCATACCAGATTTTATAATTATCAAAATCTTGGAGAGAGATAATTATGAGGGCTAAATTTATGGAACCTATTAATGAGCATAATTTTTACTCTTTCTTCAATTATATTGAATTTTAAAAAAGAAAAATAAATATCCTCCTTCTCTCTCCATAGTTCCTTCTTGCCCAATATCTCTCCAAGAATTACGAATTATTATTGTACAATATTTTTAATTTTTAATTCATGAGTTTTGAATTTGCAATAATATTAATGGGAGAATTATTGTATGAAAACTGATGTCCGATAAATATTATATGTTAATTAGTTTATGAAAATTGTATAAAATTTGGTATCCATGTATTATTTTAACCAATCAAGTTGAAATCCGTTTACATATAACAAAATCATACTTTGAATAATTTTTACTTTTTTTGGTCTCATGTATGAAATTGGTATATAAGATTCTACATACAAATGATGTACTCTTATAACTGATTTCTAGTGTATGAAAATGGTACACAATATGATATTCATAAATTATTTTTTTTTAATAAATTTTGTTGAAACCAATTTATATAATCATTCCATACATAAATGATTTTCTTTTTTAAGTGTTCAATGTATGAAATTAATTTTAAAACTAGTATCGATAAAGTTTTCTTATATGTCACATTTGTATGAAATATGTTCTATGATGCGATAATTGATAAGAAAAATGGTGCTCACTAAGTATCGTGTGTTACATACCCTTTTTAGTGTATGTAATGGGTATTGAATGAAAACTATCATATTTTATACTGAAAATAGACTAATTGATGATTGTTTGATATCAAATAACTTTTCGTTACAATAGAAAAGGGTAATCACTATTTTAATGGCTTTGATTAAAAAAATAATTCGATTCTGAATTTTTTGGGAGAGAAACAAGGAGAAAGATGATGATGCCACAATGAATGAGTTCTTGTCAAGATTCGTTTGGATAATGGGTGAAAAACTCATGAAAGCATATCCAGATTTTGAGAAGAAAACAATCGATGGGATGCTTTTGGTTATTGCTGGGAAGGTTGTTTCGGAACCCAAAAATGGTTATTTCGATCAGATAGTGGAATTCTCATATAATTTTAATTCGAGGAATTTTAGTGAGGATTTGTAAAAAATAGCGTAGAAAGTGAGCAACGTAATGTTGAAAGATATGGAATTGATGATGATGATGGATGAACATGGGTGCAATGTAGTGTTAAACATTGTTATATCAGGTTTGTAAGAAAATAGTGGGCTTTACGACTGAAAACTTTAAAACTTAATTACGTAGATGCAATGTAGTGTTATGGACTATACTTTTACGCAATTATCCCTTATTTAACACTTAACTAAACTTTCAAAACCACACAAATTTATAATAGTCAATGTTTTAATCCAAATAATATTTAATAATATGAATTATGACTTTAATTTAATAGTTAAGTTTTAGTGCACTTAATTACTGATATAACATTAAATTGCTTTTTAGAGCCAAAAAAGTAAATCAACATTAAAAGTTAAAAGTTTATACTAAATTGACCTCATTAGTAATTTAAATTCTTAAATAAAAAGTTTTAGTTAATATTCTCTCACTCATATTACGCATAAGTTGCCCTTGAGTTACACTGTCAAAAAATATAATTGGCAACAATATATAATTTTGTTATCTCCAAATACTCTATTTTTATTGTTGGTAAAATATTTTTACTGATAATTTATACGCTCTTTTTCTACATGAATGACTACTACATCTTTAAATTAAACAATTCAAATCAGGTCATTATAGCTCCACCTATTTGGGTCTTGTACTTCTCTGTATTGTTTTGGGGGCTATTTCTTTTTTGATATTAGGTAGAAATAGTTGGTAGAAACCTTTGTACTCTACACCTATTTCCTTTTCCCTTACATAATGGAAGTTAGAAACATATTAAAAGATTGTACATGAAGAAGTTCTGAGTCAGCTCTCTTCTCGTCTTAATGAGGCGTTAAGCTGATTAAATAATTAGCTGGCAGATATGTGTTTTGATGTGACTTCTCTAAACTTATATTTTTCAAGTTGAATAAGTGGACTTAATATTTCCTAACTGGCTACTGATGCATCTTTTTAATGAAGAGGTATTTTATTTACTATTTTTGGTTTTTATTCTACTTAATTTATCTTTTTTTTATAAGTAATGTTCAGTGTATTTTAATTTTAAGCTCTTAACATGATATCCATTATCCTTTTGTATTAAGAATGTCACCTACACATGATACTATTATGTTTTATAAGTCTTAGAGTAGCTTGTGTGTATATACTATTGATCATTCTGTATGCATCACTGTTACAAGTATTCTTATATCTAACACTCATTTTCTATCATTAACAATAAGACAATTGCATATTTACTTTAATTAGAGAAGAAAATATATCAAATGCTTGCAAAAATTTTTTAGATCTGAATTTGTTAATAGGAACTTTTCGTCGCTCCATTAAGGACATGCAAAGGTATTTACTTGGAATATTTTCTATTTTTGTATTGGTGTGGTGCACGGCTGTTTTCTTTCGAGTTGGTTGCTAGATTGGTCCTAGGAATCAAATCACTAAGTGCTTTGATTATTCTGTATATGGAAGAAATATTTGAAGAAGTGATACAGATGCATGATTAACTGTGGAGCTTTTCCTTAATATTCAGCTAGGCACATAATCGATTTCTACATAGGTATATTTTCAAAATCTTGAAGCTTAGAACTTCAGTCATTTATTCTTTAGTGTATACCAAGTCATATGTTGATCTGATATCATATAACTCCGTTTTATGACAAATAATTTCGTCACAAATATGATGTATTTGGGGATGAAAAAAGAATTTTGTAGTTAATACAATTTATTTAGCGACGAAACACTAAATTGTCTTTGTATACTTTTAGCGACCCACGTTTAGAGAAGAACAATTGACAAAAAAAATTCGACACACAAGATATTTTATGACGAAATATAATTTATAAGTGACAAAATAATGTCACTGATGATCGAATTTGTTGTAGTGAATAAGGGGGGAAGGTCCTAGCCAGATGACTCATATCATTAGGGGCTGCGGAGGTGGGGTCTTCGGCATCACTCAAGAAGGGAAACTCTTACAAGTCCTCCGGCTCTAGCTAGGGAAGCTCTTCATCAGGGACAAAGCAAGTGAACATGACCTTAATGGTCTTTCACATCCGGGCAAGCATGCCATCTTGGGAGCACCTTTTCTTCTTCTCCTCATCCAACTCCTTGCGTAGTTCTGCAAAGTACTGAGCAGTGTGGGGCAGGGCTGTACCTCTAGCAGTAGTACCCTCCATAAGATTTCTTGACCGCGTCCAGGTTCTCCTCGAGCTGGCTACTAGAAATCGAGGGCTGGGACTAGGAAGGAGGGGCAGTATCATCACCATCATCATCAGCACCCTCGGCAGCCTGGCCGCTCCCTACTTCGTTCACCTACCTCTTTTTCTTCCCCATAAAAGTAATCACCTTCACCGTGAGGGGGGTTGAAGGGGGCATCCATATCCACCTTCCTATCAGTCTCATTCTCAGGCACATGAAACCACCTGCATAACTCAGACACCAAATCGGGCAGGAAGGGGCCCTTCTTGGACCCAGGTAGAAGTCGTTCCACTCAGCTACAATCTGTGCCCCCACATTCAATAGGATCCCCTGCATAGCACAGGCCACCACCAAGGCTTGAGAATAAGTCACATCGGTAGTATTGCCTGATGGACGGATCCTCTGGGACACCAAGTTCAGCCATATCCTAACATCGACTGAAAAATAAGTACTCGTGATGCCCTCAGCACTGGGCCAGTACACCTCGTCCCTGAACTCCTCCTCCACCTGAGTATCCCTCAGCCATGTCATATCCCACAGTCGATATTTGTCTTTGTATGCCTCGTTCGAAACATGAGGCACTCTTAGTACCTTATTAATGGTCCAAATCCACTCCTCGGAGGTGGATAATGGGGTTGGGATTATCCCAACGTACGGTGGGAATGATGGCAGAGAACTCCCTCACCTAGCCTAAGAGCTCGAGACGGGGATCCAACACCAACAAACCCTTGTTGAACTCCTGAAGCCTGAGATAGAAGGCGGGGGCCTTATCATCCATACCCCTCATGTTGAAGGCCCTTTCAAAGCAAAAACCGGTCCATCGGTAATCCCGAAACCTCTCTCGACTAGCATTATCGGGGAACCTCTCCTAAGAGGGAATGTGTTCTTGATCGGCACCCATTGAGTAGTTAAACCTGCAATTTATCAAGGGGTGGAATTAGAACTCGTAAGAGTGTAAGGAAATGTATTTCAAAAAGGAAAAATCACTCTTGGCTATGCCTGAGAGGCTACTATTTTTGGCCTCCCGCTAAGAGGACGGTCGTCCGCTATAGCTGAACCGCTATAGCAGTTGGTTTTTGCTATAGCGGTCTTCATCATCCCAAAATTTCAAGGGGTGCATCAATGGCGCCCCTTGGCCCAAATCTTTGTTTTTATCATTCCAAGTCCAAATTAGTGTTTCTAAAGTTCTCTACCACCTTTTTATGTAAAAAATTGGGTATTATAACCCCTAAAATTCATCCAAATCACAATTTTCTACAAGAACAACCCTTCATCTATCCCACCATTTTGAGTCTATTTTGGGTCAAAAATCATATAATTCTTATGCTCAGAACACTGTGGAGGCGTTGTAAACGTAAAGGAAGCACCCATTCTTCGAAAATCCAACAAAAATTCAACCTATTTTAAAATTCAAAAACCAACCACAATATTTACTTTAACCCACCATTTTCTACCACAATTCTATCAATAATCATGCAATGAAGTAAAGAAGTAAGTGGGTACGTTAGTTACCTGGATTTTCTGATGTCGGGAGCAGAGTGATCAGAAGGAAGGGAGTGTTTTTGAATGGAAATGGGGGAGCATGGATGTGAAACCCATTTTCTCACCCCTTTTTAACTGTTGCCAACCACTATAGCAGTCGACCTCTTGCTATAGCGATACTGCTATGGCGGTATAATTTCTACTATATTGGAATGGCAGGTCAATTTCGGGAATGGAAAGGTTCCTTTCCGAGTCATTTGAATCTCTGGTTCTCCAATATTTTATGAGGCCTCAGATTTCTGGGGCACTCGTAAGAGGTCAATTTAAAAATTTTCGTATAGCTTAGAGGAAGGATTTTTCCTTGATAGGATAAGATTAAATTATCTCCAAGTGAGGCAAGTACGACTAAAAAGGGGAAAAGCTTTGATGTTTCGCATAAAGTCGTAATTTTGCAGTCTAGGTGGAACTAAGGGATTTCCAAATTATCTTTTTTCTCTTTAGTACATGATTGTTCGGGGATGAATGATGGGTAAATTGGTATCTGTTGTAACGACATGTCCTATTGTTATTTTAAAATCACTTTATTGTGGACTTTGGGAATGATTAAAATAAGATTAATTTATGTGGCATGACAAAAATTTCGGATTTTGAAATTCGTCCGAGCTGACATCACCCCACTATAATGCCACCATTGTGGCGGTCAGCTAGGTGCTATAGCAAAATGACAGAGGCAGTAGCTGAAACACAACTTTATATTTTAGACTTCTCCTTCTTAGTTGGAAAACAGATGAAGGTTGCTCCAAAAACCCTCCTAGGCTGCTCCAAAGCTTGGGAGCCATGGGGAGGGGAGATTTCAGCTAAAGAGGGGTAACACCATGGATTCCAAGTTCGTCCTTTGTTGGGAATCACTTTCACAGAGCCAGATTCTTTTTGTTCAAACCTCTGCAGCTGACGCTTGGCGCCCAGGTAGGCTAGGTTTAATTGAGTAGCTGTAGAACCGTATTTCTTGCATATTATTATTATAGAATAATGGGAGGATTCATGCCTAGGCCTTTGGGCATTGATTCTGGAGGGATATTTCTTTGTATGACTCTTGGATTGAATAGGTAATAATGGTGTCGGGGCGAAGAGTTTCATTTTTGGCTTGTTTATAATTGTTAATTTGTGGGTGATGTTAGACTACAGGGAACTGGGGTGTTTGGTAGGTTCAAGGAATCAGGAATGTAGTGAACAAATAAGTGGCAGAGTTATATCGGGCTTTAAGGAATAGTTCAGTTAAGGGGATGGAATGAACATGAAGGGTTTTCACTGTAATGCCAGGGGATGAATTTCACAGAATGTATTTACAATAAAAGGAAGGGGTCCAAAAATGGACGTAAATAGTTATTTGTGTATAGGTGGTAAACCGAGGGTTAGTCTTTGGACAAGTCATCTAGGTTTGGGTTATGGACGAGGTCTGTGTTGGTGATGGTTATTATTTTTCCAAATTCAATATGTATTCATGTAACTATAGCCTATTATGATATGTGCATTGCATGCTTAGGAAATTGAATTATGAATGTCTAATGGTTCGGGTGTCAATCATGTAAAATGAACTTGGTTTTGTTGCTTGTGGGTTTACAAGTGTGATTTTGTTCATTGTTTGTTGACTGTTGGATATGACATTTGGTTGGATCGGGTATAACACATGGTATAGGATACATATTGGTTGGCTCGGGTACCACACTTGGTACATGATACTTATCGGTTAGCTTGGGTACCACACCTAGTACAAGTTCTACAATGGTTGGCTTAGGTACCACACCTGGTACATGTTCAATTGTACTTGTTGATTGTATTTTTGTCGATGGTTTCATGAGTGGACCAGGTTTATTGTTGAAATGGTGATTGTTGTATATTGGTCCATGAGAGGCTGGGTAATTATACTTAATGGTGTTTTTGTGTCCTTGTGTATACTATAAATCCATGTTGAACACTGTGGGTATGGTTTTCGGGATCGTTGGGTGGTCTGAGTACTTGTAAATGGTAACATAATATGTGTGGCCTAATTGTTGCATAGTTGGAGGCACATTCAGGTTGTTGAGTCCGAATGGTTGACCTGACCATGGGATGGTAGTCAAGGTATAAACTTAGCTATTAGATTAGTGAAAACGAGTGGCAAAGGGAAGTCTAGTGTTAAGTGTGACTTGGGAAATCTAGTGTTAAGTATGACTTTTAGAAGTATAGGTGCAAGGTGTGACTTGGGAAGTCTAGTGGTAAGTGTGACTTCGGAAGTCTAGGTGCAAAGTGTGACTTGGGAAGTCTAGTGTTAAGTGTGACCTTGGAAATCTAGGTGCAAGGTGTGACTTGCGAAGTCTAGTGTTAACTGTGACTTGGCAAGTCTAGGTGCAAGGTGTGACTTGGTAAGTCTAGGTGAAAACTGTGACTTGGGAAGTCTAGTGTTAAGTGTGACCTGAGAGGTCCTAATGTTAAGTGCGATGGTAGGGAAGTCCTAGTATTACGTTGGACCAGGATGGGATGGTCCAGAGTCTCTAATTGGTGGAGTTGGCAGTGAAACAGGGTTGAAAGACTTGGGACAGAACGTACAGGTTGTAGCGGTAATAACCTAAAGTAATGGTGGATGGTGAAAGACTGGATTTCTTGTATCTTATTGCATATTTTCTCTTGATTTCTTATATGATGGTATGCAGTGGATTCGGGTCGACCGATGATGCCTACCAGTATGTGTTGTTTATACTGATACTACTTTTGCTATACCTTTTTAGGTATAGTCTGGGTGCAGGATCAGTGGTGTTTCATAGGTACAGGACGATGGTGATCTCCATAAGCTTCTACTCTTCCTATCCATGGTGGAAGCTGTATCTTCTTTTCATACTTGTATTTTCTCCAGTAGAGCTCTTGTACCTGTTTAGACTAGTTTCTAGGGAGGGTTGTATTCAGGTTGTAAAGGTTTTACCATAATCAAATTTATAATGTTTTATTTATTTTTCAATATTAAAAGGGTTACTTTCTTATGTCTTACTCTTAATTTCTGCATTTACCTATTAGATCGGGTGGTAAGGGTTCTCCTATCTAGATGCTTAGAGTAGGTGCCCGCATGATCCGGTAGTTGGATCATGACATGCTGTTGGATACATTTTGAAATCTTTCTTTCTAGTCTTTCATTTCTTCTTTTGTGATTAATTCTTTTGCTAAGTCTTTGTTTTCTCTTATTCATTTTTAGTATTCATCTTTCTGCAATTTCTTTGAGGATTCTTTAACTTCACAGCAGACCAACAAAAATCCAGGTTCCACTCTCAATCTCTCTCTCTCTCAGATTCTTAATTTCTGATCATTTGATGGTGCTAGATGCTTGACTTTTGCTGATCTACTGTAATACTTGGATCTAACTCAGTAATGATTTGCTGGTAGTTATGTAAAATGACTAGCAAAGGAACTTCAAAATATCCAGCTAAGAAACTTCAAAAAGCTTATAGAATACCATCTATAACTATGCCCTTTTAGTGTAGACTGATGTTACTATTATAAAAGGTATCATAGACATATAGTGTCACGACCAGATTTCTCAGGTCATGATGGCACCTACAACTCCCCATTAGGCGAACCAATCCCTGTAGCCTGGAATGGTTAGTAAAGAGCTACCATATAATCAATTACACACAACAATCAGAAATAAGCGGAAGCTGAATGTAAGGATAAGACATGCGGAAGCAACAACCCAAAACATATATACAAAGATACTACACCAACCCGAAGACTTGGTATCGATAGTACAAAAGATTCTAATGGAATACAAGTGCCAGAAGTAACAAAATACAATATAAATTTGTCTCCAAAAATACAAGGAGTAACAATACAAAAGATGAGATATAGAAAAGCCCTGATGGGCAGGCGCTCACCCTAGTCTCGATGTCCAAAAGCTACACGAGTCTCCAACGCGATCAACGATGAAAGCTCAACTAATATCTGCACCAAAAAGTGTAGAAGTGTAGTATGAGCACCAAGACAATGGGTACTCAGTAGGTATCATCGGCCGACTGAGCGCATTTAAGATATAAAAATAGTAAATAGCAGATAGCAAGAAAGCAGTCATGGAAAACAATGGATAAAGCACATGAAAACTAGCATGGAGAATTGACAACCAAGATTCAAGGCAAAAATGCTAGCACATGCATATACATAACATAGGAACATAGGTGTAAGGATGAAGAACGCACCTGGAATCCTTGCTGCAATAATATAAGTAAGTAAAGAGAATTTAATGAGATGGGCGGTATACTGGTAACCTCAATTTAACGGAAAAGAAGAGAAGCAAACCAACAAATCGAGCCGAAAATCAAATACTAATAGAAACAAGCCTAAGATATCAATACCAAGGAAAAATAGCGATATCAATACCAAGGAAAAATAGCCATAAACCACTCACTAGTCAAGCCTAATATGGAATAACTAACCCAAGAATATCCAAAATGCTACTCAAACCAGGATAAAATAAGAATTGAACCCCACAATCGCTCAGAAAGCTACGAAATTGAAATCTCAAAAAGATGGGACCCACAAGCCCCCTCACTAATCTCAGTCCCAAGGATGGTGGCTCAACAGGCTAAAAACTGCTAATCCGCCAGAAAAGAAAGCCATGACAAGCTTCTAAATAAAGATAGGAGTAAATATAATCTACCTACAGTCCCAGCGACACCCCATACAACCGAGGAACACAATCAAGTGAAAACAAACCCTCTGGCCGCCCATACAACCGGAGCGTACACTGAACACACAACAAATAAGGGTTGAATCCTAGTGAAATATTCATGATGATGTGATAATGATGGAACCGGTAATAGTAACTCTGTATGCACCTCTTCCCGACACTTCGGTAGGAGGACCCATGGTGGGATGTGCCCGCTATACCTCATCCTACACCGTATATCCCACCTCTGGTGCACCCGACTCCTAGACAGGCCCTGGAACGGAGGGCCCATGAAGGTCTCTGACCACATATAGTAATGAATGCAAAATTTCAGAGAATCAGAACCCAAAGTACGTGCCCGGGATTGAACCGGGTCTAAAATAGTAGTAGTAATCTCAAAAGACCTGACCCTCTCAAAGGGTTCCCCAGGTATACTCAGGTCTAAATCAGTCGTAAAAGTCTCAATAACCCTCTCAAAGGATGCCCAGAGCGTATCCGAGTCTAAATCTGTCAGAAATCAGGTCTAGTGCTCTGCCCAGCAGAGCCTAGTATCAGTAGGAAATCAAGTGTAGTACTCTGCCCAGCAGAGCCTAGTATCAGTAAAAAATCAAGTGTGAAATCATCCAAAATCACATGTCATCATTAGGTTATACAAAAAACGGGCCTCCGGGGCCATGCCAGTTTAGTAAAGACCATCTATAGTGGCTCGCAGCAAAAAACCAAAGTAAAACATGCAGGGAAAACTTTTTTCATGGATGATATGCTCGCCCACCAATATAAATTAGCACAAAAGCTCACAAATATTTCCTATCAGCCTTCACAGGCCTAGAAGCTACTCAACAGACATAACCAGCCTTAAAGGATATCTCTATGTCCGGGACTCGCGGACATTCCCAAATAACCCACCATCTACGTTCTAGAGTTAATACATGGCCACGCAGGACCACAAGGGTAATATACAATACTAAGCGAATACTACAAGCAACGTATGAAATAAACAGACAGAAAAGGCGGACAAGGTCTGGGGTACCAACCTATAACAACCCGCCCAAGGATGCTAACTAATGCAGTTATAGCCTATATACGCAGAGTCTAGATAGGGAAAGCCATAACCTACTTGTCATCCGACGACTAGCTGCAAGAACGATGTTGTGCAAGCTCGAAATGCTCTGGGAAGCTCAAAGTTGCAAAACTAATATCAAAATAGTAATCTACAAGTCAAAACAAGACTAACGATACCCACAATGCTATAATAATAGCCGGGTCAAAAATCTGGGTCACAAACGAGCCCTTGGATCCCGCAACCTAAAACCAGAAATGAAAAACACCAAAGTGTTCCTTACCATCTCGGGAGCACATGCTCAAAATTTGAGCAAAAACGGACATGAAATGGGGCTTCAAAATAGCCCTCCCATTTAAGAATTCAAAAGGGAATTTAATGGAGAAAACGGGAAATTAAGAGAGGATTTACCCGCTTTAGAAGTCCAAAAACATGCAAGGATCGACAAGGTGTTATCCTCTAATCACATGGGATGAACAAAGGTATTGGTTTGAGGTTTTATAAGCTATTACAATAGAGGAACGAGTGTTGGAAGAAGGAAGAAATGGAAAAAGAAAGAGGCTGCCAGCCCCTAAATTAACCCGCATGGGCGTCTAGACCAGGCGCAGGCGCGCTGACGCCATGACGCCCAGTCGGGCGCAGACGCATAGGCACCTGCCATGCGCTACGGTGCTGCCATGCTGAAGCCGGTGGCAGGGCAGGGGCGCTGGACTTGGCGCAGGCGCGCAGGTACAAGGGCCCTGGCGCCACGACGCCATACCAGCAGCCTCTAGCTGCAGCAACAAGCCAAGGCATGGATTTGACATTTTGGGTCCTCGGGAACATATTCGGGGTCCCACGAACAAAAATGACCTGAGCTATTTAACTAGAAATGGCATTCTGGATCCAATGGAATCGACAAAAATCCCATCGGAGGTCGATTTAACAAAAAGTTGGTCCCCACGCCCAAAATCAACCTTTAGGCCAACAATTCCCAAAGCAGAACTCAAGGGCCAAAATCAAGTTCGGAAGCCTCGGGACCCTAACCAATAGTCCCTCTAGCCTAAACTTGACATTCCAAAGCTAACAACGCTGACAAAATTTTCATCTGAGGTCGTCTTCTACAAATGTTGACCAAAGTCAACCCAACTGGCTTGAAAATGCAGAATGAGAGAGAATTCCAGGCTGAAAAGCCTCCGGATCCCGACCAAGGGTCCCTCTAGACCAAAGTCCACACTCCGGAGCTAACGAAACTATCAGAATTTGATTCCGAGAACATTCACCAAGAATGTTGACTGAAGTCAATAATTTCAAAAGCCTAAAGCTCTAAAACAAGGAACGGCCAAAAAGACCAAACAAATGGCCCGGGCACCGAAGCACCGGTCCAGAAAGCCATAAATGACTTGGGGTCACTACAAGCAAGCTCTAATGGTATAAGAAGGCAAAAATGACCGGAAGGGTCATTACATCATCCACTACTAAAAAAACTTTCGTCTCCGAAAGTCAGGAAAAAAGGATAGACTAAAGATTAAAAGAACAGCGTAAACACAACCCACACTAGTCTCTCGGACAACCAAGGTAGCCTCCATGATCGGACGGCACCCAACAGAATAGAAACAAGAAAAATAATCAAGCTCAAAACTCCTTACTAGCCAAGCTAGATTTCAAACCTTACCTCTAAATTCAAAAGTTCTGCCAACCCATACTGAACCTCGAGAATCTCAAACGGAAGCACTGACACAACACCAAAACCAGAGAAGCAAGGAAATCAACACACAAAACTCGAATCTTCGAAACCACAACTAAGTTGCCAAAGAATCCAACAACCAAAACTTTAACTCATGAACCAACTGATCTGTAAAAAGCCTATTATTCTGAATTGAACCCTTTTTCATCATGAACAGGAAGCTTCATACAAGTCGAACACTTAAACCACCCTCGAAGCATCGAATGACACATAGGAGATCCATAGTCTTCGCTTATACTCTACCACAAACAAAATCACCCTTTTTACTCAAATTATATCAAAGCCAAGCTATAGTCCACTAGTCTTTGCCTTCCAAGCTAACAACCTGTAGAATATCACCGAAGACTGGAGTTACCTGGCCTGACTGACCACCAATCAATGAACAAGCACTTTTGCTAGCGTCAAACTCAATAACAGAACCCAACTGAACAACCCATCTGAATTCGACTAGAAATTCGCACACCAAAGTTAGGAAAGGCATATATGAATACCCTGCGTTGATGGAGAAACTTCCAAATCGTAAAACGAACCCAATGTTGCACCATGACGAATTTGAGTCAACTGGAAGCGAATGAACCAGGGCAACCTGCCCAATAGACCAAAACCAAAACCAAGCCTCTACAATGAGTGTGGTAAGCCTACCAGGAATCTCGAAATCACCAGCTAAGCTCCAAACTCTGAGAATATTGTTGCAACTCTAAATACTCGAACACCATTCTAATTTGAAATTGCCTTACTAAGCTCACCATGGGGAGAAGTCCACCATGCTATCAATATCAAGTCAAAACACCCCGAAGGCAAGGAAAAGGTGCCTGGGGTTCAAAGTTTCCATCTAGCCATGTAAATTTGCATATAACTTTAACTCATCCCTTTGGCTCGAATCAACCGCTCTGTCGGATCCATACACAACCAACCATTTCGAAGCATATATCATACCAAACTTCTAGTCCATACTGGACGAGTCTAACCAACACTGGAACTCCACACAAAAGACAACACTTGAAGAATCAACCAGGCAAGCTTTTAAACTCTTGGCAAACGAATGGTGACCACCAGTCTCTAAGTACCATTAGGACTCAAAAACAACCCCGCTAGTCTCAACCCGCACATATGACCACATAAAGCATACACTACCGCTGAATCTCAAACTTACACCGCTGAGTCTGTCCAATCGAGGTAGAAGGAGCCTCATACTATCATGAACATCATTGAAATTCGAAACGTCTAGTCTTACACAAGGGTTAGCTAAGGACTAGGGTTCCAAAACCAACTGCCACCCTATAACGGAAAATGAGTAAGCTGCAACCAAAAGAACCAACTGTGAACCATCTGGAGTAGCTTGCTAGCCCACGATTCTGAAACCCAACTTTAAAATTGCCAACCAAAGCCTTTGTCGAACCCATATGCTGTTAATGAACCTCTAGGAATTGAAGCCAACTAGGCGTTGATTTATAAGTTGCCAAAACCACAACTGTTACTGAAATCTAAACCAATCAAAGGAAAACCACTGCAATATGTAGACAACCAAACCAAATCACCAACACACAATCCCAAAGCAAACCTTCATCGTCACCTCAGTCAACTACTAAAACACATAAGCACAAACAAGGAGTCATCTCCCTCCTTTTTCAACTAAACAAAACCATTCTGTAGCATATAATGAACCTTACAACTCCTTTCTAAAACTAAGAACCTGGAGCCATTCCCTTAGCACCCAAAACTTACATTGTCAAAACTCAACAAGGCAGGAGGAAATGGGCCGGATGCCCGGCTCACCAGAATGCTATGAGTACAACTCACCCACGAGGCTATGGTTAGTACTTAGTCAAAAATGCTAAAGCCAAACTCAATCACAATACCAAAATGAAAAGCACATCCAAAGAGCTACGATCAAAATTCATTCCAACTGGAACCGGGGAAAATGATAAGACAACCAAACCAAACAAGAAACTGAGGGAGACTATGGGAACACCCCATATACCTGCCAACCTCCTAAACTAGCCAAACAAAGAGGGTCGACTCTAATCACCCAACAACAAAACCAAACCATGCTCACTAGCATAACCACACCTCTCATCTCAAGACAGAAGCTCAAACTTCAGCACAACTACCGGTAACACCAAACCAAAACAAGAACCTCTAGCCATGCTAGATAAGTGCCTAGGAAACCACCATCTAGGACCGCTCAACAAGGAAAGCTCAATCACAGGTCTAGAACCACAGCGAAATAGGGATAAACCCAACCAGAAACAGAACAACAAGAACTACCCACGAGTTACAACTTCGAGTAAACACCTCTCAAGGACATCTCACCCCATCAACTACTAAAGAATAAACTACCAATAAAACACACATAGATACAATAATTCAAAAATCAAACAACTAAATAGGTAGAAGGTAGGCATATAAGCAAATAAAAGACAGAAGGGATAGGATCGCAACACAAGCAGAACTATCACAAGCTGAAGGTAGCAAAAGCCTAACCTAGAGCAATGATATCAGGAACCTCAACCTCAGGCCCACCAAGAGGGGCATCAGACTGACGGGATCTAGCTCTGGACTGAGTAGTCGAAGATGAGGGCTCAACCATCCCTCACTGGGGAGAGTCTCTAGCATAATGCCCCATCACCCCACAACCATAGCAACCCAAAGAAGCTCTACTCCGACACACGGTGCCTGTCGACTCTAGATGGATACCTGAACTACCTGGCTGAAAGTCACCTCTAACCATCTGGGGACCATCCCCATAACCCTGCATACTAACTCTCGCTGCTTTTGGACCACCCCTACTACCATGTACTCCACCTCTGGCCGGTGGCACTGAAGCCTTGGGAGGTAACACCTGCTGACCCTGCCAACTGGGAGTCGAAATTGAGGGACAATCCCTAACTAAGTTCCCACGCTCCCTGCACTAATAACAACCCTTACCAAGTGGAGTTTGACGGGATAATCCTACTGGACCTGACCGGCCACCACACCCTGCACACTCTGAAGGCAAATCCCATAGAATATGATCCGTACCCTGCCCAGTCTACTCAACATTCCCTACACAACCATTCTCTAGAACCTGTGGAGTAACTAAAACTGGCCGGGTGGATAAGAAGCAATGAAACCTATCTCTGGTGGAGAATCCTCTAGCTCGAATCTGTGAACCTCGAGAACTGTCTTGGCGATAATGTTTCTTAGTGCTACCTCCATAAGCCTCACAACACAAACCCTCAACAGCCCAAGCATGGTCGACTAACTAAAGGAAAGTCATCCCAATTGCAACCAAGTGCTCGGTCGCCAAACAGAGCGGTGAAATCAAACCTCCCACGAAACTCTGAACCCTATCAAACTCTGATGGTACAGCCCTAGAAGTACACTTAACCATGTCATGAAATCTCGCCTCATACTACAATACCGACAGACCATCCTGCTGAAGAACTGGTAGCTCAACCCTAGCTAAAGCACTACTTGTAGAACCGGGTACTAAAACACCCACTGGAGGACTCGAAGTCCTAGCCACGATGTCTTATAGAACTGGGGTAGCTGTGAATCAAATTGGAGGCTGGGCTGACCCCACACCCCCTATCTGATGCGATGATCTCTCACACTGAAGTCCTGACACTGACGGAAGCACTGAAGCAATATGCACAGAAGCCTCGACACCAACCACTGTCTAACTCGTCTTAGGCATCTGAGAAGGAATGAAACAACCAAAGTTTTAGAAGTCAATAAATCCAGGAACGCATGATAAGGAGCCAAGAAGATGAAACTTTTCTTAACAATGCCCTGTAGCCTCCCACATATAGGATACAGATGTTATCATACCGATCCAAAAGACTCTACGTAAACACTTGCTTTTGTACCACGATACCGATGAACCTAGGAATCTCATACCAAGCTATCACGACCCAATTTCTCAGGTCATGATGGCACCTATAATCCCCCAGTAGGCGAACCAATCCCCATAGCCCGGAATGATTAGTAATGGGCTACTACCTAACCAATTATGCACAACAAGCAGAAATAAGCAGAAGTTGAATGTAAAGATAATACACGCGGAAGCAACAACCCAAAACATATATACAAAGATACTACACCAACCCCAAGACTTGGTATCGATAGTACAGAAGCTTTTAATGGAATACAAGTGCTAGAATTAACAAAATACAATATAAATCTGTCTGCAAAAATACAAGGAGTAACAGTACAAAAGATGAGATGTAGACAAGCCCCGATTGGCAGGCGCTTACCCTAGTCTCGATGTCCAAAAGTTGCACGAGTCTCCAATGCGATCAACGATGAAAACTCAACTAATATCTGCACCAAAAAGTGCAGAAGTGTAGTATGAGCACCAAGACAATAGGTACTCAGCCTGGTATCATCGGCCGACTGAGCACATATAAGATATAAAAATAGTAAATAGCAGATAGCAAAAAAGTAGTCATGGAAAATAATGGATAAAGCACATGAAAACTAGCATGGAGAATAGACAACCAAGAGTCAAGGCAAAAATGCTAGCACAGGCATATACATAACATAGGAACACAAGTGTAAGGAGGAAGAACGCACCTGGAATCCTTGCAGCAATAATATAAGTAAATAAAGAGAATTTAAAGAGATGGGCGGTATACTCGAAACCTCAATTTAACGAAAAAGAGAGAAGCAAACCAACAAATCAGGCCGAAAATCAAATACTAATAGAAACAAGCCTAAGATATCAATACCAAGGAAAATTAGACATAAACCACTCACCAGTCAAGCCTAAGATGGAATAACTAACCCAAGAGTATCCAAACTGCTACTCAAACCAGGATAAACAGGAATCGAACCCCACAATCGCTCAGAAAGCTATGAAACTGAAATCTCAAAAAAGATGGGACCCATAAGCCCCCCACTAATCTAAGTTCCAAGGACGGTGCCTCAACAGGCTAAAAACTGCTAATCCACCAGAAAAGAAAGCCGTGACAAGCTTCTAAATAAAGACAAGAGTAAATATAATATACCTACAGTCCCAGTGGCCGCCCATACAACCAAGAAACATAATCAAGTGAAAACAAACCCTTTGGTCGCCCATACAACCATAGCATACACTGAACACACAACAAACAAGGGTGGAATTCGAGTGAAATATGCATGATGATGTGATAATGATGGAACCAATAATAGTAACTCTGTATGCACCTCTTCCTGACTCTTCGGTAGGAGGACCCATGGTTGGAGGTGCCCGCTATACCTCATCCTACACCATATACCCCTCCTCTGGAGTACCCGGCTCCTAGCCAGGCCCTAGAACAGAGGGACCATGGAGGTCCCTGACCACATATAGTAATGAACGTAAAATCTTAGAGAATCAGAACCTCAAAGTATGTGCCCTGGATTGAACCGGGTCTAAAACAGTAGTAGTAATCTTAAAAGACCCTCTTAAAGGGTGCTCGAGGTATACTCGGGTATTAATAAGTCGTAAAAGTCTCAATAACCCTCTCAAAGGGTGACAAGAGCATATCTGGGTCTAAATCAGTTAGAAATCAGGTCTAGTGCTCTGCCCAGCAGAGCCTAGTATCAATAGGAAATCAAGTGTAGTACTCTGCCCAACAGAGACTAGTATCAGTAGAAATCAAGTGTGAAATCATCCAAAATCGCATGTCATCATTAGGTTATACCAAAAATGGGCCCCCGGGGCCATGTAAATTTAGGAAAGACCATCTATAGTGGCTCGCAGCCAAAACCAAAGTAAAACATGCAGGTAAAACCACTTATTTTCCTTTATATGTAAAGGTTATTGAAAGAACTTATAAAGATGGTAATGGTAGCCTTATAAAATCCATCTACCCTCCTCAATCACCTTTTATATTTCCAAATAATACATGTATTACTTTTACTACATTTTAAAAATTCGTTGATGAAGATATTGCTTCAGTCAGCATTGCTGAAATTAATAAACTTATTAGTCAAAATAATTATTTGAGTTTATATGTTAAAGTTTTGGGTGAACATATTAGTTCTCTTGATAAAAAACTTGATGAATTGACTATCTTGATAAAAGGTATAAAAGCTGATATGGCTAAAACAAATGTTGCCTCTACTTCGACTAGTAAAGATAATGCTCAGGTTGTCCCTACTCATGTTCAAAGACCATCTGAGATTCAGGATTTTAAATTTAAATCTTTAAATGATTTAGAAGAACTTCTTGATAAAAAGTTTTCTGGTTTAAATACAAAACCAATAGATTTATCGAAAGATTTTTCGGATAAAATTTATCGAAAGATATTTCGGATAAAATTTATCGAAAGATTTTTCGGATAAAATAGAAACAACTGTTGATTATAAAAATCAAGTTTCCTTAGAATTTAATAAACTCAGAGGTTATCCTAGAAAAAATAATAGTTATGCTAATAAACCCAGCATGCAGACTTATTATTATCCTCGTCCTACTCCTGAAGATGTTTTGATAGAGGAACGAGATTGGAATCAGACAAATACTTCTTATAGTGGTTCCGAAATTTATGAATGGAATCTTGATGGTTTGACTGATAGACAATTAACCATTTTGGTTCATAGAATGCTTATGTATGCAACTATTTGTAAAAGTGTTAAAAATACAGATAAAACTATTTGCAAAATGATTATTGCTGGTTTTACTGGCCAACTTCGAGGCTGGTGGGATAACTATTTGAGTATTGATGAGAAATCTTCAATCATAAATGCTGTGGCTACTGATGATGGCGTTGATAACTTAGGAATGACTCTAATAAAAAATAGAGAAGATGTTGTGTATACCCTTGTTCTCACCATATTAGAATATTTTAATAGTAGATTTACCAATCAGTATGAGACTGTTCGTACCCTCCTTAATGGTCTAAGATGTAACACCTTATCTAATTTTAGGTGGTAGAAAGATACTTTTATGAGTCGGGTGATGGAATTACCCGAAAATAAGTTTGAACATTGGAAAGCTAAGTTCATAGATGGCCTTCCCTCCTTATTCGATGAAAGAGTTAGAAAAACTCTGAGGGGTAGTCACGGTGAGATTCCTTATAAGGATTATACTTATGGTAAGCTTATAGGAGCTTGCACGCAAGAGGGATTAAACTTGTGTAATGAATTACTTTTGTCCAGACAGCTTAAGATGGATAAGCTTAAAGAAAGATCTTAACTAGGAGACTTTTGTACCCAATTCAATTTACCCGAACCTTCTGCTAATAGCAAGAACAAGAGCAAGTATTATAAGTCCTCTAGAATCGAAGGATCCCACAGGAAAAAGAGATCTAGACGCAGGACTAGGAAGAACGTGAAGCTAGAAAAAGCTTCCGTAAGTCTACTAGATTTACCAAAGATTGATCTGGAAGGGATCTATCCAAAATCAAGTGTTATACATGTGGAAAACTGGGCCACATAGCACCAAATTGTAAGTTGAATAAGTTGAAAACCTTGGAACTAGATAGTGAGACTTATGATAAAGTTTATGGTTTGTTATACACCTCAGGTTCTGAAGATGATTATTACTCTCATTCTGATTCTGATATTGAACTGCTTGATTTATCTGATTGTGATAAAAATACTAATAGCCCTTGCGCCACTTGCCAAGGTAATAAATGCAATTGTGATGATGATGGAATTTATAAACTGCAATCATAATTTCAGGATTTCAATATTAACACTATCACCTATGATAATGTAATTGAGCTTTTGAAAGAAGTTACTGATAATAAGCTTCGTGAAAAGATTATCAATCTCGCTACTGCTAATGAGGCTAGTTCAAGTTCTTCAAAACCTTTTGAGAATAAGAAGAATGATTTTGAATACTCTGCACCATATTCTTTAAAGGAGGTTGATAACCGTCTTATGATGAAAAATACTTTCACCGAAAGAGATTCTTCTTTTAATGATTTAAAAGATGAAATTGAGAATTTAAAAAGAGAGATTAAATCTCTTAAACAAAATCAGTTGATTTGTGATCATAGAATTACTCAGATTGAGATAAATAATTTTGTGTCTACCAAAAATAATCATATGTCTTCTAATGACAAAGGTATTTCTGAAAAAAAAGAAGACTCTGTTAATCTTGACCCTAAAAGTGATATATTTTTAGGAATGATGCAAATTATTACTTTCCATAAATAGTACGTTAAATGTACTATTTTAATCGATAATTTTTTTCGATTTCTAACATTGCCATGATTGATAGTGGTACTGATGTTAGTTGTATTCAGGAAGGCTTAGTGCCTACAAAATACTTTCAAAAAACTTCTCATATGGTTAAGTCTGCATCAGGACATGCTTTAGATATAAAGTATAAATTGCCTAATACGAATATTTGCCAGAATAAAGTCTGCAGTCCTCATTTCTTTTTCCTGGTTAAGAATCAGTTATTCCCTCCAATTATACTTGGAACCCCGTTCATAAATGCAATTTATCCTTTTACCAGCATAGACTCAAAAAGATTCTCTGCCACTTATAAGGATAATTAAATAAGTTATACTTTTGTTACAGATCCAGTAACTAGAGATATTAATGCCTTAATTGATATGAAGCAAAGACATGTAGATTCTTTGCAACTAGAATTGTTTAGTCTAAATATATTCGATTCTCTAAATTTCGCAAAAGTAAAGGAAACAATTAAATTGATTTCTCAACAAATTGCCATTGATATCTGTGCAGATCACCTCAGTGCTTTTTGGAATCGAAAAAAGCATATTGTCACTCTTCCATATGAAGATGATTTTTCAGAAGATAATATTCCTGCTAAATCGCGTCTCTATCAAATGAACGCTGAGTTAGTAGAATTTTGCAAAAAAGAAATTGATAATTTATTGCAAAAGGGTTTGATCAAACCTTCTAAATCTCCTTGGTCATGCATTGCATTCTATGTTAATAATGCTGCAGAAAAATAGCGAGGTGCTCCTAGATTGGTTATTAATTATAAACCATTGAATAAATATTTAAAATGGATAAGGTATCCTATCCCCAATAAAAAAGATTTATTATCAAGATTATATGATGCCAATATATTTTCTAAATTTGATTTAAAATCACGTTATTGGCAGGTACAAATATTTAAAGAACATACTTATAGAACTGGTTTTAATGTTCCATTTGTGCAATATGAATGGAATGTCATGCCTTTTGGTTTGAAAAATGCCCCATCTGAATTTCAGAAAATTATGAATGATATTTTTAATCCATATTTGGATTTTATCATTGTTTATATTGATGATATTTTGTTTTTTTCTAAAACATATGAAATGCATATAAAGCATCTTGATATATTTAAAAAAATTGTCATTCAGAATGTTTTGGTTATCTCAAAACCAAAAATGAGTTTGTTCCAAACTAAAGTCCGATTTCTAGGAAATCATATTTGTCAGGGAAAGATTACTCCAATTCAAAGATCTATTGAATTTGCATCAAAATTTCCTGATGTCATCACTGATAGGACTCAGTTACAAAGGTTCTTGGGAATCTTAAATTACATATCTCCATTCTATAAGAATCTATCTCGTGATTTAGCCCCTTTATATGATAGGCTGAAAAAGAATTATAAATCACCTTGGACTGATAGTCATACCACTTTGGTACAAAATATTAAACTCCGTGTGCAGTCTTTGCCTTGTTTAACTCTTGCTAACTCTGCTTGGCAAAAAATTATTGAGACAGATGCGTCTAATATTGGTTATGGTGGGATATTGAAACAAATAAATCCCAAAGATCAAAATGAGTATTTAATAAGATTTCACTCTGGCAAATGGACTGAAGCCCAGAGAAAATATGCCACCGTGGCTCATGAAATGCTAACCATTGTGAAATGTGTTTTAAAATTTCAGGATGATTTATACAATCAAAAGTTTTTGATAAAAATAGATGCTCAATCTGTTAAGTATATGTTTAACAAAGATTTTAAGCATGATGCTTCTAAATTAATATTCACAAGGTGGAATGCTCAATTAGCCCTTTTTGATTTTGAAATTCATTATAAAAAGGGAATTGATAATTCTTTGCCGGATTTCTTATCCCGGGAATACCTCCAATAAAATGAATTTTTACGAAGTCTTTTTCGATGAAAATACTTTGATTACCATTTTAAAGGTAATTACATTAAATAGAGACTTGAAAAGTCTTATAATTGATAAAATTATTGATAACATCGTAAAATAAGATTTCTCAATCCATGATTACTCATAAATTGTCAGAGAAGATCTGGCAGATTATTATGATTCTGCCTGATTAATATAATCATAGATTGCTATGTATGCAGGATGGATCCTCTATGGATTCAAGGTAGAGGCAGAGGAAGGGGGAGATTAACCTTTGGGAGATCATCCCAGTCCTATTCTCAAGGATCGTCATACGAATCCTCATCAAACTCCCCAGTTATACAAATGGGAAGAAAGAGTTTAGTAAATGAGAAGATTTCTCAAAAGCTTGAATCTTCATCTATTCATCTGGAAGATATTCCAGAAAATAGTCAGTTATACTGTCATTTACAGGCATATTTGTCCGCCCAGGCTGCCCAAAAGCAAAATAATACTTTTGTTTTAATCGCCAAAGAGGACAATGATGATATCAAGTCCTATGAAAAGTTACTAAAAAGAGAAATGATATTTCTCATAGAAAACTCTGAGGTCCAGCGAAAAGATGAGCCATGGAAGATACTCCAAAGGTACTTAATAAATGGGTTATACTATCCGGGCGAGTCATACGAAACCCGTTCTTATTATGAGACAATCCTGACAAGTACATGAAGTGCAGAATTTTAGCACTTTTCTAGTTATAACACAGAAGAGAATGTTTATAACTTCTCCAAAATCATTATTAAACAGATTATATCTGTTGAAGATTGGGGAATCTCTACTATGAAAGAAAGGCAGATAAGCCTTAACAAATCTCGTATGAACTTTACATACTGGGATTATATTCAAGTATTTGATAAGGTGCTATACTACAATAATGATAGACATAAACACACTTGGTTCATAAAGCTGTGCGCAAAGATATTTGTTGAACAAATCCCAAATTGGTTTTTAAATTAGTGGTCATACCACGGTCCCATAATCCAGATCTTGCCCGATCATTTCCTTATGTTATACAAAGAATGGACCGAAGTGTCACCTGATTTGAACCGATTATATCATGCAGATTATATCGACAATTTGGAAAAAATTGATCAGATCTACTTCTTTATTGAATTCTCTATTCCATGGATTCATAAATGGACTCCTGAATTAGGGTTCACTGAAGAAAATATTTCCTGTCTATACATGACTTTTTATAATAATTTTTGGGACAAATTGATGAAAATAGATCCCAAAAAAAGTGTTACATGGCCAAGAGCTTATGGATTCCATTAAACTAAGAATCCAAGAATACACTCGAGCCCCTCAAAAGGGAATTATAGACGATAGTTCTGTCAAGCATATCGCCAGAAAGATCTCTTTCCAATATGGAGATAAAGAAGAAATTATCAATGACTATTTAGAAGAGGTCAAGAGAAATTTACTTCTGACGATTAACCAGATTGATAAATCGGACACTTCCATGCGGAGTGAGACAAACAATGATGATATCGGAGAATCCCAACCTATCGAAACAGACAAAATATTGTCTACCGATGATATTCGGAATATAGAAGATTTTCTACAACAGATCAAAGCCATGGAGAAAAAATATGGTAAAGACAAACAATAAAGACATCATGGACCCCACAGAATAGTAAAGACGCCGTGGACCCCAGCAAAGAACAGTAGAGACACTGTATTAAACAGTAGATACACTGTATAAGGACCTAGATATGGGACACATTTTTACTGTATATAGAATCTTTATGTTTTAAATTTTTCTATTTAAAGGGACTTTCAGTTCAGTTGAAAGGCATCAGAAAAACTTGTAAAAATCAGAAAAATTTAGATAGCTCTCTCTTCTTGTAAATCTCTCTTATTGTAAATCTCTTATATCAATTTCAAGAATTGTTTCTTGGAGACAGCCATCCATATAAGGTATATTTTATTTTTTATTGTTTAGTTTTCTTTTTAGTTGTGTCTCTCCTAGACAGGACGATGTTCGGCTAAAGATATCATATCTATGTTGAATAACTAACTTCTCTCCTATATAGACCATGAACGATCTAAGCTTTAATACAATATAAAGGAATTTTGTTATGGTTTCTCTACTTGGTTCTGAGATTGAGGTACAGTCGGATCTAGCACTACTCCTATTGGCTTTGCCTTAGTGGCTACGTCTGGTTAGCCGTGGACCTAAGCCATAACCTACCTGTCATCCGACGACTAGCTGCAAGAACAACGTTGTCCAAGCTTGAACTACTCCGGGAAGCTCCAATTCATAGAACTAATATCAAAATAGTAATCTACAAGTCAAAACAAGACTAACGATACCCATAATGCTATAATAATAGACGAGCCGAAAATCTGGGTCACAAACGGGCCCGTAGGCCCCGCAATCCAAAACCAGAAATGAAAACACCAAAGTGTTCTTTACCATCCAGGGAGCACATGCTCAAAATTTGATCAGAAACGAACATGAAATGGGGTTTCAAAACAGCTCACGCATTTAAGAATTCAAAAGGAAATTTAATGGAGAAAACGGGAAATTAAGAGAGGACTTACCCACTTTAGAAGTCCAAAAACATGCAAGGATCGACAAGGTGTTGTCCTCTAATCACATGGGATGAACAAAGGTGTTGGTTGGAGGTTTTATAAGCTATTACAATAGAGGAACGAGTGTTGGAAGAAGGAAGAAATGGAAAAAGAAAGAGGCTGCCAGCCCCTAAATTAACCAGCATGGGCGCAGGTGCGGCAACGCCAGGCGCAGACGCTATGGCGCCCAATCGGGCACAGGCGCCCAGGCGCTGGCCAGGTGCTACGGCATTGGCATGCTGAGGCGGGTGGTAGCACAGGGGCGCAGGCCTTGGCGCAGGCGCGCAGGCGTAGGGGCACTGGCCCTGGCGCTACGTTGCCATACCAGCAGCCTCCAGCTACCGCAACAAGCCAAGGCATGGATTTGGCATTTTGGGTCCCCGAGAACGCATTCGGGGTCTCGCAAAAAAAAAATCAACATAAGCTATTCAACTAGAAATGGCATTACAGAGCCAAACAAATTGATGAAAATCCCATCGGAGGTCGATTTAATGAAAAGTGGGCCCCACACCCAAAATCAACCTTTAGGCTAAATATTCCCAAAGCGGAACTCAAGGGCCGAAATCAAGTCTAGAAGCCTTGGGACCCAAACCAATAGTCCCTCTAGCCTAAACTCGACATTTTGGAGCTAACAACGCTGACATAATTTTCATCCGAGGTCGTCTTCTCTTAATGTTGACCAAAGTTAACCCAACAAGCCCTACTGGTTTAAAAACACAGAATGACAGAGAATTCTAGGCTGAAAAGCCCTCGTATCCGGACCAAGGGTCCTTCTAGACCAAAGTCCACACTTTGAAGCTAACGGAACTGTCGAAATTTGATTTCAAGCACATTCACCAAGAATGTTGACTGAAGTCAACGATTTCAAAAGCCTAAAGCTCTATAATAAGGAACGGCCAAGAAGACCAAACAAACGGCCTGAGTACCGAACTACCAGTCCCAACAAGCCATAAATAACTTGGGGCTGCTACAGACAAGCTCTAACGGTACAAGAAGATGAAAACGCATAAATGACCAGAAGGGTCATTACATATAGATTCAGTGAAAAGTTAATAGTGATTTCTTCTATTTGTGATGAGGACACAGAGCCATAAACTCTGACTTTTAATCAGAAAAGCAGAAAATAGAAAAGAAATGTAACATATAAGATTATTAAACAGAGAGGCATATTTGATTTTAAATTTTACTGATATTTTCTTATAGACCTTGGTGATTATGTTTAAGTGCAGCTGTACTCCACTTGATTTCTTAACTTGTTTCGTGTTAGGTACACAGATTTGGATAGTCATGACTCAACAAGGGCCTTCAAAAAGAAACAAAAAAGGAAAAAACAAGACATATGATAAACTTTGATCATTATCATTCTTGGAAAATAAAAAATGATAGTTATTGACAACAAATGAAGCTGTTCAAGCTATACGATCAGAGAAGGAACATCTGCTAAAATTATTTGAAGAACCGCAACAAGTAGCACCATAATCTAAAGCAAATGAACAAGTTGTAGAGGAGCAGCGTGTAGAGGAGCAACCTCTAGAGGAGCAGCGTGTAGAGGAGCAACCTGTAGAGGAGAAAATGGATTCGACCACTCCAACAAATGAACATTCTAAAGAACAAGGTAACATATAGCTTAAAACTTATTGAATACATCCATGACTTCTAATTTCTTGTATTTCCTTATAGATAAAGGGCTTTTGACTAAATAAGAGAGGTAGAACACAAATGCATAGTGTACATGGCCGACATGAGCGTAAAGTGATCCTACTAAATAGTGACAATCAACCCATTGATTTTTACTGATGAAGTTGTAACAGAGTTAAGTAGCTTCTTAGACACATTGGCAAGGACTGCAACCCTTTGCCCATTTGATATATTTAATTGGAGGCACATGGACACTAAAAGTAATTCATGGGATTATATCCAGGTATAAAGTTTTTGATATTTAATTATTCATAAAACTATATTACATCTATTGGCTAATCGAGTGCCACCAAAATTATAATCAAAATATGATATCCCTAAAGTTGTGAAAGGTTGGGCTTTGGAAATAATTCGAGAAGCTTGGAGAAGGCATACAACTGATTTGAAGAAAAATTATTACGATCCATATGTTAATGATAAAGTTTGAATGGCAAAAAAGCCCGGTCATATTCCAGAATGTCAATTTAAAAAGCTCCTCAAATATTAGAAGTCTGAGAAATTTAAGGTAAAATGTATTTTAGAAACACAAATATTGTAGCTTATTTTTTCTGTTCTATGCTAAGATATCGCTACTGCTGTAGCTTGATTATTTCTTTTAATTTTTCTTCTATTCTCCTCTATTTCAATATTGTTGCAATATGGCTGTTGCTGCAGCTTACTTTTTTTATTTCTTTTGACTCTCTTTTTCTATGATATCGCGTTAAATAGAAGATCAGCTTATCTGCTTGTATTGCACCACAATGCTTAGCTGATAATGTGTTGTTAGACCATATATTTTGCCAACAAAAAATACGAGCTAGTTGTCTATAGTTATGTTTCTATGTGCGGCAGAAACTGAACCCTCATACCCTAATGTTCATTGTGTTTGCTGCAAGTATATATTATCTGACTCTTTTATTTACCTTCTCTATTTTTCATTTCACAAGTCCTTTTCTTATTTTTCAAAGTGATAATAGAAAAGTTTGTGTGCTCTATTAATTAAGTATTTTAAATATTGTTGCAAACTAACTGCAACCTCAAACATCAACTATGTTTCTCGAGAAAAAAAGTAAGTAATTGTAGAGTAATAATACCTAGTTTTAATTTTTCTATTGCTATCTTTCTACTGCTAGGTGTTAATTATATATGAAATCTTGGTTCCATTTTATACTTATGACCAATTTAACTGGATGAAGAGCTCAATGTACATGATGGTATACAAAGAATAGTTCTTTTGTGAAGAGATTTTCCTTACTGTTAACATGCAATATTCTAAATTGGTGCAAAGATTTTCCTTGCTATTAACTTTCAGTTAACATTGCTGATTAATTTATTTACAAAAAATGTCCAAAAAAATTATTAAGAATCAGAAAAAGCTGATGAATCCACATTAGTGTGTTCTCTTATTTATTATCGAGTCTTAACCTGTCATTTTAAGCAATTTCTAATATCCATTTTCATGTGACTAGGAAAAAAGTAAGGGAACTGTATCACTTAAGGAGATCTTTGTGGCCACAAGAGCAAGATAACCCGGGTGTTTGTACAAGGTCTAGAATGAAAACACAGCTTGTAAAATTGTACAAATGTTATTTAAGTTTTTATTGAAATCAATTATTTGTTCTAGTTTTTATTTACTTGAATGTGCTTTCTGGATACACTTTGTTAGGCTAAAATGGAGGAAATTGAAGTACAACTCAATGCAGATGGTCAGTCTGTTGATAAATTTTCAGCCGTCATGAGTCCTAAACATCCGAGATGTCTAAGACTGTATGAAGCGGGGGTTACAAAGACTACTTTGAAAAGAAAAGCTGGCAATTCTGAACCAACTTTAAATTCCATAAATGATGTAGTGCAATAAATGGAAGAAAGGATTCAAAACATGGAGAAACAAATGGAGGAACAAAAGAGAACTATGCGACAAGAAGTTATTGCAAATGTAATTGCACAACTTCATCTTGTAGGATTAATTGATCCTAACATACTAGTAGTGTTGTCCGTTCCTTCACCAAGAGGGTCTACTTCTGCACAAATGGCTACAGAGAGATATAATGAAGGTTATCCTCCTCCTCCTCCTCGTCCTCCTTCTCCTCCTCGTCCTCCTTCTCCTCCTCGTCCTCCTCCTCCTCCTCCTCCTCGTCCTCCTCCTCCTCCTCCTCCTCCTCTTTATTGGGACTCTATTTTCTTTCTCTTCTTTATCTCTCTGTTGCTGCATAGCCAAATGGTAATAGGCATTAGAATATTGATTATTGGACTACCATAGTATTTTATTGTCTGCCATAGTATTTTATTATTTGGGACTGCCATAGTATTTTATTGTCTGCCACCGTATTTTATTTCTATTGCTTCATAGCCAAAGGCGGATCATTAGAAAAAGACAGAAGGCAGATTCATAGTTTAGTTAAATTTGATTGGTTCAACTAGCTTCCATAGGCGGATCCATTGCACCTTTGAAATTATGAGTTCAAAAGTTAATATTTGTTGAAAATTTTAGTAGTTTTTCACATATGTACCATGGAAATAGTCAACTAACTTCCATGTATGTTTTACTATATATGACATTTGTCATATTTTATCTATCTTGAGGCATTTGTGTGAATCAAACAAAATTGTTGTAAGATCCTTTAGGATACTGCTGAGTTTGTGTAATGTAAGTACTAAATCAACCAATAAAAAAAATACTAGGCACACTCTAGTGAGATAGATTACTGAAGAGTTGGGAAACTTAAATGCCCAGAGATGAATATTAAGTTCTCTGTCTAGCCTTTTCCAAATCCTCTTATTAGGAGACAATTATTACACCATGTATAGATAGGGTCAGAATAATCCATATCCAGCAATAGAGTTGAAATGCCCTTGATGCATTTCCACTTGCTTCAAGCTTTTCTTTCTAGTTGCTATATTCCAGTAGTGATTTAAGAAGGAATTCATGAGTGACTGGCCATACTATGGAACTAGCTGAATATATGTAGCTTTTAAGTACTAGGTGTTGGAAAGAACTTTGAAGTGTTTGAGCTGAATTTTTGAATAAACAATTAGGTGTTTGGATAGAAGTGTTGAAGCTGAAAGTTAACAGTTGACGAGTTCAGTAAAATAATATTTTTTCTGTTACAATTTTAGAGTAGTTTGCAAATATGTATCAGAGTAGTCATATTTACACCTCAGGGATAAAATTGCATTTCCAAAAAGGGTCTTTTGAATAGTTGGATGAGCTATTTTTTAGCCGCATCTACAGGAATGTGGGATGTAAAATGATAGTTGATATCGATAATTAACTCTTATTTTGTTGAGTTAGAATTTGAAACTCCTTGATAACTGATGTCATCACTGCAGAAATTTCCCTGTCATTTGCTAAAGTATTTGAGCTTACATGAGTCCTTTTAAATACTCTGATGCACGTGAAGCAAAAGATTGCTTCTTGTGTCTCTTTGTGCTTAGTTGATTTCTTCATGGATGTTGATGTAATAATTTCATTCTTGAAAATCTCTGATCTTTCTGTATTAAATCTTTTTCTGATAGAAAAATTGATCAAAGGACTATTGTCTCCCTTTAGTGAGCATGAGAGTACATATTCCCGATCATCCACCACAGTAGATTTTACTACAATCATTGCAAAATTTCCATATTTTGTTACTGATATTGTTCAAAGCTCTTGTGAAGCCTAAAACTCTTTTATAGTTATGAACTTTATTACCATTAGCTTTAGCTTTAGGTTCTAATATAGCTATAAAAGAAATATTGTTTGACATTTTTAGGAACTTCAGTCTTTCCAGGGCACTCCTTATGCCTCTTGTATTCTATGTAAGTGTACTTACTAGTCATGAGGTGTAATGACCCTCTCGGTCATCTACACGTTTTCACCATTCTTGTACCGTTAGAGCTTCCCCGTAGCGGTCTCAAGTCATTTAAGGCTTGCGGGGACCGGTAGTTCGGTGCCCGGGTCGTTTACTTGGTCTTTTTGGCCATTCCTTGTTTTAGAGCTTTAGGCTTTTGAATTCGTTGACTTTGGTCAACATTCTTGGTGAACATGCTCGGAATCAAATTTCGATAGTTCCGTTAGCTCTGAAGGGTGAACTTTCATCTAGAGGGACCATTGGTCGGGATCCAGGAGCTTTTCAGCTTAGAATTCTCTCTCGTTCTGTGTTTTTAGGCCAGTTGGTTTGGTTTGGTTGACTTTGGTAAACATTCAGAGAAGACGGCCTCGGATGGAAATTCCGTCAATGCCGTTAGCTCTAGAATGTCGAGTTTGGATTAAGTAGGTGGTTAGTTCAGGTTCCGGATGAGCTGGGCTCATTTTGGGTGTTTGGTTGGCATTAGCTAGTGTTGACTTGGGTCAACATTCTTCCAAAACGACCTTGTATGGAAGTTTTGTTGATTCTGTTGAGTCCAGAACGTCATTTCCACTCTAATAGCTCTATTGGTTTTTGAATATTGGGTTCCCATTGTGCTTGGAATGCCCCGTAGAATTCCTAAAAAGTTACAAATTTTGTTGCAGACAACTTCCTTAGCGCCATCGGCGCCCAGGCAGCGCGATAGCGCTAGCCTGTCACCCGCCTGCCAGCGCCAACGGCGCCCCCTTGGTGCATTCGCGCGCGTGCGCGCCCTGCCTTTCAGCGCTAACGGCTCCAGCATGCGCCCAGGCATATAAATTGGCCCTCCTTTATTTTACCATCCTTATTTCTCACTTACTCCCAACTCCAATTTGGAAATTCTCTCTACTAAAGTGCTCCATTTCAGTCCTAGCCTTGGGAAGGTCAATTGTTCATCGATAATTCGTGATCCTTCGATTATTGGTAAGTCCTCTTCTTCCCAAAACCAATTTCCTCCATTGTTACATAAACCTCCATTGATGCTCATGACCCAAACTTGGAATATTATGTAGATTCTGCCCCTCCAGCTTGTGCATGCTAGTGGGCTTGAAGGATTACCCGTGTTGGCCTCAATTTTTGGTCTTTTGGTAATCTTTCTTGCCCAAATTCCGATTTTGATTTCTTAAAAATTCCATCTTTAATTCTTGACTTGAGCGGGCTGTTTTGAGCCCCAATTGTTGTCCATTTTCACTCAATTTTTGAGCATGCGCTCCTAGGATGGTAAGGAACATCGGTGTGTTTTTCGTTTCTAGTTTCGGGTTGCGAGGCTCACAGGCCCGTTTGTGACCCGGTTGTGCTTATGGCATTATGGGTATTGTTAGTCTTGTTTTGACGTATAGATTACTGTTTTGATATTAGTTTTGCAAATTGGAGCTTCCTGGAGCAGTTCAAGCCTGGATGACACCGTCCCCACAGCTATTCGTCGGACGACAGGTAGGTTATGGATTCCCCTACCTAGACTCTGTGTATATAGGCTATAACTGCATTAATTAACATCCTTGGGTGGGTTGTTATAGGTTGGTACCCCAGACCTTGTCTGCCTTGTTCGTCCGTTTAATTCATACATTGTTTGTAGTATTCGTGTAGTATTTGTATATTACCCTTGTGGTCCTGTGCGGCCTTGTATTGACTCTAGAACATAGATGGTGGGTTATTTAGGGAATGTCCGCGAGTCCTGGACATAGAGATTATCCTTTTAGGCTGGTTATGTCTGCTGAGTAGCTGCTGGGCCTGTGCAGGGCTGATAGGAATTGTTGTAAGCCGTTGGGCTAATTTATATATGTGTGCAAGCATATCATCCATGAAAAAGATTTCCCCCTGCATGTTTTACTACAGTTTTGGCTGCGAGCCACTACAGACAGTTTTCCTAAACTTGCATGGCCCCGGGGGCCCGTTTTTGGTACGGTTAATGATAGAAAAGGGGATTTTTGGATGATTTTGCACTGATTTTATTGCTGATACTAGTCTCTGTCGGGCAGAGCACTAGACTTGATTTACTACAGTTTTAGACTCGGCTACACTCTGGGAACCCTTTGAGAGGGTTACTGAGACTTTTATCACTGATCTAGACCCGAGTATACCTTGGGCAGCCTTTGAGAGGGTCTTTTGAGATTACCACTACTGTTTTACACATGGGTCAAAGCCAGGCATGTACTACGAGATTTTGAGTTTTGAGCTATATTTGAGACTTAGCCACTACCTTAAACCTGGACTCGATTCTGGAGGAAATGTTTTGAGATTGAGATTTTATATGTGGTCGAGAGGTAGAACTCCATGGACCCCTATCATTCCTGGGCCACAGGCTATGGGCCGACACAACATGCCAGGAGAGGGGGTGTATGGTGGATAAGAGGTACACGGGAAAGAGCCTTTCATGGGTCCTGCCTCTATACAGACTCGCGGGGTACCTGAGGGGGAACATACCGGTTACTATCACATCATATCATATCATGCATTGATTCCACCCTTGTTTGCTGTGTGTTCAGTGTACACTCTAGTTGTATAGGAGGACGGAGGGTTTATTTTCACTTGATTGCATTTCGCGGTTGTATGGGAGGCCGTTGGGACTGTAGGTAGATTATATTTACTCCTATATTTATTTAGAGCTTGTATTGGCTTTTGGTTATTGAAGGATTAGTGATGGTTAACCTGTTGAGGTTCTGGTTGTGGGATTTTTGATTATTGAGAGGGCTAGAGAGTCCTATGTTATTGAGGCACTTTTGTGTGGCCTTCTGAGCAGAGTCTGAGATTCTGCTTCTTTTCTTGTTGGGAGTTGAGTGGTATATCTCGGTTATTGTGGGTTAGTTATTCCATCCTAGGGTTGTACTTGTGAGGTGAATTCCTGGTTATGCTATCATGTGATTGGATTGGTGTTATGATTTCCTTATACTTGTTGATTCCATTTTGAGTATGTTAGACTGCCTTGCGCCTTTTCCCTTACTTGAGGTTACCGGTATACCACCATTTTCTCAACTCTCTCTCTCTTTCTTTGTTTATTTGTAGTGCTGTGCAAGGACCCAGGTGCGTTCTCCTTTCCTTCATCTATGATTCTGTGTAATTGTATCCTCTGTGCTAACATGTTTTACTTATTGCTTTTGGTTGCCTATTCTCTGTGCTAGCTCCTTGTGCTTCCTTTATTGCTTTAGTGACTGCTTTCTTGCTATCTGTTACTTACTGTTTTTATATCTTATATGCACTCAGTCGGCCGATGATACCTACTGAGTACCCATTATTTTGGTGCTCATACTACACTTCTGCACTTTTTATGCAGATATTAGTTGAGCTTTTGTCATTGAGCACATTAGAGACTCATGCAGATTGTGGATATTCAAGACTAGGGTGAGCGCCTGATGGTCGGGGCTTGACCGTATCTTATCTTTTGGCACTGTTACTTCTTCTACTTTTGGAGATAAATTGTATTGTATTTTGTTACTTCTAGCACTTGTACTCTATTAGAAGCTTCTGTACTATCGATACCAAGTCTTGGGGTTGGTGTAGTTTTATTTATGTATATATTCGAGTTTTGCTTCCGCTTTGTCTACCTTTACATTCTACTTCCGCTATTTCTGCTTATTGTGCATTTTGGTTAGGTAGTAGCCCATTACTAACCGTTCTGGGCTATAGGGATTGGTTCACCTACTAGGGGGTTATAGGTGCCATTATGACCTGAGAAATCGGGTCGTGACATCTTGGTATGAGAGTTCTAGGTTCACCGTTGTCATGGTACAGAAGCAAGTGTTTAAGTAGAGTCTCACGGATCGGTACGATGACGTTCGTATCCTATCTGCGGGAGGCTACAGGGCATTGTTAGGAAAAGTTTCATCTTCTTGGCTCCTTATCGTGCATTCCTGGCTCTACTGACTTCTAAACTTTGGTTGCTTCATTCCTTCTCAGATGCCTAAGATAAGTTCGACAGCGATTGGTGTTGAGGCTTCTGTGCCTGATGCTTTAGTTCTTCCATTAGTGCCAGGACTTCAGAGTGAGATTTTACCTCCTCAACTAGGGGGTGTGGGGCCAGCCCAGCCTCCGATTGTATTTGTAGTGACCCCGGTTCTTCAGGACACCGTGGCTAGGACTCTGAGTCCTCTGGTGAGTGTTTCAGTACCTGGTTGTACGAGTCGTGCTTCAATTAGGGTTGAGCTTCCAGTTCTTCAGCAGGGTTGTCTGTTAGTATTGGAGTAAGAGGTGGGATTTCATGACATGGTTAGGCGTACTGCTAGAGTTGTACCTTCGGAGTTTGATAAGGTTCAGAGTTTTGTTGGAGGTTTGATTTCACCGCTCCGTTTGGCGACCAAGAACTTGGTTACAATTGGGAGGACATTCCTTTAGGTAGTGGACCATGCTTGGGTTGTTGAGGGTTTATGTCGTGAGGCTTATAGAGGTAGTGATAAGAGACGTCGTCACCAGGACAGTTCTCAAGGTTCTCAGACTCGAGGTAGGGGATTCTCCACCAGAGATAGGTTCCACCGCTTCTTATCTACCAGGTCAATTTCAGTTGCTCCACAGGTTCCAGCGAGTGGTTGTGTAGGGCATGTTGAGCAGAGTAGGCAGGTTTCAGATTATATCCTTCGGGGTTTGCCTTCAGAGTGTGTAGGCCGTGGTGGCCAGCCAGGTTCAGTGAGATCTTTTCGTCGGGCTTCATCTGGTAAAGGCTATTTTCAATGTGGTGAGCGTGGGCACTTTGCTAGGAATTGCCCCACGATTGTGTATCCCAGTCAGCCTGGTTGTTATGATTCTGGAGAGATTGGTCACCTTTATAGAGCTTGTCCCCGATGAGGGCCGGTTGGGCCTTCAGTTTCGACCACTAGTCGAGAGTTAGATCTCGTTAGCTTGATGCTCCTCTTGGTGGGCCAGAGGTAGAGGTGTCTGATATCATTACTCCAGGTCAGGCCTTTGCTACCTTTGACTTGTGTTAATCCCGCTAGTTTTGTGATTTTATCCTTTCTGTCGTTATTTTCTTATATGCCTACCTGCTACTTGTTTTAGTTGTTTGGCTACCTGAATTATAGTATCTATGTGTTGTCTTAATTGGTAGTTTATTCTTTAGTAGTGGATAGGGTGAGATTTCCTTGAGAGGTGGTTTCCCGATGTTGTAGCTGTGGGTAGGCTTTCTAGAGCTCACTTCCTGTTTGTTGTGGTGCTAGGCTTGCTTTGGGTCTTCCTTTCTAGCAGTCCTAGATGGTTGTTCCCTAGGCTATTATCTAGCGTGGCTAGAGATCTGTGTGTTTGTCTGATGTGATACCGGTAGTCATGCCGGAGTTGAGATTTTTGGCTTAGTTGGGAGATGTTGGTTATGCTAGCGTGCATAGATCGGTTTGTCTCTTCAGTGCTTTGAGTCGACCCTCTTTGTTTGATTGAATTAGGAGGTTGGCAGGTACGTGGGCTGTTCCCATAGTCTCCTCTAGTTCCTTGTCCATTGGGTGTTTTGTTGTATCCCCAGTTCCAGTTGGAACAAATCCTGATCGTAGTTCTTTGGATGAGCTCTTGATATTGGCATGGTGATTGGGTTTTGACTTTAGCAGTTCCGACTAAGTGTTGACTGTAACCTCGTGGTTGGGTTGTATTTATAGCATTTTGGACGAGTCGGGCATCCAGCCCTTTTTCTCTTCTGCCTTGTTGAGTTTTGACAACGTAAGTTTGGTAGCTAAGGTAAAGGCTCCAAATTTTTATCCTTGAGAAAGAAATTGTAAGGTTCTCTATACGCTACAGAAGGATTTTGTTTAGTCGAAAAAGGGGGAGATGACTTTGTGTTAGTGTTTATGCGTCTTAGTAGTTGACCGAGGTGGCGACGAAGGTTTGCTTTGGGATTGTGTGTTGGTGATTTGATTCAGCCGTCTACACATTGCATTGGGGTTTCCATCGATTGGTTTGTGTTTTGGTAGCAGCGGCGGTGTTAGCAACTTGCATATCCAAGCCTAGTTGGCTTGGGTTCTTAAGGGTTCATTGGCAGCATACGGGTTCGACAAAGGCTTGGGTTGGCAGTTTTGAAGTTGGGGTTCAGAATCATGGCTTGACAGGTTACATCAGATGGTTCATGGCAGTTTCTATTTGGTTGCAGCCTCTTAGTGCCGGGAGGTAGTGGTGTTGACAACTTAGCTTCTTTTACTTCAGTTTTGGGTGCGGCTATTAGCCTTGGACACCTAGTCCTTGGCTAACCTCTGTATTGGGCGGGATATTCCTGATTTCAGCAGTGCTCTTCATGTTACGAAGTTCCTTCCATCTTAGTTGGACATGTGTAGTGGTGTAAGTTCTAGAATCAATGGTGACATATTGTACGTGGTCAGGTTGTACGGGTTGAGACTATCGAGCCTATCTTTAGGTTCTAATGATGCTTAGAGGTTTATGGTCACCTTCGTTTGCCAGGATTTGAAAGCTTGTTTAGTTGATTCTTCCGGAGTTGTTATTTATGTGGGGTTCCAGTGTTGGTTAGACACAGCTAGCATGGACTAGCAGTTCGGTATGATATATGCTCCAAAATAGTTGGTTGTGTGTAGATCAGGTAGAGCGGTTGATTTGAGCCAAGGGAGTGAGTTGAAGTTATATGCAAATTCCCATGGCTAGGTGGTAACTTTGAACCCCAGACACCTTTTTCCTTTGCCTTCGGGGTGGTTTCACTTGAAATTCATGGTATGGTGGACTTCTTCCCGAGGTGGGCTTGGTAAGACGACTTCAAAACATAATGGTGTTCGAGTAATTTGGAGTTGCAGCAGTGTTCTTAGAGTATGGAGCTTAGCTGATAATTGCAGACTTCGTGGTGGGCTTACCACACTCCTTGCAGAGGCTTAGTTTTGGTTTTGGTCTGTTGGGCAGGTTGCCCTGGTTCATTCACTTCCAGTTGACTCAGACTCGGCATGGTGCAACGGTTGGGTTTGTTCTACAGTTTAGAAGTTTCTCCGTCAACACAAGGTATTCATACATGCCTCTCCTAACCTTGGTGTGTGGATTTCAGTCGGATTCTGATGGGTTGACCAGTTGGGTTCAGTTAGCGAGTTTGGTGTTGGCAAAAGTGTTCTTCCATTGCTTTATGGTTAGTCGGGTCAGGTAACTCTAGTGTTCGAGGACCAACTATGGGTTGTTATCTTTGATGATAAAAGTTAATAGACTTTAGCTTGAGTTTGGTAGAACTTAAGTATAGAGAGTGACTTTGTTCGTGGTAGAGTATAAGCGAAGGCTGTGTATTTCTGGTGTTTCAGTTGATGCTTCGATATTGGTTGAGTGTTCGACTTGTATGCAACTTCTGGTTATGGTGTGAAAGGGTTCTGCTCAGGATAAAAGAGATTTGCCGATCAGCGGGTTCATAAGTCAGAGTTTTGGGTTGATGGCTCTTCTGGTGAATTTAGTTATGGTTTCGAAGTCTCAAGCTCTGTGTGTGAATAGCCTTGCTTCTCTAGTTTTGGTGTTGTGTCGGTGCCTTCCAATTAAAGTTCTTGAGGTTCAGTTTGGGTTAGAAGACCCTTTTGAGTTTTGGAGGTTGAGTTGGAATCTAGCTTGGCTAGTAAAGGGTTTAGGCTTGGTTGCCTTCGATGGTTCTATTCTGTTGGGTGATGGCTGGCCGAGTAGGCTACCCAGGTAGTCCGAGAGAGTAGTGCGGGTTATGTTTCCACTGTTCTTTTAATCTCTAGTCTATCCTTCTTTCCGGACTTTCGGGGACGAAAGTCTTTTTAGTAGTGGATGATGTAATGACCCTCTCGGTCATTTACACGTTTTCACCATTCTTGTACCGTTAGAGCTTGCCCATAGCAGCCCCAAGTCATTTATGACTTGCGGGGATCGGTAGTTTGGTGCCTGAGTTGTTTGCTTGGTCTTTTTGGCCATTTATTTGTTTTAGAGCTTTAGGCTTTTGAATTCATTGACTTCGGTCAACATTCTTGGTGAACGTACTCGGAATCAAATTTTGACAGTTTTGTTAGCTCCAGAGAGTGGACTTTGGTCTAGAGGGACCTTTGGTCGGGATCCGGGAGCTTTTCAGCTTGGAATTCTCTCTCGTTCTGGTTATACTATCATGTGATTGGATTGGTGTTATGATTTCCTTATACTTTTTGATTCCATTTTGAGTATGTTAGACTGCCTTGCGTCTTTTCTCTTACTTGAGGTTACCGTTATACCGCCGTTTTCTCAACTCTCTCTCTCTCTCTTTGCTTACTTGGATTGTTGTGCAAGGACCCCAGGTGCATTCTCCTTTCCTTTACCTGTGATTTTGTGTAATTGTATCCTCTAGGCTAGCATGTTTTACTTGTAGCTATTGGTTGCCTATTCTCTGTGCTAGCTCATTATGCTTCCTTTATTGCTTCAGTGACTACTTTCTTGCTATTTGTTACTTACTGTTTTTATATCTTTTATGCACTCAGTCGGCCAATGATACCTACTGAGTACCCATTGTTTTGGTGCTCATACTACACTTCTGCACTTTCTGTGCAGATATTAGTTGAGCTTTCACCGTTGAGCACGTTTGAGACTCATGCAGATTGTGGATATTCGAGACTAGGGTGAGCGCCTAATGGTCGGGGCTTGATCGCATCTCATCTTTTGGCACTGTTACTTCTTGTACTTTTGGAGATAAATTATATTGTATTTTGTTACTTCTAGCACTTGTACTCTATTAGAAGCTTCTGTACTATCGATACCAAGTCTTGGGGTTTGTGTAGTTTTCTTTATGTATATATTCGAGTTTTGCTTCCGCTTTGTCTACCTTTACATTCTGCTTCCGCTATTTCTGCTTATTGTGTGTTTTGGTTAGGTAGTAACCCATTACTAACCATTCTGGGCTACGAGGATTGGTTCGCCTACTGGGAGGTTGTAGGTGCCATCATGACTTGAGAAATTGAGTCGTGACATGAGGGGGTGAGGAAGTGTTTTGAGAGCTTGACTGTTGAATGCAATAATCATGCCCTTTGGAGAGTTAGTTATTATTAGCTCAAATCTGACTTCTTTACTCGATTTCAATTCCTAGACTCGATAATGGCTACATAAGCCACATATAGGGAAACATTTTAGTTTATGGTCATTGTGATATTAAGCACCATTTTACTTTCTCTTGATTCATCTGAAAAAAGAAGAGCTAGCAGGCCTATTGTTAAGTACTTTTGTTAAAAATTTGCTAATTAATTATTATCTATTATCATTGTAGGTGATGAAATTGACTAATGGAATGAAGGCGGTGAAGATCTAGATTTGACCTAGGAGGATTGGGTTCTTGTTAAAACATTGAAAACTTTTCTTCTAAGTTCCAAAGATCTTTTATTTTTGAACATTGAAAACTTATGTATTGCACTTTTTGAATGGTCAAAAGATATTTGTACATTTTGTTTTTATGATATTACCTAATTCTGTATCTTGGATTGTAATTTTGGCCATGAATAGTTTGTTCTTGTTATCTATTTATGTGTATTTTATGTGATTTATAAAATCATTGTAAGCTCTATAATATTTTGTGGAAGTAGACTAATATTACCTGTTGCAATAGCCTAATATTATTTGTTGCAATAGCCTAATAATAATTGTTGCAATATCCTTAAAAGAACTTTCGCAATAGATGAAAACTGTTGCATCAACCCCTTATAATGACCATAGCAATAGCCTTGGGAAACAGTCACAAACATTGAAAACCGTCGCATTAGATCAAGATACCCATCACAATAGACGTAATTTATCGAATAATAGGTGGAATAAACATTGCAATAGCATACTAATAACCGTCAAATAAAGCTCTATTGTGATGGCTTATAATCATTCCAATAGATGATAAACCGTCTCAATTTTATCGAAACAAAAACCGTCGTGATAGGGTCTTCTATAGTGATGGTTATTTAAATTGTCCGAGGTAACCATTGTAATAGAGCTACTGCAATGAGATCAGTTGTAGTGGGTGCATAAACCATCGCCATAACCTTATTACAATGGTTTACATGTCTATTGCGACGGTAAGTAAACCGTTGGCATAGGCAAAATTTCTAGAAGTGTCTGTCTTTGATCCTTCAGTGTTAGCTTGAGATGCTCTGAATTATGCACGTCTATTTTAAATAAAAAGGAGGGGTAAACTCATGTGGATGTGTGTTTCCAAGTATTCATACCTTGACATAGATTTCCTATTTTTTTGATGACTAAGCATCATATTTGAGTCCTATTTTAGTTGCTTGAGGACAAGCAAAGATTCTATGTTTAGGGTGTTGATGTGCCGGGATTTTATGATACTTTTGACGCTTTTTAACAATGGTTTTTATAGTTCTTGAGTATGTTTTTGTTAGATATGATGCTCGTTTATTACATATGCAAGGAGACTAGTTATGGATGCGAAAGTTATAACTTTTGGTGAAAATTAGTGAAGTTACAAGTTATGGAGTACCCTAAAAATCACGAGGAAACTGTGGAGTGAACGATGAGCCATGAAAGTGAATTGTGAATCAAAGCTGAAGAAATTTCTCCGTGTCAGAAGTTCATGGGTGAAGTGATAAACCATCACCTAGATGACAAACCATCGAGTCTAAGTCATGAGACCACTCCAGAGAGTATTGAAAGCTACACATCAGCCAACAGATGCATCCAAAGAATCGTAGAATGATAAGATTTCAATTAGGGAGACTAATCGAAAGCCAAATGCCGAATTAAAATAAGCAAAAGATATGTGAATTAACACTAAAAAATTGCAATTATGGGAAACAAGGGACTCTATACCCTTACCTCCTAATTGATTACAACAACCAAATGATAATCTAACTCAATCAAACAAAAAATACCCAAATGAATCTACAAATAGATGACTCTATATGATTAATCAAGCAAAAGAAGTTAACAAGCAATCCAGAGAATCCACTCCTAATCACTCAATAAAACTATTAGGAATCCACCCAATAGACTATTAGGAATACACCCAATAGATTTACTATCACTAGATGAACTAATTGGGAATCCACCCAAGACTACAAGTTAAATTAGTAATTACAAGCTTTCAAAAGCATTCTTCAACATTCATCAAAATCTAACGAATTGAAATGATGAAGGAATGTATTTATAATGTTTGCCTTGTACAATAAAAGGCCAAAAAGTGACCTAGGAAGAGACCAAAATAGGCCCATTATTAGGCATCTTCACCAGCACATGCTAGAGCATATGCAAACTTGTTGCATGCATGTGAAGGGCATGTGTAGGCAGATTCATCTGTGCCTACACATGCTAAATGCATGTGCCAATATGCTGTACGCAAGTGAGGCTCAAGTCTCTCTGGCAGTGACCTCTTCATGTTGTCTTCTCCTTATTCCTTCTAAGCAATCATCTAAATGTGGAATTGCTTCATTTGGAGTGTAATGAGGCTCTTCCAAGCCCCCCTTTTGTTCTCCAAGTGTGAGTATGACTTGGATCCTCTTGTGCAGACCTTTAAGTGTAAGTATAACATGAACATCACTTGGTGATATCATATCATGGAATATGTCATGATTTTTCATCCCAACCCATGATATCCAGGCAGAACCCTTGAAGAAAAAGATGAGTAAATTCTATGGTTCACAGTGATGAACCTTGGTGCTACCGATGAGCTGTGGGATGCATCACAACCAAGTTTTCTAGTTTATTTAAGATTCAATTTTTATGTCTATAAATACTTTTCATAGTGTTTCTATTACCTGTTACTCGATATTTTGGATTTGTTACGCACTTTTTAAGAGCTACGAACAAACATCAAATATTGTTCTTGGTTTTCTTTGATTATTTTACTACTTTAGATTGTTTTGCATGGTTAATACAAGTAAGTCTTTTATTAGAAATTCTTCTAACTCTTATGAATTGATTTTTGCTAAGATGAATAGCTAAATCTCATAGCTAGGGTTGCGGGAATAATGATGGATTAACAAATGGAGGTTAAACAAAATAGTAATTCTTAAATGGTGAATTTTCACGTTTTGTTAATCTCTTCATTTTGATTGCTTGTTAGTGGTGGCCAATGTTAGAACTTGCCATAAATCTTAACTTGTTTGACCTAAGAAGTAAAAGATTAGGAAAAGAGATTAAAAATGGAGATTTGAGGCTACTAACCCTCATATAATGATTTGTGCTCTAACGAGGATAATCAACTTGAAACCACCATTAATGAAGCTTAATACTTAAACACTTGTAGACCAAAAGCAGATCAATAAATATACATCTAATTGGTTTGAAAGACATTAGTTGAACTCTTATCGTTAATTTTTCATGTATATCACTGGGATAGATAGCCTATCGCATAAACCTGCTAAGTTATAAAATCATGGGGAGCACAATATTAGTTTCTTCTCATTATTTAATAACTTTCACAAAATTGGTTACTGATACTTCTAAATACTTGTTACTTTTACTTTTAATGTTAAACCCCCCCTCAAAATAAAGACTATCAGTTGAATATTCACTACTAACGTACTTATCACTATATTCTCTGTGGGATTTGACCTCAACCTTGTTTGGGTTCTATATTTGATAGCGACTACTTTGTGTTTCATTTTAGAGGTGTAATTTAAGTGTATCAACTATCTGAACTCTCACCTTATTGATGTAATGACCCTTCCAGTCATTTGCATATTTTCACTTTCGTTATACTGTTAGAGCTTGCCTGTTGTGACCCCAAGTCATTTATGGCTTGCTGGAACCGGTAGTTTGGTGCCCGGGCTGTTTGTTTGGTCTTTATGGCCATTTCCCTATTTTAGACCCTTAACTTAAGAAGTTATTGACTTTAGTTAACATTCTTAGCAATCGTGCTTGGAATAAAATTCTGACAGTTTTGTTAGCTCCAAAACATGGACTTTGGTCTAGTTGGACCTTTGTCCAGGATCCGAGAGCTTTTGATTTGAAATTCTCTGTCATTCTGTGTTTTTAGGCCTTTGGATTGTAAGGTTGACTTTGGTCAATATTCGAAAAAGACGGCCTCCGATGGAAATTTTATCAGTGTTGTTAGCTCTGGAATGTCATTTTTGGGCTAGAGGGACCATTGGTTTGGGTCCTGAGGCTTTCAGACACAATTTTATCCTTAGGTTCCATTTTGGTTTTACTTGGCCTGAAGGTTGATTTTGGGTGAGGGGCCCACTTATTATTAAATCGACCTCCACTGGGATTTTTCTCGATTCTGTTGAGTCTAGAATGCGGTTTCTAGTTGAATATCTCAGCTCATTTGTGTTTGCAGAACCACAGATGCGTTCTTGGTGATCCATTTGTTAGAAATCTCTTTAGCTTGGCAACAACTGTGCTGGTTGCTGGTGTGGCACTGCAGCATATGCCTAGGCCGCGCCTGTGCTAGCGCACCTATGCTTGGGCACCACGCCTGCCCGCCTTGGAATACCAGTGCCTTTGTGCTATGCCAACCTGCCTTGGTGCCAGTGCGCCTATGCATACCAGCCGCCTCGGTGCCAGCGCGCCTGTGCCTGTATGGCTGCTCTTGCAACTGGGCGTGGCAGCTTATAATGCTGGCCTTTCTCCTTCTTCTTTAGTTCATTTCCTTATTTCCCCAAAATGATTTATCCATTAAATTAAAGCCAAAACCTCCATATTTCTACCTTAATCATCCCAGCAGGTTGGAGGCTTGAATATTTTCGATTCTTGGTTCTTTGTTGGCTTCGAATCCGGTAAGTTTCCTCTTTAATTTTCAGTTTTCTTCTTTAATTCCCTCTTTGTTTCTTTGTATTCTTGGGCTATTTTGATCCTTTGTGTTGGTGCAAATACTCTCAATTTTGGATCATGTCCTACATGAATATTGGGAACACTGTGGTGTTTTTCATTTCTGGCTTTAGGGTATGGGGCCTACGGGCCCGCTTGTGACTCAAATTTTGACCTGGCTACACTTTTAGTATTATGGGTACTGTTGGATTCATCTTGATGTATAGTATATTATGTTGATAGTGTGTTTGCATATCAGGGTTTCTCGGAGCAGTTCGAGCTTGGACGACATTGTTCCAATAGCTAGTCGTCGAACGATAGGTAGGTTACGGTCTTCCCTACCTTAGATTTGCGTATATAGGCTATAGTTGCATTAATTAGTATCCTTGGGTTGGTTATTCTAGGTTGGCACCCAGGACCTTGTCCATCTCTTCTGTCCGTATTATTTCTTATGCTATTTGTAATACTCGATGTAGTATTGTAATATTACCCTTGTGGCCCCGTATGGCCTATGTATGAGCCTTTGGACCATAGATGGTGGGATATTTGGTAATGTATGTGAGTCCCGGACATCGAGATGTTAGGTTTGGTTGGATATTGATAAACTCTCAAACGTACACTCCAATTAGGAGGTATCAGTGATCATCAAGCAAAACTCATTTATAAGTACCTAACGTATGTCGGGGTCATACCCATAGAGACTTGTAGATAGCACAATGATGATTGTATAGAAATGACTTCACTAAGAGAGTAAATGTTTAAATGCAAGAAAGTAATGGATTTGGGGGGGATTTGGGAATTCTGTCACAAAAATCCAATTCAAGCAAGATGATAAAGTAAAATGGGTGTACAAATGAGAGTAGACGACTAGGGAGGTGCATCCAATGGGGATCTAATATGGGATAGGGCTATTTTCTATCACGCAAATTCTCGCTCATTGACATAGGTAGCCTTATTTATGGGTATGGTTGTTCATCTCTCAATCAACGACCATATATCCGACAATCTCAATTAAAGCACTATCGGTTTAATAACAAAGCAACCAAGCTAAAGCTTATGGAGGTCACACTATTTCTAGCTTAGACCCTTAAATGGGTGATTCTGTCGATATGAGATATTTCTAGCCCCAGTCTAAATGGAAGCCCAAGTTTCCACTAGTAATTTCACATCCGAAACTATGAAATTCTCTTTCAAGCAACAACATAACAAAGTAAGGAAAACCAATGTTTGCAACCACCAATTTTAGGATTAAACTTGGTGAAACTACTAGACCCATGTCAAATAAGTAATTATAAGCGATAATTAGCAACACCCACACCCATTTGTCTAGCACCCATTATCAACACATCTCTAGACAATAAAATTAGCTACTCATACTAAAGGAAGGAGATATTTTAAGTGGGTAAGTCAAATTCCTCTTCATACAAGTGTAATTTCAATATCTAAGCTCAGTTTTGTACACAAATGGTGAACTAAGAATTGGAAGAGAGAATTGATTGAAACCCTCTTCTTCTTCTTAGAAATGAAACTTATTCTCAAAGCTATAATTACTCAAGAGTATTCAGATCTGAAGAATTCTCTTTTACAATTATGCCCAAAATGGATTTAAATACTTTCCCAAAACATAACCAAATTTCTAGACAAAAATACCCTTTGGATGGTGTGCGGTGCGACGTGCGGTTTGCACGTCCTGATGTATGCATTGCACACCCTCTTCAATTGAACTAGTGATTTAGCTAACTTAGGAGATATCGTGTGAAGGAGGTGCGGTTCACACCATCAGTTGTGCGCATCGCATAGCGACTGCACCTCGTAATAGATTCTTCAATCGATGCAAGGCTCCATGTGGTTAGAGGTGCGAAATGCACCAAGGCTTGTGCGTGTCGCACAAGTGCCGCATCTCAAGGCAAAATCTCCATTTTTTTGATCACTTCACACTTCACTCCTTTTAAGCTCTTTTTGGGTCCATTTTCTTGTTTTTCATCTTTGATCACAAGTACCTACATAGACATTAATAAAGTCCATAAGAACCTATAAATCTATTCAAAACATAGCAATAGTTCATGGATAAAGGCTCAATAAGTTGGTAGATTATTGACTTATGAGGTATCTATGTTGTAGAGCTGATTGTGCCTGTGCAGGGCTGATAGGTTGATTGTGAGCCATTGGGCTATTATTTTCTTGCGATCATATCATTCATGCAAAGGATATTCTTCATGTTTTACTATTGTTTTGGCTGCAGGCCTAGTATAAATGATTTTATAAACTTTGCATATCTCGAGGGCCCGTTTTCAGTATAAATAATTATAAAATGATTTGAAACTGACTTGATGGATCTTCTTGGAATAAATAGGATATTATGATGATTCTATCACTGGTTTTCATACTGATACTAAACTTAGTTGTGCCATAGCTTAGACATGTTTTTCTACTGATTTAGACCCGGACATACTTTAGACACCCTTTTGTGGGGGGTTTTGTGACTTGATTACTGATTTAAACTCAGATAAACTCTGGGCTCTCTTTATTAGGGTTTTGCGATTACTATTACTGATTTACACCTGGATAGACTTCGGGCATATACTATGAGATTCTGATCACTGATTCAGACCTTGATACACTCTGGGTAGTTATACTTTGAGATTTTACATTCCTTGTTGTATGTGGTCGAGGACCTCCATCGACTCTACCAATCCAGACCAGGGGATACATTCTGAGTGTGCCGGAGGAGGGGTATACGGTAGAGTTGAGGTATAGAGGGTGCGTCCCTCCATGGGTCCTATCTACTGGCCCTTTAAGCATCATGGGTACGTACATACATGGTTACTATCACACTGGTTCCATCATATCATATCACATCATGCATATTATATTTAGATCCACCTTTATTTGTTGTTTGCTCAGTGTATGCTCTGATAGTATAGGATGTCGAAGGACTTATTTTCACTTGATTGTGTTTCTCATGTGTATGAGCACCCGTTGAGACTGTAGGTAGATTATATTACTTCTATCTTATTGTAGAGCTTGTTATGGCCTTTCAGTTATTGCTGGTTTAGCTGATGCTATCTTCAAGTAGTAATGATTCGTTGAGCTTCTGATTATTAGTGGATTAGTGGAGTTTATCTTGTAGAGACACTGGTTTTGTGCCCTTCTTAGAAATTATGAGTTAGAAGATTCTATTTTATCATGGTGCTTGTTAGTGGCTCTTCAATTCTTTGTGGTGTAGATTATTCTATCCTAGGGTGGTATATGTGAGGTTATTTTCTATCTATTCTTATCCTTAAAGTGTTTTTAGCATGATTTCGTTAGTTATATTACTTCTAGCATGAGTATGTTTACTTTCTTTCCTTCCTTGCCTTTTTATGTGAGGTTACCGGTATACCACCATTCTTCTTAAAATCTCTCTTTATATATTGTTGTTGCAAGAATCTAGGTGCGTTCTTGTTTCCTTCATATGTGTTCTGTATTATGTATATCTTCTGTGACTAGAATAGCATGCTTGTATTCTCTTGGTCTTCTATCTGTGCTAGATTCTATGTGCTTTTTCTATTGTTTCTGTGATTTCTTTCTTGATTATCTGCTATTTACTGCATTTATATCTTATATGTGCTCAGTCGGCCTATGATGCCTACTAGGTACATATTTCTTAGCAATTCGTGCTCATACTACACTTCTGCATCTTTCTGGTGCAGATCCTAGTATGAGCTTTCATTGTTGATCGCATAGATTATCGTGTAGCTTTGGATATTCAAGACTAGGATGAGCTCCTGACAACTGGGGCTTAACAATATCTCATCTTTTAGCACTATTACTCTCTATTTATTCAGAGACATTATATGTTCTATTTTGTTATCTCTAGTACCTTGTATTCTATTAGAGGCTCCTGTACTGTCGATACTAGGTCTTTGGATTGGGGTAGTTTCCTTATGCTTATATATTTAGGTGGTTTAATTTTGTATTGTTCTATTTATATCTGCTTTTTTTTTGCTTATTGTGCATGTTTATTTAGGTAGTAGCCCATTACTAACCGTTCTGGGCTACGAGAATTGGTTTGCCTATTGGGGGGTTATAGGTGCCGTCATAACCTGACAAATCGGGTCGTGATAGCTTATTATCATAGCCTTAGGTTCACTGGTGTCATTGGTAAAAGAGCAAGTGTCTATGTAAAATCTGGCGGATCGGTACAGTGACATCTGTATCCCATCTACGGGAGGCTACATGGAATTATTAGGAAAAGTTCTCTATTTTTGGCTCTTTATCGTGCGTTCCTGCCTTTATTGACTTCTAAATTTCATTGTATCCATCCTTTCTTAAATGCCTAGGATGATTACAACAGTGGGTGACATCGAGGCTTCTATGCCTATTGCTTCAGTGCTTCCTTCAGCCCCAAGATTTTAGATTGAGAGCATATTGCATTAGTTAGGGGGTTTGGGGCTAGCCTAGTATCCAATAGGATATATGGCTACCCCAGTTCTTCAGGACACTGTGGCTAGGACTCCGAGTCTTCCAGAGGGGGTATCAGTACCCCATGTACGGGAAGTACTTGGTTCTTCAAGTGGTGCTTCAGTTAGATTTAAGGTTCCAGGTCTTCAGCAGGGTTGTATGTTGATATTGGAGTATGAGGCGAGGTTTCACGAGGTGATTCAGCGTACTTCAGGACTGTGCCTACAGAGTTTGACAGATCTCAGGTTTTTTTTAGAGGATTAATTTCACCATTATGTTTGGCGATAGACCACTTCGTGACAGCTGGGTCTACCTTTCTTCAGGTGGTTGATCATGCTTGGGCTATAGAAAGGTTATGTTGTGAGGTATATGGAGGTAGTGATAAGAGGCATTATTGTCAAGGCAGTTTCTGAGGTTCTCAGTCTAGAGGTAAGGGATTCTCTGGTAGAGATAGGTTTCATTACTTTCTATCTAGCAGACTAGTTTCAGTGGCTCCATAGGTTACAGAGGGTAGTTGTACAGATCATGTTGAGTAGAGTAGACCTAGTATAAGTTAGGGTTCCTGGGGTTTGAATTCAGGGCGTGTAGGCCATGGTGTCCTGTCAGGTTCAGTGAGACTTTCCCAATAGACTTCATCTGGTAGAGGTTGTTTTTCAGTATGGTGAGTATGGGTACTTTGCTAGGGATTGCCTCATGATCCCTCCTTCCAGTCAACTGAGTCAATAGGTCTTATCTCCAGGGGTTTAAATTCCACCAGCTAGAGATAATGTACAGGGTTGTAGGGGTGGTCCCTAAATGGTTAGAGGTGGCTTTCATCCAGGTGGTTCAGGTATCTGTCCAGAGTCGACAAGCACCGTATGTTAAAGTAGGGATTTCTTAGGTTGCTAAGTTATGGAGTGATTGGTCACTTTTCTAGATATTATCCTTGGTGTGGGATGATCGAGCCTTCAGCATTGACTACTCAGTCCAGTGATAGACACCGATAGTGCGATGTCCCTCTTGGTAGGCCAGGTGAATATTCCAGATATCATTACTGCATGTACGACTTTTGTTACCATCAACTAGTGTTGGCATTGTTTTCTTTGTGAATCTACCCATTTTCATGTATATGCATATATGCCTACATGTTTCTTGTTTGGTTGTATTACTATTTGAGTTGTAGTGTTTATGCATGTAATTTCTTGGTAGGTTGATTCTTTTTAGTAGTGGATGGGGTGTGTTGTCTTTGGGAGGTGACTACCTAGAGTTATAACTGGTGGGTAGGTCATGTTAGCTTTGTTTCTGGTTTCTGTGGTGGTTCTAGATATTGGTTTGAGTTTTTCAATTTCTAGCGGTCTTGGGTGGTTATTTCCTAGGCCGTTATCTAGCATTTGGTAGAAGTCTTTCTATTTGTGTGGTGTAGTACCGATGGTTTTGTGTCGAGGGAAGGTTGGTTTATCTTATGGAGAATGGTGTTGGATATGCAAGTGGGTACTAAATGGTTTTGCTTTTCCTGAAGGGTTAGAGTCGATCCTCATTATCTTGGTTAGTTTTGGAAGTTGGTAGGTATATGAGTTATTTTCCTTGTTTTCCCCATTTTTGGTTGGGTTGAGTTTTGACTATTGCATTATGGTTGAGTTTTGATGGTGGTATTGCGGTTGAGTTTTGACTGTAGTATTTTGGTTGAGTTAGGCATTCAGCCTATTCTTTTCATGCCTTATCGAGTGTCGCTAGCAGAGTTGTGAGAGCTAAGGGAACAGCCCCAGGATCTTCTGAGAAAGCGTTTGTCAAGTTTAGGGTATCTTTGGGATGGGTTTCATTTGGTTTAAAAAAGGAGGGAGTTAACACCTTGTACTTATGTATGGGTTAATAGTAGCTGACTGAGATGATGAATGAGGGTTCTCTTGGTTTTGTGTGTCATTGACTTGATTTGACTGACTATAGAGTGAAGTGGCATTGTCTTTAGATAAATTCGAGGTCAGGCCTTTTAGTAGAGATTGAGGTGGTAGGCTTTTCCTAGTACTACCTTTAGGGGCTTGTTGCATCAACTATGATTGTCCTTGTCAAGTTCTTTGGGTGACCTAAGTCTGAGTAGCATCTACGGATTGGGAAAATTATATATTCAGAGCCTAGTTAGATCCAACTTCTATAGTGTTCATCAGTGGTGTATGAGTCTACTCAGGGGTTCGACAGAGGCATTGTTTGGCAGTTGGAGTTGGGTTTCAGAATTGTGGGCTAGCAGGTTACTTCAGATGGTTCGTGGAAGGTTCTCTTTGGTTGTAGCAACTTTGAGCCAAGAGGCAGTGAGTACGGACAACTTAGCTTCTCTGTTTTAGTTTCGGAGTGGCCGTTAGCCTTGGGTATCCACTTCTTGGCTAACCATTTGATTAGGCTGGACTTGTCAGATCCCAGTAGAGTTCTTGCCAAAGTTGAGGTCCATTTCACCTTGGTTAGACAAATTCAGCAGCGTCAGTTCGAGGATCAATGGTTGTAGGTTATATGTGATCAAGTTGTGTAGATTGAGGCTAGCAGGGCTACTTTGGATTTGAATAGTACTTTAAGAGTGATGGTCACCTTTGTGTTTCGTGAATTGGAGGTTTGATTGGAAATTCTCAAAGGGTTGTTTGTTGCATGGGATTCCAGCGTTGGTTGGGCTCTGCCAGTGTGGGCTAGGAGTTATGATATGTTGATTACTTTTAGAGCTGGTGGTTTGTGTACTTGTGCAGTAGAGCGAGTGTTTTGATCCAGAGGGTGAGTTGAAAGATTATGGAACTTTCAATAGCTAGGTGGCAACCTCAGTCTTCAGATATCTCTTCCTTTGCCTATAGGGTGGTTTGACTTGATATTTGCGGCATGGTGGACTTCTTTCTGAGGTGATGCTAGTAAGGTGATCTTCAATCTGAATGGTGTTTGAGTATTTATAGCAACAACAATATTTCTTAGAGTTTGGAGCTTAGTTAGTGGCTATGGACTTTGTGGTAGGCTTACCACACTCCTTGTAGAAATTGGGTTTTGTGCTTTGGTATTCTTGGGAAGGTTGCCCTAGTTTATTCACTTTCAGCCATTTCAAACTTGGCACGGTGCAGCGAAGTTGGTTATGTTCGATAGTTGGGAGATTTCTCCTTTGACCCAGGGTGTTATTCCATGTCATTCTTGACCCTAGTATGCTAGTTGTAGTTGGGCTCCAATGGTTGGTTCAGTTGTGTTTTGATATCAAGATTGATCTTAGCAAAGGTATTGGTCATTGGTTAATGGTCAGTCGAGGCAGATTACTCCAACTTTTGAGGATATTCTATGGGTTGTTATCTTGGATGGCATAGGCTAGTAGACTAGAGCTTGGCTTCAATAGAGTTTGAGTCTAAGGTGACATCATTCGAGATTGATTACAGCGGGAACTATGGATCTCAAGTGGGTAAGTTGATGTTTTAACGGTGGCTCGAGTGTTCAACTTGGGTGAAGCTTCATGGTCATGGTGCAGAGTATTCAGGTTAGATATGAGGGTTTTGTGGGTCAATGGATTCATGAGTTAGAGGCTAGGTTTGTAGTTTTCAGGGTGGACCTGATTGTGATATCGAGGTTTTGAGTTCCGTGTGTTTATCTCCTTAGTTCTCTTGGTTTCGGTGTTGTGTCAGTGCATTCCGATTGAGTTCTTAAAGGTTCGGTTCAGTTGCTAGACCGTTGGAGCCTTTTAGAGTTTAAGGGTTTTATTTCAATTGGTTGGTAGAGAGTTGGAGTTTGTAGCAGTTTCCCTTTGGTTTAGCTCCTTTGGGTGCCATCCAATCGATGAGGCTACTCAGGTTTTTTGGGAGAGTGGTGCGGGCTTAGTATCCGTAGTTGTTGAGTCTATGGTGTTTCCTTTTCTTAATTTTCACGGATGAAAGTCCTTTCTAGTAGTAGATAATGTAATGACCTTTCCGGTCATTCATGCGTTTTCACTTTCTTTGTACTGTTAGATCTTATTTGTACTGGCCCCAAGTCATTTATGGCTTATTGGGACTAGTAGTTTGATGCTCGGGCCATTTGTTTGGTCTTTATGGTCGTTTCCCTATTTTAGAGCCTTAACTTAGGAAATCATTGACTTCAGTTAACATTCTTAGCAATCATGCTTGAAATCAAATTTTGACAATTTTGTTAGCTCCAAAATGTGAACTTTGGTCTAGTTGGACCTTTGGTCGTGATTCAAGAGCTTTCGATTTGAAATTCTCTCTCATTCTGTGTTTTAAGGCTAGCTGGGCTTGTAAGGTTGAGTTTGGTCAACATTCAGAGAAGACAACCTTAGATGGAAATTCTATTAGCGCTATTAGATTCAGAATGTCATTTTTGGGCTAGAGGGACCATTGGTTCAGGTCCCGAGGCTTTCGAACTCGATTTTGGCCTTAGGTTCCATTTTCATTTTAGTTGGCCCAAAGGTTGATTTTGAGCACGAGGCCCACTTTTCATGAAATCGACCTTTGTTGGGATTTTTGTCAATATCATTGAGTCCTGAATGCCGTTTCTAGTTGAATAGCTCAGTTCATTTGTGTTCACGGGACCCCAGATGTGTTCCCAATGGTCTATTTTTTAGAAATCTCCTTAGCTTGGCAGCAGTTGTGCTGGTTGCTGGTGTGGCACTGCAGCGTGCACTTGCGCTGCGCCTGGACCTGGTCCTGAACTTGCGTCCCTTCCTGCCTTGGAATACCAGCGCCTTTATGTTGTGCCAGCCTGCCTCGGTGCTAGCGCGCCTGTTCCCGCATGGCCACTCCTGTGCCTGGGCGTGGCAACTTATAAGGCTGGCCTTTCTCCTTCTTCTTAAGTTTATTTCCCTATTTTCCCAAAATAATTTCTCCATTAAGTTGAACCCAAAACCTTCATATTTCTACCTTGATCATCCCAGCAGCTTGGAGGCTTGAATATTTTTTATTCTTGGTCATTTGTTGGCTTCTAATCCAGTAAGTTTCCTCTTTAATTTTTGGATTTCTTCTTTAATTCCCTCTTTGTTTCTTTTGATTCTTGGGCCGTTTTGATCCCTTGTGTTGATGCAAATATGCTCAATTTTGGAGTATGTCCTACCGGGAATATTAGGAACACTATGGTGTTTTTCATTTTTGGCTTCGGGTTGTGAGGCCCACGGGCTCGCTTGTAACCTGAATTTGACCCGGCTATACTTTTTGCATTATGGGTACCGTTGGCTTCATCTTGATGCATATTATATTGTGTTGATAGTGTATTCACGATTTGGGGCTTCTCAGAACAGTTCGAGCATGGATGCCATTGTTTTAGTAGCTAGTCATCGGACGACAGGTAGGTTATGGTCTTCCCTACCTTAGACTTTGCGTATATAGGCTATAATTGCATTAATTAGTATCCTTGGGTTGGTTATTTTAGGTTGGCATACCAGACCTTGTCCGTATTATTTCTTATGTTGTTTGTAGTACTCGATGTAGTATTGCAATGTTACCCTGGTGGCCCCATGTAGCCTTTGTATGAGCCTTTAGACCATAGATGGTGGGATATTTGGGAATGTCCGCAAGTCCCGGACATTGAGATGTTAGGTTAGGCTGGGTATCTATGCTGTAGAGCTGATTATGCATGTGCAGGGATAATAGGTTTATTGTGAGTTGTTGGGTTATTGTATGTTTGCGATCATGTCATTCATGTAAAGATTTTCTGCATGTTTTACAATTATTTTGGCTGCGGGCCTACTATAAATGGTTTTCTAAACTTTGCATAGCCAGAGGGCCCATTTTTGGTATAAATGATTATAAAAGGATTTGAAACTGACTTGATGGATCTTCTTGGAATAAATGGGATATTATGATGATTTTATCACTGGTTTTCATTCTGATACTAGATTCAACTGTGCCGTAGCACTAGACATATTTTTACTATAGATTTAGACCCAGACATACTTTGGGCACCCTTTTGTGGGGGGTTTTGAGACTTGATTACTGATTTAGACCCGGATACACTCTTGGCACCCTTTATTGGGGTTTTAAGATTACTACTACTGATTTAGACCCAGATTAACTCCGGAAATGTACTACGAGATTATGATCATTGATTCAGACCCGGATACACTCGGGGCAGTTATACTTTGAGATTTTGCATTCCTTACTGTATGTGGTCGAGGACCTCTATGGACCCTGCCGATCCGTACAAAGGGCTACGTAATGATTATGCTGAAGGAGAGGTATAACCGATCCGTACAAGGGGCTACGTAATGATTGTACTGGAGGAGAGGTATATGGTAGAGTTGAGGTATAGCGGGTGCATCTATCCATGGGTTCTACCTACTGGGCTTTTAGGCGCCAGGGGTAGGTATATTCAGGGTTACTATCACACCGGTTCCATCATATCATATCACATCAAGCATATTGTATTCGGATCTACCTTTGTTTTCTATTTGCTCAGTGTATGCTCTGGTAGTATAGGATGCTAGAGGGTTTGTTTTTACTAGATTGTGATCCTTGGGTGTATGGGCACCCATTGAGACTGTAGGTAGATTATATTACTTTTATCTTATTGTAGAGCTTGTTATGGCCTTTCGGTTATTAGTGGTTTAGCGGATGCTATCTTGGTGTAGTAGTGAACCTTTGGGCTTCTGATTATTGGTGGATTAGTGGAGTTTATATTGTAGAGGCACTGGTTTTGTAGCCTTCTTAGCACTTGTGTGTTAGCGCATTCCCTTTTATCGTGGTGTTGGTTAGTGGCTATTTGATTCCTTGTGGTGTAGATCATTCTATCCTAGGGTGGTATCTGTGAGGTTGTTTTCTATCTATTCTTATCTTGAGAGTGTGTTTAGCATGATTTCATTAGTTATATTGCTTCTAGCATGAGTATGTTTACTTGCTTTTCTTCCTTTCTTTTTTACTTGAGGTTACCGGTATACCACCATTCTTCTTAAACTCTCTCTTTATATATTGTTGTTGCAAGGATCTAGGTGCGTTCTTCTTTCTTTCACTTGTGTTTCGTATTATATATATCTTTTGTGACTAGCATAGCATGCTTGTATTCTCTTTGTCTTCTATCCGTGCTAGTTTCCATGTGCTTTCTCTATTTTTTCTCTGACTGTTTTTTTGATTATCTTCTATTTATTGCTTTTGTATCTTATATGCGCTCAGTAGGCCTATGATGCCTACTGGGTACCCGTTGCTTAGCAATTAGTGCTCATACTACACTTCTGCATCTTTCTGGTGTAGATTCTAGTGTGAACTTTCATTGTTGATTGTGTGGATTCTCATGCAGATTTGGATATTCGAGACCAGGGTAAGCTCCTGATGACCGGGGCTTGACCACATCACATCTTTTAGCAGTGTTACTCTTTATTTATTAGGAGAAAGTTGTATATTCTATTTTGTTATCTCTACTACCTTTTATTCTATTAGAGGCTCCTGTACTATCGATACCAGGTCTTTGGGTTGGTGTAGTTTATTTATGCTTATATATTTAGGTGGTTTGCTTCCGCATTGTTCTATTTATATCCGCTTCCACTTATTCTTTGTTTATTGTGCGTGTTGGTTTAGGTAGTATTCCATTACTAATTGTTCTGGACTATGGGGATTGGTTTTCCTACTGGGGGTTGTAGCTTCCATCATGACCTGAGAAATCAGGTCGTGATAATTGATAAGGGTTTGAATCTCCACCTTGTAATCCCCTCCTTATTTTCTCTTTCCCAACCCCATGTTAAAAAAGAAAAAAAAAATCTATCTTGTGTAAATTTGAATTAGTATGTGTAAACTTTGGCTATCAAATAATTAAAAAAAATATTCCTTAAATTCTGTCAAAGAAAAGCTCCTTAAGTGTACAAAAAATGCGATATTGAGAAACTATTCATTGCTAGTAACAAACATCGTAATCATTCAGATGATGTATACCTTCTTCTTAGGTAGATTGTTATATTTCTTATACCAGGTTTAGTAGTGTAATGAGCATACCTATAAATTTTATGTTAAAAGAAAAGAAAAAATTAGACAAAATGTCCATTGGGCTAAACTTTTTACACAAAAAATAGTTCACTTAAAAAAATAACCCACTTATTACATATATTGAACATTCGGCCATTTTAATTACTAAAATTAACCCTTTGACTACATGTATATGATCTTCTTCTTCCTTCATCTACTTCTTCTCTTCTTCCTTCAACTATTTCTCTTCTTCTCCCTTCATCTACTTCTTCTCTATTCTTCTACTTCTTTCTTTCTTCTTCTCTTTCTCTTCGTTCCTTCATCTACTTCTTTTTCCTTCATGTACTTCTTATCTTCTTCCCCATTCTTCTACTTTTTTCTTCTTCTTCTTCTTCCTTCATCTAATTCTTCTCTTCCTTCATCTAATTCTTCTTCTCCATTCTTCTACTTCTTTCCTCCTCCTCCTCCTCCTCCTCCTCCTCCTTTATCTACTTCTTCTCATTTTCTCCCTTCTTCTACTAATTTCTTTATTCTTCTCTTCTTCTTTGTTGCTTCCATTCCTTTATTCTTCTCTCCTCCTCCTCCTCCTCCTCCTCCTCCTCCTCCTTTATCTACTTCTTCTCATTTTCTCCCTTCTTCTACTAATTTCTTTATTCTTCTCTTCTTCTTTGTTGCTTCCAACTGATGACGTTCAAAATAACTCTTTTGAAGGAGGTGACAACAATCATTAAGCAAAATAATAAGTAACTCAATGCGAGGTCGGAGTCGAATCAATAGAGATTGGTACAAAAATTTACCATTATTTATCAAGTTGATTCACGAGAGTAAGCAAAGTGTTCAAACAAGTAAATAAAAGTACTAAAAATAGTTTGGGAACTAAAATTCAAATTATAATACAATAACGATGCAAACACAATTATTTTAATCAGGATTGGAAGGCTAGGGGTGTTCTTTCAATGGGGTCATGCAAAGGGATAGGAGTTAATTATTCAAGTAAATTCTCAATTAGGAGTGCGTGTAGCCTTGGTTTAAATTATACTTATTAGTTTTGCAACCCATTTGACATATATACTATGGTCTCTTTCGAACCTTATAGTTGGACAAAAAAAACCCAACCAATTGGCTTAGGTGAGTCAAGCTATTTCTAGTCTTAACTCTTAGGTGGGAATTCCCTAAATCAAGCTATTTCTAGCCTCAATTTATGATGGAAATCTCAAATCCCCACTATTGAATCCTTACCCAATTAATGAACTTCTTCTTCAAGCAAGCACACAATTAGTAAGCTAAATTAATGTTTGTAACCATTAATTTTATAATGAAAACATGAAGGATTCAATAGATCCACACATAATAATCAATTATATACCCAAATAATCAACACCCACTCTCAAATTGAAATACCCATCATACACACACCCTTAGAACTGAACTTAGCAACTCATAATGAAGGAACAAGAGAATATACCAATTGGGTTTCCAGTAATTCCATTCATTCTTTAATAACTATCTTTAAATTCCAAGCTCAAGTATCAATAATGGTGTTTTTCACTACAAATAAGAAGAAAACTGGTACTCTAAGGTGTACTCTCTCTATCCTTCTAATTAGGAATTTAAAACTGATGTATATTCCTTGCACAAATCTCAAAAAGGGTTTTGGAAGCTTTCTAATTATGCCACAACCAGTCTGGACCAATTTACCCTTTGGTCCACTTGCGAAGTCACATGCAAAGGCACCTACGGTCGCCCATAGAGACCTGCGACACACAGGTGCCTAGTCTTCAAGGTAGTGAGATGCCCGTCACCTGTGACCCAATCTGCGTGAGCATGTGCGATTTCCCTTGGAGACTTGCAGCACGCATATGCATGACTTATAGGCAGTGTTTCAGCTTCTTTGTGCGATGGCACCTGTGAAATGCAGGTGCCCTCATGCGGCATGCATGCCAACTTGCTTATTATGGACAAATCTTTGTTCTACCAGTCATTTTTGACTTGGCTTCCACTTTTAGCTCATTTGTGTTCAAATCCTCTTCTTTCTTCATTGACGAAGAGTGCCTGCATATAAGACAATAAAGACATAAAATCCTTCTAAATCATATCAAATCAAGACAATAATTCATAAATAAAAGTTAAATAAGCTGGTAGATTATCAACTTATCAAACCCCCAAACTTGAATTATTGCTTGTCATCAAGCAGAGCACTCATAAGGCAAAGAATTAACACAAACTTTTCAAGACACAATGGTTGCACAAAGGATTATACTGACTCAAAACAAAAGACACTCACTTATTTGGTACCACTACAAACTCAAGGAAAATACGTATTTCAAAACTCTTATCAAGAGACTTCAATTTTCATTCAAAATCATAAGATTTGTCATTCAAAACTTGACCATTATTCTACTCAAGTCATTGGCATGGACCTTCAAGGTTTTCCTCAAGATTTTTCACACAACTTGTTTCATTAGTTCCTCTCAATTGAAATCAAGACTTCATTATTCACTTCAAGTATGCAATGCCACTCACCACAAGAGAAAATCTCACTCATAATCATGCAATTCACAATATTAGGATTTTAAGAGAACACAGAGACTCTCACTCTCTCAAAGAGGTTCAAGTACAAACACATCAAACTATAGGCTTGCACTTCATGTAATTCACCACTAGTGTAGAGTCACTAATCTTGGAATCACTAAGGACTTGTGGGAAATGATGTAGGCTAGGGTTAAGGTGAGAATTTCATTTGGCTCAAGTGACTCAACCTCCCTAATGCTATCATAAGCATTCAAGTGCACAACTCACATCTTTTGTTTGACTTTACCTTATTCCTCCCTCTCACAATCCCAATTTCCCCCACAAACCAATATTCCAATCACCCTTTCTTAAGCTTATGAGGTAACACCACTCAATTTTTTTTCTTTCATTGATCACTTCTTTTGAACTTTTCCAATAACTTCTTTAGATAAGCATAGGTTCTACCTCACAATTGAAGCTCAAATCCTCCTTTTACCATCAATAATTCATACACCCCCAAACATAGGCTTCTGCCTACATCACATTCCATTTTATCATTCATATTCCCCCAAACTTAGGCTTTTAGCCTACACTCTCATTGCTAGCAATTAGGGAGGAATGGGAGCCAATATCAAGGATTCAAGAAGGTCAAAGTTTGCAATATGGGTTCCAAGGAGAGATTAAGGCTCAAAGGGGTTTGACTAGGATTTTTATTAAGGGAAGAAACTTTTTGGTAAAGTGACTATTCAAAAGAGGGCCTAAGGTCATCTTCCAAGGACAACAACGTATAGGATTTTGCCTTGAATCATATTTAGGGAAGGTTCTAGATGACATGCATACAAAAAAATTAAGTAGACCTTTTTTCACAAGGCATCACAACACAAGCAGTTCAGAATTAGTCTTAAAATCAATTGGGACGAATGACTTTTAACAAGCTATTCTGAGTTTCACACACTCATTTGTGAATCAATCAAGCCAAAGGGAGAGTGTGAAAGTCATGACAAGAGAATGATTTTTCAAACATCATTTCCCCCTCTTTTCTCAATTATCCAACTACTTTTTGCCACAATTTTTTTTGTGGTTCAATTTGAGACAAGTGCGACAAAAGTCACAAAATAAAAACCAAACTTTGCATTTTTCCTAAAGAAAGTTGTCTCTTAATCTATCATAAGGAAATGTCACCCGGTTGACACAAAAATAAGGAAAAGAAAGATATTCTCCACGGGAAAGAACCGTAGCTTAAAGAAAACCTCAGAGTTTATTCAGAACTAACTACTATTAACAAAGGCAATGATTGAGTTATGCGCTCACGGATCAATAGAGAACTAGGCATGGCATAGTCCCTAAGCATATTTTAAAAGCACATGTAGTGAACTAATTTAGCATATAGGACTAATCTAGTTATAAGGTAAGACCCCCCCTAATTTAAAGCAAAGCACTGCCCTCAATGCATATGAATAAATAAAGGGGAAAAGATAAAAATACTTCCTGAGATAACTTGGATTTTTAGACTAGCAGTGGAGCATTGTTGTGATTTTCGCATGCGATGCAGCATGCGCATCACTAATCGGCATGGACAATCACATATATGAGAACAGGTCGCATTGAAAATAATCTTAGATTTGAGTTATCTGCCTTCCACTTATGATTTGATATGCGTGTCATGAGTTAGAGAATGCATTTTATAGGTCTTGTAGCAGGTGAGTTCTTAATTTTAACTAAAGTGCCAGTTATCTACCTCCCGTCTATGTTATGGGTTGTGTGTTGCAAGAACCACACCTGTATTTTGCAGGTGGGTTCACATGTAACTACTAAATTTGAATAGGTTTCTAGTCTGCATGGGCACTTCACCTGCGTGTTACGAATTATGACATGCATTTCACATGTGACACATAGGTGAGATTTTGTCTTCTAAGTATTCCATTGACATACCAAATCACACTCTACCTAACAATCAACAAAAACAACAAAAAATTAAGAAGGAAAATGGTAAAAACAAGATAAACACTTGGGTTGCCTCCCAAGAAGCGCTTGGTTTAACATCACAGCTCGACCAAAGTACCTCATAACCATGGTTTGTCAAGGTAAGTCACTCTGATTAAAGTGACCTCTTCTAGAACACCTAAGTATTGCTTCACCCTCTGGCCATTTACCTTAAATTTAGACCCATTTTCTGCTTTGAGTTTAATTGTCCTATTCAAAAAGGCTTATATACTTTGAAAGGACCAGCCCACTTGGACTTTAACTTTCTCGAAAATAGGCAAAACCTAGAGTTAAATAGAAGCACCCAATCCTTGCAGAAAATTCTTGCTTCAATATTCGCTGGTTATGAAAATGCTTCATCCAAGCTTTGTAGAAAGATGCACTATCAGAAGCCCACATCCAACATTCAACAATTTTGTTGAGATCGTTGACCCGAGCATGGGCAGCCTTTTCCCAATTTAAATTTAAACATTTGAATGTCCACATGGACTTATGTTCTAAATATATGGAAAGATGGCAAGATTTACAAAACACCAATTGGTATGGAGAGATTCCAATGGGAGTTTTGTATTGTAACACCTCATAATTCGATTCAGTTTTTAAACTTAGAAACTCTATGAAATTCAAAACTTTCGGGAACCACGAGTTAAGTTCACAAGTCGTGGTTAGAACCACAAGTCATGGAAATGACTCATGAATCCAGTCCTGCAGATCAACCTCAGGTCTGAGAACCACAAATTAGGTTCACGATCCGTGGATGATTCCACGAGTCATGGAACCAACTCATGGAATTCAGACTGAGGGTAGTCAAATCCCCAAAAACCCATGAGAGGTCTCTACGACCCATGGTAGTTTTCATGAGTCATCCTGTTACCTCATGGAATGTCATCTGTAGGCCTATCTTTTGGCTCAATAACCACGACTCCAATCCAAAAATCGTGGTTGCTTCTACATCTCATGGAAAGGACCCGTGGAACCTGAAGCTGAGGTTTTAAAATTACCCACCCTTTAAAATCTTAAGTGAGGTTATTTTGGACACTTTTAGTAGGGTTTCTACTCCTATTAGCCTAAGTCTCTTATTATTCCTCATTCATCTACCAAAAGAGGAAAAGAACTTCTTCAAGCTCTAAGTCTCAAGCTCCAAGTTTAAGTCTCCATTTCTCTTCATCTTAGATCAAGCAAGCTTCAATAAGGTATATGGGTATTCAATGAGGGATTCCTTTCACCCTTATGCCCAAAGCCCCATGTTTACTTTGATTTATAAAATTGTGAAATTAGGGTTCTTACCCAAATTGGAGAAAAGTTATGGTTATTATTTTTAAAAATCAATTCATGGTTTTTCATTACTTATCTATGATTTATTTGAGGTTCCTTAATTGATTTCAAATAGCCCATGCATTAAAGATGATTTCTAGCATGATTTCATTGAATTGCAAGTTTTCAAGTGCAAATTGGCATGTTTAGATAACATGACCTTATGTATTTATGAAATTGCATGCCTAATTCTTCAAGTTATGAATTTAGAAAGAAAAGTATGTTTTGGAATTATGGCTATGCTATGTTTTAAGACTTATGATTTTGAATTGCATGACATTAGATATGTCTTTATGCTTTTCAAATAAATTTGACATTAGATATGTCACAAGTATAAGTTGATCTATATGTATGTTTTGGGAGTAGTATTTAGCACCGAGCGATGTGGGTTCTATATAATCCAAGTCAAAAACTACGTTACCACCATAGGTTTCCCTCTGTGGCTTATGATAGGATCCTATTAAATAAGGTTCTAACCTTGGCCGGTTAGGACAACCTTTTTCAGTGTGGGTTTATGACACTGGACTCTATGTAACTCATTATGGTTTATATCGGTTAAAAGAAACTCCCGTATGAATGTTTTTAAGTCTTATGCTATGATATCTCTTACCTTATGCTTAAATTATGATATTTCTTATAATTTCTCTTATTATGCATGGATTCAATTTTAACTATATTTTAAGTACATTTTACTACATTTATGCATATCTCACCTACTCGGTATATCCTATAGTACTAACACATATTCTTGTGCTTCATCCTTTGATGATGCAGATACAACCTCCTTCTCTCAGACTCGTGGCTAGACATCATAGGAGATCCAGTTTTTGTTGGTGAGTCCTCATTATTCGAGGGCTAGTGCTAGACTTACTTCTATTATGTATTTCTTTTATATTTTTGAGTTAGTTAAGGTCTTATCTCATCAACTCTTTATGATAGTTTAGAGGCTTCAGACATAGCTAGACTTGTATTCTGTGTTTGGATTTGGTATTTCTTAGACCTTATTCTCATTTAGTTATGGTTGCCTATCTTCTCTAAGTATGCTTCCACTATGTTTCTTTGTATTAATCTGAGTATTTTATGGCCAAGGGTTAACTTGGGGCACTTGTGGTCTCGGGTCCCATGTTACGCCTAGGTGTAGTCTCAGGGCATGAAAAACTTGGTATTAGAGCCTTTGGTTCAAAAGTGCTAGGGTGTCTGAAAGCTACATCGAGTAGAATCTCTTTCATGTGTGTGAAGCGTGCCACACTTATGATAGGAAAGCTATGAGGTATTTAAGGAAAAACTTCACTTCTTTCATGATCAATATTGTGCAATAGAGTTTAACTCTATTAATTCTCTAATCCATTCTTTATGTATTTTAGATTATGCCTTTTCGCTGTGCCATGCCTCGCTGAGCCGCTCGAAATGCTAACCCTCTGATTCCTAACTCCGAGGTCACTAATGAGGAGTTTAGAAATGCCATTCATATGCTAGCTCATACTATGGTCGCTCAGGCCAATTAGTAGGCTCCTATCCCTGCCCACCCTCAAGGTAGAGTAGCGGCCCAAGTTTGAGATTTCATTCGCATGAACCCACCTGAGTTCATGTGTTTGAAAGTTGGTGTGGATCCGCTAAATTTCATGGATAAGATGAAGAAGATCTTTGATGTGATGCAAGTGGTTGATATTGAGGGTGTCGAGCTAGCTTTCTATCAGCTCAGGGATGTAGCTCATATTTGGTATACTCAATAGAAGGATGCTAGGGCTAGGGACATGGTCCCTATGACTTAGGAGTGCTTTGAGAGGGATTTTCTTGATCGGTTCTTCCCTAGAGAGTTGAGGCAATCTAAGGCGGAAGAGTTCATAAATTTGGGACAGGGATCTATGTCGGTTCAGGAGTATGGGTTGAGGTTCACTTAGATTTCTAGGTATGCTCCTTCTATGGTGGTTGATCCGTTGGATCAGATGAGTAATTACATTTATAAAGTGTCAGATTTGGTGAAGAAGGAGTGCAGGTCTGCTATGCTTTTAAGTGAAATAAATATTTCTAGACTTATGACTCATGCTCATCAGATTGAGGGAGACAAGTTAAGGGAAATGGCAAGAGAGAACAAGAAGGCCAGATCAGAGGGTTTGGGTTTTAGCCATCAGAGGTCCAGAGGTGGACATCGCTCTTCATTTCAGAAGAAATCATCAGGACCCGTTCCTTCCTCAACTAGTGCTCCTACTCAGGCCCCCAGGACTCATCATGATCATACAAATGGTGGATCAGGTTCTTATTTGTAGGGGAGTGTTACATAGGGGACTCTTTACCCTTTTTGCAAAAAATATGGTAGAAGTCACCTTGGTGAGTGTTTAGCTGGTTTAGGTTGAATCTTTGGGTGTGATCAGGTTAGTCGCAAGATTAAGGATTGCCATTAAGCTAAGAAGGGACAGGGAGGTAGCAGGACTCAGTCTACCCCAACGGCCCCAGGAGGTCAACCGGCCCAGCAAGGCACTGCTTTTAGTTTTGGTGGTTAGTGCCAGAACTGCCTTTATGCCTTGTACTCTCTCTAGGACCAAGAGAGTTCACCAAACATTTTTACTGGTATGTTGAAAGTCTTCTCTCTCGATGTGTATGCTTTATTGGACCTCGGTTCCTTCCTATCTTTTGTGATCCCTTATGTTGCTTACAAGTTCGAAATTTGCCCTGAATAGCTCTTAGAACCCTTTTGTGTTTCTACTCTTGTTGGTGAGTCAGTCCTAGCCAAAAGAATCTACTGAAATTGCCCTATCTCAGTCCTTTATAGAGTCACTTTAGCGGATCTAGTAGAGTTGGAGATGACTGATTTTGATGTCATTCTTGGTATGGATTGGTTGTATACATGCTATGCCTCTATTGATTGTCATACTCGAGTTGTTAGTTTCAAGTTTCCAAATGAACCTATCTTAGAGTGGCAAGGTAGTCCTCCATCCTCAAAGGATCATTTCATATCTTATCCCAAGGCTAGAAAAATAATTCCTAAGGGTTATGTTTATCATATAGTTCAAGTTATGGACACGGAGTCTGAGACCTCATTTGTTTAGTTAGTCCCTCTTGTGAATGAGTTTCTTGAAGTGTTTCCTGAGGATTTAACTAGAGTCCCTCCCGAGTGGGAGATCAACTTTGGAATAGACCTTCTCTCAGATACACATCCTATCTCTATTTCTCCTTATATGATGGCTCCCGTGGAACTTAAGGAATTAAAGAATCAGTTAAAAGACCTCCTTGATAAAGGTTTTATTTGACCCAGCATCTCTCCATAGGGTGCTCTTATTCTATTCGTGCGAAAGAAAGATGGTTCTCTCAGAATGTGTATCGACCGTTAGTTGAACAAGGTCATAATCAAGAATAAGTATCCCATTCCTAGAATTGATGACTTGTTTGATCAGCTTCAGGGTGCCAGTTACTTCTCCAAGATCGACCTTAGATTTGGTTATCATCAGCTCCGTGTTCGAGAGTGTGACATTCCAAAGATAGCCTTCAAAACATAGTATGGTCATTATGAATTTATGGTTATGTATTTTTGACTAACAAATGCTCTCGTAGATTTTATGGATTTGATGAACCGTGTGTTCAAGCAGTATTTGGATATGTTTGTGATTGTGTTCATTGATGATATTCTTATCTATTCTTGAAGTAAGAAGGAGCATGCGGACCATTTGAGAGTAGTGTTGCAAACTCTCAAGGATCGATAGTTATTTGCTAAGTTTAGCAAGTGTGAGTTTTGGATATAGTCTGTTGCTTTTCTAGGTCATATTGTGACTAGAGATGGTATTCGAGTTGATTCTCAAAAGATTGAGGCAGTAAAGAACTGGCCTAGACCCACTTCCCCGTCTGATATTAGAAGCTTTTTGGGTTTGGTTGGTTACTACATGAGATTTGTGAAAGGGTTTTCTTCCATTGCTGCCCCATGACTCGGTTGACCCAGAAGAAGGTTAAATTTCAGTGGTCTGATCTATGCGAGAAGAACTTTCAGGAATTGAAGACAAGATTGACCACAGCTTGATAACGGAAAATCAACAAACAAGAAGGAAAGAAGGAAAAGATATGTGGATTAGCAACTAGAAATTGAAATTATGGGCAGCAAGGGACTTGATACCCTCACCTCCCAATTGATTTCAATAACTAAGAAACTAACCCTACTTAATAAACCAAGGAAACTAAATGAATTCCACAAATGGATGACACTTTGATTAATTAAGCAAAAGAAGTTAACTAACAATTAGGAGAGTTCACCCTAATCACTCACTAATTCCTTAAGGGAATTACACCAATCACTAATCACTAAGATATCAACTACAAATTTAGAGTATCAATATTCAACATCAAAACTCATCTTCAAAATGAAGAAAAGCTACTACTTATACTAAGAAATAAGGAGATATTGATTTTTTACAATATTGCCCTTAATGAGGCAAGGGCCTTGTTTGGTTGTCTTCTTTATGGATTCTTGAATTTAAAGCCTAGCCACTTACATAAATGGCCTCTTTTCTTCATCCACATCACTCCCACGGACTCATAAGCTTCCCTTTGCATGAATATCGTATGTGTTATCTACGCCATCCTTGCTCGTGTCAACCATGCTATCCATGCTAGTATCATTATCTCTACCCAAGGGCCTAGATGACTTTGTTATGTATTGTGATGCTTCTATGATTTGTTTGGGTTGTGTTTTGATGAAAAGTGGTAAGGTGATTGCTTATGCTTCTAAACAACTTAAGATTCATGAGAAGAACTACCCTACTCATGATCTTGAGTTGGCGGCCGTGTTTTTTGTTTTAAAGATTTTGAGACACTACTTGTATGGTGTTCACTTGGATATATTCACCGATCATAAGAGTCTTCAGTATGTGTTCACTAAAAAAGAACTGAATCTTCGTCAATAGAGATGGCTTGAGATTCTTAAGGAATATAATATGAGTATTCTTTACCATCTGGGTAAGGCCAATGTTGTGGCGAATGCACTTAGTAGATTGTTAATGGGTAGTGTGTCTTCGACTGAGGATGGTAAGAAGGAATTGGCCAAGGATGTTCATCGACTTGCTCGATTAGAAGTTTGCCTTATGTATTTGACAGAAGGTGGTGTTATTGTTCAGAATGGTTTCAAATCATCTTTGGTAGCTGAAGTGAAAGAAATGCAAGACAATGACCCTATTTTGCACTAGTTGAAGGGTGCAGTCCATCAGCAAAGGGTAGAGGTTTTCTCCCAAGGGGGATATGGTGTGCTTCGATATCAGGGCTGATTGTGTGTTCCTGACATAGATGGGTTGAGACAATAGATTTTGATAGAGTCTCATAGATCCAGGTATTCTATTTACCCCGATGCCACCAAGATGTACCGTGACCTACGAGAAGTCTATTGGTGGAATGGTATGAAGAGGGACATAGCAAGTTTTGTGGCTAAGTGTCCCAACTATCAGCAATTAAAGGTAGAGCATCAACGACCGGGTGGTATGACTCAGGATATTGATCTTCCTACTTAGAAGTGGGAATCGATCAATATTGATTTCATTACAAGTTTGCCTCGTACACACAGACAACATGATTCTATTTGGGTGATCTTCGACAGGATGACGGAATTAGCCCATCTTGGCTGTCAAGACTACAAATTCAGCAGATGATTATGTGAGACTCTACCTTCGTGAGATAGTCAGATTGCATGGTGTTCTATTGTCCATCATTTCAGTCAGGGGTACTTAGTTTACATCTCAGTTTTGGAGATCATTTCAGAAGGGTCTTGGTACTCAGGTTAAGCTTACCATAACTTTTCACCCACAGATGGATAGACAGGCAGAATGTACTATTAAGACTTTGAAGGATATGTTGAGAGCTTGTGTGATTGATTTCAAAGGTAGTTGGGATGATCACTTACCTCTTATCGAGTTTGCCTACAACAACAAATTCCATTCTAGCATCCAGATGGCTCCCTATGAGGCACTTTATGGTTGGAGGTGTAGGTCTCCTGTTGGTTGGTTTGAGGTAGGTGAGGCAGCCTTGATTGGTCCATATTCGGTTCATGAGACCACGGAGAAAGTTTGGATCATTAAGGAGAGGTTGAGGATCGCTCAGAGTCGACAGAAATCATATGCAGATGTGAGGAGAAGAGAATTGGAGTTTGAGGTTGATGATTGGGTATTTCTGAAGATGTCACCCATGAAGGGTGTGATGAGATTTGGTAAGAAAAGGAAACTTAGTCCCCGCTATGTAGGTCCGTATCGGATTCAGAGGAGAGTTGGCAGTGTTGCTTATGAGTTGGATTTTCCATCAAATTTAGAAACAATTCATCCAGTTTTCCATGTTTCTTTGTTGAAAAAGTATGTTGGTGACCCGACCTTGATTGTTCCCTTGGAGTATGTGAGTGTGAAGGATAGCCTTACTTATGAGGAAGTTCCCATGGAGATTCTTGATCTTTAGATTCGGAGGTTGAGAAACAAAGAAGTTGCTTCGGTAAAGGTCCTTTGGATAAATCAGTTAGTTTAGGGAGCTACTTGGGAAGCAGAAGCAGCCATGAAAGCCAAGTACCCTCATCTCTTTCCTTCCGATTTAGTTTAAGCTTGAGGTAATAGTTTCCTCCTTAGAATGTCCCTCCGATTCAATTCCATCAGTTTCCCTTATGATCCTAGTATGCATTCATGTTTTCCAAAGTTAGTTCAATCATGTTTTAAGTTGAAAAGCTCAGTTTTCATGTTTATCCTTTATTTTTCATGTTCTTTTTGTTGGTTGGGCTGTTTTCTCTCCAGTTTTCCTTACTTATCCTTCATTCGAGGATGAATGATTCCAAGGGGGAGATATTGTAACACCCTGGAATTCGATTCAACTTTTAAACTTAGAAACTCTATGAAATTTAGAACCTCCAGGAACCACGAGTCAAGTTCACGAGTCATGGTTAGAACAACAAGTTGTGGAAGTGACTCGTGAATCCAGTCCTGTAGATCAACCTCAGGTCTGGGAACCATGAGTCAGGTTCATAGTCTATGGATAATTCCACGAGTCATGGAACCAACTAGTGGAACTCAGACTGAGGGTAGTTAAATCTCCCAAAAACTACGAGAGGTCTCTACGACCCGTGGAAGTTTCTACGAGTCATCCTGTTACCTCGTGGAATGTCATCCACAACCTATCTTTTGTCTCAGAAACCACGACTCTAATCCACGAACCATGGTTTCTTCTATGGCTTGTGGAAAAGACCCGTGGGACCTAAAGCCAAGGTTTTAAACAACTTTTCTTTAATTAAATCCCAGTGGTATTTCTATAATTACCCACCCTTTTAACTCTTGAGTGAGGTCATTTTGGCCACTTTTAGTAGAGTTTCTACTTCTATTAACCTAAGTCTCTCATTATTCCTCATTCATCTACCAAAACAGGAAAATAACTCCTTCAAACTCCAAGTCTCAAGCTCCAAGTTCAAGTCTCCATTTATCTTCATCTTAGATCAAGCAAGCTTCAATAAGGTATGTGGGTATTGAATGAGGGATTCCTTTCACCCTTATAACCAAAACCCCAAATTTTACTTTGATTTATGAAATTGTCAAATTAGGGTTCTTACCTAAATTGGAGAAAAGTTATGGGTCTTCTTTTTAAGCATCAATTCATGATTTCTCATTACTTATCTATGATTTATTTGAGGTTCCTTAATTGATTTCAAAAGCCCATGCATTAAAAATGATTTCTAGCATAATTCCATTGAATTGCATGTTTTCAAATGAAAATTGGCATGTTTAAATAACATGACCTTATGTATTTATGAAATTGCAGGCTTAATTCTTCAAGATATGAATTTAGAAAGAAAAGTATGTTTTGGAATTATGGATATGCTAAGTTTTAAGACTTATGATTTTGAATTGCATGACATTAGATAAGTCTTTATGCTTTTCAAATAGATTTGGCATTAGATATGTCACAAGTTTAAGTTGAGCTATATGTATGTTTTGGGAGTAGTATTTAGCACCGAGCGATGTGGGTTCTAGATAACCCAAGTCCAAAACTACGTTGCCACCGTAGGTTGCCCTCTATGGCTTATGAAAGGATCCTATTAGATAAGTTTCTAACCTTGGCCAGTTAGGACAACATTTTTTGGTGTGGGTGTATGACAATGGACTCCATGCAGCTCATCATGGTTTATATTGGTTAAAAGAAACTCCCGTATAAATGTTTTTAAGTCTTATGCTATGATATCTCTTACCTTATGCTTAAATTATGATATTTCTTATGATTTCTCTTATTATGTATGGATTTAGTTTTAACTATGTTTTAAGTACGTTTTACTACATTTATGCATATCTGACATACTTGGTACATCCTATAGTACTGATGCATATTCTCAAGCTGCATCCTTTGATGATGCAAATACAGGATCCTTCCCTCAGACCCGTGGCTAGACATCACCGGAGATCTAGTTTTTGTTGGTTAGTCCTCATTATTCGAGGGCTAGTTCTAGACTTACTTCTATTATGTCTTTCTTTTTGATTTCTGAGTTAGTTGGGGTCTTGTCCAATCAACTCTTTATGATAGCTTAGAGGCTTCAGACATAGCTAGACTTGTATTCCATGTTTGAATTTGGTAATTCTAAGACCTTATTCCCATTTAGTTATGGTTGCATGTCTTCTCTAAGTATGCTTCCACTATGTTCTTCGTATTAATCTGAGTATGCTGTAGACAAGGGTTAACTTTGGGCACTTGTGGTCCCAGATCCCATGTTACGCCTAGGGGGTAGTCTCAGGGCTTGACATGTAATCGCTCATATAAGCCCACAATGCGTCATCTAATTTCCTTTCCCAATCCGATCTATTTTCATTCACTATTTTTGTGAGAATGGACTTGATCTCCCTATTAGACACTTTAACTTGGCTGCTTATTTGTGGATGCTAGGGAGTGGCGACCTTATTCTTGACACTAAACTTCTCAAGTAAAGCACTAAATAGCCGATAACAAAAGTGTGATCCCCCAACACTAATGATAGCACAGGGAGTGCTAAACTAAGAGAAGATATGCTTCTTTAAAAATGCCATAACACTATTCCCTTCATTATTGACAAAGGCCACGACTTCTACCCACTTGTACACATAGTCAACAACCATAAGGATGTAAGTATTTCCATAAGAACTTGCAAAGTGTCCCATGAAATCTATTCCCCATACATTAAACAATTCAAACTCCAAAATCGGGGTCAATGGAAGTTCGTGGTGATGACAAATGCCCCCCTCACATTGGCATTGGTCACAATGCTTTACGAGATCATGTGCTTCTTGATGGAGGCATTGGCCAATAGAATCCACTTTGTAAAACTTTTGAGGTTGTTCTCATAATACCATGATGACCTCCAACAATCAGGAGTGACATGCTTCTAAAATGGGTATCAACTCCACCTCCAAAACACATGTTTGAGTCGTCCCATCCGTACAAATACGAAAGAGATAGGGTTTGTCCCAATAGAATTTGCAAGCATCGTGTAAGAATTTCTTTCGTTGGTGGAAATTCAAGCCTTCGGGGACGACATCACTTGCTAGAAAGTTGGCAAAGTTAGCAAACCATGGTATGAGATCATGGGAGGCAGCCACGATATGCTTTTGGGAAAAGCATAATTTATTTCAAGATCTCCAACATGCCTTCCTTCTTCCTCTAAGCAAGAAAGATGAGCTGCCACTTAATTTTCACACCCCCGATGGTCCTTTACCTCAAAGTCAAATTGTTGTAACAAGAGGACCCATCAAATGAGCTGAGTACTTAGCATCTTTCTTTTTCATTAGGTAGCGAATTGCAGCATTATCCGTATGCACCACTACTTTGGTACCCAATATATAAGCTCATAACCTTTTGAGAGAAAATACAACTACAATCAACTCTTGCTCCATTATTGAGTAGTTTATTCGAGCATCATTAAATGTCTTGATAGCATAGTAGACCGAATGGAATAATTTGTCTCTTCTTTTCCCTAACACGGCTCCTAAAGAAACTATGCTAGCATCACACATTAGCTCAAACAGTTTTGACCAATCGGATGCTATAATGATATTAGCGGAGGTCAGCTTCTCCTTCAAACTAAGGAATGATTTTATACAGCTGTCATTAAGTAAAACTTAGCATCCTTTTCTAACAACCTACACAAGGGATGGTCCACCTTTGAGAAATCCTTGATGAATCTCCGATAATAGCCAACGTGACCCAAGAAGCTTCTCACCCTTTTTACCATTTTCGCAGGGGATATCTTGGAGATGACCTTAATTTTTGGTTGGTCAACTTCGATTATTTTCTCAGATATATTATGACCCAAGACAATTCCTTCTTTTACCATAAAGTGCCACTTCTCCTAATTTAGAAAAAAATTAGTTTCTTTACACAGTTTTAGCACGTCCGCCAAATGAGATAAACAATCTTTAAATAAATCACCCATAATAGAGAAATCATCCATGAAAGTTTCCATGTTGTGTTCTACCATATCCGAGAAGATTGACATTATACACCATTGAAAAGTAGTTGGGGCATTGCAAAGCCTAGACGACATTCTTTTGAATGCAAAGGTTCTATATGGACAAGTGAAGGTTGTATTCTCTTGGTGTTCTGGGGCAATCAAAATCTTGTTGTATCTTGAGTATCCATTAAGAAAACAATAATATCTTCTCCCAGCTAGTTGATCAAGCATTTGGTCTATGAACGGGAGAGGAAAGTACTCCTTCTCTGTCCATGCATTTAGCTTTTTATAATCCATACATACTCTCAATCCGGTCATCGATTGGAGGGATAACGTTTCATCTATTTTATTTGGCACTACAATGATGCCTCCTTTTTTTTAGCATACATTGGACTGGCTTACCCAGGTGTTGTCGGATACTTGAAACACGACCCCTGCATCCAATCATTTGATCATTTCTTTTTTGACCACCTCTTGCATAGGTGGGTTTAGCCTTCTTTGATTCTCAATAGATAGTGTGCAATTCTCTTGGAGATTAATGTTATGTGTGCAAATACTCAGAGGTATGCCAATTATATCATTGATGGTCCACCCAAGTACCCAAATGTGTTTCCTTAGGAAATCAAGTAAAGCTTCCACTTGTCCTTCTTCTAACTTATTAGAGATGATTACTCGTAGAGTTTCATTAACATCTAGATATGAATATCTCAAGTGTGATGGCAAGGGTTTGAGTTCCAACACAAGAGGTTCAATGATGGAGGTTTTAAATGGGGGAGTTTTTTGGTTCTTTAGATCAAGATCAAGTTTCTTCGGAGGGTAAGAATAGGATCCCAATCCCACCAAGTCATTATACACTTCCTTGTACTCCTCTATATCATCACGATCATGATTCAACAAAACAACCTCCAATGATTCTTCCAAATATCTTTCCTCCAATTTTTGCTCGACGCTCTCTTTGATACTATCAACCGTGAACACAACTTAGTTTGCTTCATTGATCTACATACATCAAAGGTTGCCTCTTCATCATTCATTAAAAACTTAAGTTCCCCAAATTTCATATGAACCAATGTACGCCTTGTGGTCAAGAATGGTTATCCTAATATGATTGATATTTCAAAGCCACCGATGGAATTAAGTATCACAAAATACACTCGAAAAATAAGTTGGTCCACTCTTACCATGTAATAACCCTTATGATTATTCCTATATTTTCACTTTTTTTGTACTGTTAGAGCTTGCCTGTAGTGTCCCCAAGTCATTTATGGCTTGCTGGAACTGGTGGTTCAGTGCCCAAGCCGTTCGTTAGGATGTTATGATCATTTCCCTATTTTAGAGCTTTAAATTAGGAAATCATTGCCTTTGGTCAGCATTCTTAGTAAACATGCTCAGAATCAAATTTTGACAGTTTTGTTAGATCCGTAGCATGAACTTTGGTCTAGTTAGACCCTTGGACGGGGTGTGGGAGCTTTTGGTTTGAATTTATCTTGCTTTTGGTGTTTTCTAGATAATTGAACTTTGAAGTTTGACTTTTGTCAACATTCAGAGAAAATGACCTCAGATGGAAATTCCATCAGTGCTGTTAGCTCTGGAATGTCTACTTTGGGCTAGCGGGACCTTTGGTTCGAGTCTCGCGGCTTTCAAACTTATGTTTGGCCTTTAGGTTCCATTTTGGTTAAATTTGGCCTAAGGTTTGTTTTTGGTGTGGGGCCCACTTATCATTACTTTGACCTTTTTGGGAATTTTGTCAGTTCTGTTGAGTCCAAAATGTCATTTTTAGTTGAGTGGCATATTTTGTTTGCATTCGTGGGACTCCAGATACTTTCTTGAGGGTCCATTTGAGATCTTTTTATGGGTGCCTTGGCCTCTCCTATGCTACTATGCCTGTGCCCTGGGTTCCACACCTGCAGTGCCTGGCGGCTTGGGAAAAGGGCGCGCCTGTGCCTCATCGCCCACTATGGCGATGGAGCCTCTACGGCGCTTGGGCCGCACCTACGCCTAAGCGGTTGACAACCTATTTAAATGTCTCCTTATCCATTTTATTTCCAAGAACTCCCAAATGTTTTCCTCCATTGATATTGAGCTCTAAAGCTTCAAATTCTTCTCTGCTCCATTCCAAAGCTTGGTGGTGGATAAATTCCGGTCCGTGATCATTTCTCAACTTCTAATTGGTAAGTTTTCTTGTCTAAATTTTGTAAATTCCTCCTTTTGATTCATAAGTTATTCTTGAATTATGGGGACCTTTTTTATCCCTTCCAGTGATCAAATTCCACTCAACATTTGAGCTTGTGCTCCGGGTAGTGTTGGGAGCATTTGTAGTACTTTCATTTTTGGTTTTGGGTTGTGAGGCCCACGGGTCTACTTTTGACCCAGATTTTGACCCAACTAAACTTTTAGCAATATGCGTATCATTAGCTTTGTTTTAATGCGTAAATTACATTTCTGATAGTGTGTTATTTGTTTGGATCTTCTCGGAGTATTTCAAGCTTGGGCTTTGGCTTTCTAGTAGCTATTCATCACACGTCAGGTAGGTTACGGCTTCCCTACCTTAGACTTTGCATATAAAGGCTATAATTGTACTATTTAGCATCTTTGGGTTGGGTTTACTAGGTTGGCACCCCATACATTATTCGCTTTCTTTCTGTCCATTTAATTTCATATGTTCATTTTAGTATTCAATCTTATTTTATGGTATTACCCTTGTGGCCCTGTGTGGCCTTCGTTTATGCCTCTGGACCATATATGGTGGGATATTTGGGAATGTTCGTGATTCCTAGACATTGATTTATGATTATATAACTGGTTATCTATGTTGTAGAGCAGATTGAGCCTGTGCAGGGCCGATAGGTTGATTGTGAGTTGTTGAGCTATTGATTGTGTTTGGGCATATCATTCATGCTAAAGGGTACTTTACATTGATTTTAAGGGCCCGTTTTCCATATAAATGATTATAAATAGATTTAAACTGGTTTATGGATCTTCTTGGAGTAAATGAGATTTTTGAGATGATTTTTACACTGATTCTAGACTCGGCTAGGCCAGAGTGCTAGACATGATTTACTAGCGATTTTGATACTATACTAGGCTCGGCTGGGCCAAAGTGCTAGACTTGACTTTTTCCATTGATTTTAGACCTGGATAGATTTTGGGTACTGTTATTGAGAGTTGTATGTGGTTGCAGAGAACTCCATGGACCTTGATGATCCAGAATAGGGGCTACAGGCTGAGTGTGCCGAAGGATGGGTATACGGGGCAGTAGAGGTATACAAGGAAACCTTCCATAGGTCCTACCAGCTGGGCTTACAGGCATCGGTGGAGGTGCATACGGTACCACTTGATTTCATCATATTACATCATATCATTTATTCTGTGTACGGTTCCACCCTTGTTTGTTGTTTGTTGAGTGTACTCTCTAGTAGTATAGGATTCTATAGGGTTAGTTTTCACTTGTATATGTTCCTCGGGAGTATGGGCGCTCGTTGGGACTGTAGGAAGATTAGTTTACCTGCTTCTATCGTAGCACTTGTTTATATTATGGTTACTTATGGGTTATTGTTCGATTATCCCTACTTTGTGAGTTGTATTTCGAGCATGATTATATTTGGTTGCTTTTCCTTCCATCCCTATTTATTGAGGTTACCGGTATACCATCATATTTCTTTAACTCTCTGTATATATTGTTGTTGCAAGGATCCAAGTGCGTTCTATGTCCTTTCACCTGTATTCTATGATATATCTTTTATGGCTAGCATAACATACTTATTTTCCCCTTGTCTTCTATCTGTTACTAGTTTCCATGTGCTTTCCTCTGCTTGCTTTTGTGATTACTTCTTTCCTATCTACTATTTACTGCATTTATATCTTATATGTGCTCAGTCAGCTTAAGATGCTTACTGGGTACCCATTGCTTTGCAATTGGTGCTCATACTACACTTCTGCATCTTCTGGTGCAAATCCTAGTATGAGCTATCGCTATTAATCGCGTAGAACTCGTGCAACTTTTCAGATATCCAAGACTAGGGTGAGCTACTGACAATGGGGGCTTAGCTTCTATCTCTTCTTCTGTACCATGTACTCTTTTGCTATTTAGAGACAATTGTATATTCATATTTTGTTCCTTTTTGTACTCTGTATATTTTAGTAGCAACTCTTTTACTATGATACCATGTCGTGGGATGGTTTAGTTTTCTCTCTCTATATATATTCCGGTTTTTCTATGTCTATACTTATCTATCTTGCTTCCATTTATTATGCTTCTTTTGCATGCTTGCTTAGAGAGTAGCCCATTACTAACCATTCCGAGCTACGAGAATTGGTTTGCCTATAGGGGGTTTGTAGGTGCAATCATGACTTGAGAAATCGGGTCATGATAGCTTGGTATCAGAGCCTAGGTTCTTCAGTGTCATCGGTATATGAGCCAATGTCTAGTAGAGTCTTGCTAATCAGGGCGGAGACGTCTGTACTCGATCTTTGGGAGGCTACAGTGGCATTTAAGGAAACATGGATCCTTTCTTGCTTCTATATCATGCATCTTATCCTAGATAGTTTCCGGGAATCTCATTTGTTCTAGTTTACTCTTATGCAGATGGATTGTATGAGATCTTTGGTAGTGAATGAGGGCGAGCCTTTGGCACCAGCACACCCGACTCTAGCTAGGGGCTGGGGTGGTCGTAGAGGTAGAGGTCAAGGACGTGCCTCAGAAGTGACACCAGTTAAAGCTCTTGAGGTTGAGTTTGAGCCTAAGTACCATAGCAGCAGCCCGTGGACCATGGGGCAGCCAAAGTACCACCAGGACCAGTAGCAACATCAGTACCATCCCTAGCTCCTTCATCAAATATTCGAGGTTTGCTTCTTCAGTTGTTGGGTATGGTTGGGGGTCAGCCTTCAGATATAGGATAGACTTCAACTCAGGGGGATGCCCTGGGTGCTCAGAGTTCAGGAGCGCAGCTTGCTACTGTGGCTCCCCGTGCAGTGGTTCTTGCAGTACCTTCAGTTTCTCAGCCTCTTGCTCCTCACCCAATTATGACAGAGTCAGAGCAGAAGGCTTTAGGCCAATTTCTGAGATTGTCTCCATTGAGGTTATCCGGTGCTCCCAACAGGATGCTTATGATTTCATGTCTACTTGCAAGGAGATGTTCCATTATCTTGGGTTGTTGGATACCTAGGGGTCGGTTACACTACTTATCATTTAAAGGGCCCAACTAAGCTTTTGTGGAGGGCCCAGGTAGCTTGTAGACCATCTCAGTCTCCTCTATTGTCTTGGACAGAGTTCTATGAGGCCTTTATGGCTAAGTTCTTGCCACAGAGCGACTGTGAGCATCGTAGAGAGTATTTTACCAGACTGATGCAGGGATCTATGTCCATATCTGAGTATGAGACCCATTCTCACTAGTTGGCTCTATTTGGGGATATGGTCATTTCCATAGAGCCAGACAGGGTTCGTCGTTTTGTTTAGGGGGCTGAGGACTGAGCTTCGACAGACTGCTGAGATACTAGTTGCCAGTAGGCAACCGTGTCAGGCTATAGTAGACCATGTCCATACCATGGAGTATTTGCATCATCATGATCCTAGGGATAGAGATAAGATGTCACATTATCAGGGAAATTTTAGTGGTTCCCATTTCGGTGGTAGAGGTTCAGGACAGTGGGCCGAGGGTATCAGCCATAGCAGCATTAGGGTCAGTCTAGCTGGCAGGTTCAGGCATCACTTTAGACCTTTCTGGGACCTTAGCTTGATCAGGGTTCTACTTGTCATCATGGTTATAGTGGTCAGTCATCGAGGGGTATATCATTTGGGGCATCAGGCTGTGGTGGCCATACCAGTCCAACTAGTTCATCCCGATAGGGTAGGCCACCAGGGAAATGTTATGAGTATGGTATCATGGGTCACTATGCCAGAAAGTTCCCCTAGTAAGGTACAGTACATCCAGTCGCTCAGTCATCTCAGCCTCTCAGAGCAGTGCAACCGCCGGTTAGAGGAGGCGGTATGCAGGGTAGAGGTGGTGCCCAGCATGGTAGGATAGGTGGTCAAAATTGAGGTCGATCAAGTAGTGGTTGGTGACAGTTCTATATGCTCCTTGGTAGACCAGAGGCATAGGCCTCAGATGCGATGGTCACAAGTATGATTTTTTTTTCCTGCCAGTTAGCTTTAGCATTGTTTGATCCTGGTTTTACATGATCATATATATCTGCCTACTTTGCTCCTTGTTTGGGGTTGGCTTGTGAGCCATTATATGTTCTTGTATCTGTTGCTACCCCAATAGGCAATTCTTTAGTAGTGCATCATGTTGTTAGATCCTGTTTGATAGTTGTTGATGGTCTTGAGACTTGGGCTAACGTGATGAAATTAGAGATGTTAGATTTTGATGTGATTTTGGGAATGGACCAGTTATCCTCTCACTGAGTGGTTTTGGATTGTTATGCTAAGATCATTACCATAACAGTGACAAATGTATCCCCAGTTGTGTGAAAGGGTTCCATTAGTCGTGCACCGTCTGGGATCATTTCTTATCTTTAGGCTAGGAAATTGATTTTGCGTGGGTGTTTGGGTTATCTAGCATACATCCAAGATATTAGTGCCGAAAGTTCTTCTCCCGACTCGGTTCCTATGGTTAGAGATTTTCTAGATGTGTTTCCAACCGACATGCCAGGATACCTACCTGAGCAAGATATTGACTTTACCATTGAGTTAGAGCTGGACATTTCTATTACTCCATATCATATGGCTCCAGCTGAGTTGAGGGAGCTTAAGGATCAGCTCCAGGACTTGTTAGCTAAGGGTTTTACTAGACTAAGTGTGTCACCTTGGGGTGCTCCAGTTCTGTTTGTGAAAAAGAAAGATGGGTCGATGCATATGTGCACTGATTATCAGTAGCTGAGTAAGGTGAATGTGAAGAATAGGTATTTGATGCCGCATATAGATGACTTGTTTGATAAGCTCTAGGGTTCAGACATGTTTTATAAGATAGATTTGAGGTCAGGCTACCACCAATTGAGGATTAGGGCAGATGACATTCCTAAGACAGCATTCAGGACATGTTATGGCCACTATGAGTTCCTAGTGATGTCTTTTGGGTTTACTAATGCCCTCACAAATTTCATGGACTTGATGCATAGGGTGCTTAAGCCATACTTGGATTTGTTCGTGATACTCTTCATTGACGACATACTGATATACTCAAAAAGTAGAGATGAGCATGATCAACACTTGAGGTTTGTACTCCAGACTTTGAGAGATCGTCGTCATTATGCCAAGTTCTCAAAGTGCAAGTTTTGGCTTGAGTCAGTAGCATTCCTAGGACACGTGGTGTCTAAGGATGGGATTAGAGTAGACCTAGGGAAGAATTCAGGGATATGATTAGAGTAGACCCAGGAAAGATTTCAGTCATTCATGATTGGCTGAGGCCTACTACTCCTACCGAGGTTCGCAGCTTTGTTGGGTTGGCATGGTATTATAGATAGTTTGTTGTGGCATTTTCTTTCATTGCAGCACCTTTGACTAGGCTGACTAAGTAGGATGTCCTATTTCACTGGTCAGATCAGTACGAGGATAGTTTTTAGATGCTTATGGCCCTTATTGATTTCAACTCTGTTGTTGACATTGCCAGTTGAGGGTCAGGGCTTCTTAGTGTATTGTAATGCCTCATCAGTTGGTCTTAGTTGTGTGTTGATAGAGTAGGGTTGTGTGATAGCGTATGCATCAAGGCAGCTGAAGGTTCATGAGTGAAACTACCCTACTCATGACTTGGAGTTAGTGGTGATAGTCTTCGCGCTCAAGATTTAGAGGCATTACTTATATGGGGTTCACTGTGAGATCTTTACCAATCACCATAGTCTTCAATACATCACAAGTCAGCAAGAGTTGAACTCTAGGCAGCAGATACAGATTAAGTACTGAAGGACTATAACTTCACTATTCTGTATTACCCAGGCATGGCAAACGTGGTAGCAGATGCCTTGATCCAGAAGATAGTGAGTATGGACAGCCTAACTTCTCTTTTAGTTTTGGAGAGGTCGTTGTCCTTGGACATCCAGTCCTTGTCTAATCATTTTGTTAGACTTGACTTGTCGGATCCCAATAGAGTTCTTACCAGTGTTGAGGTCTATTCTGCTTTGGTTAATTAGATCCAACAACATTAGTTTGAGGATAATGGTTATGTGATATTTGTGATCGGGTTGTTCGAGGTGAGGCTAGCAGAGCTACCTTAGATTCTGATTTTGTCTTGAGGTTTGATAGTTGGCTTTATGTTTTGAGGGTTGGGGATTTGATTTAGTTGATTCTCTGTGAGGCTCATTGTTCCAGGTATTCCATCTATCCGGGTGTAGCTAAGTTGTAAAGAGATTTGAGGCAACTTTACTAGTGGAGTGGTATAAAGTAGGACATAGAAGAGTTTGTATCTCGGTGCTTAAACTGTCAACAGGTTTAGTTCGAGCACATGAAACTTGGTGGATTGTTGCACAGACTTACCATTCATGACTGGAAGTGGAAACAAATCACTATGGACTTCATAAAATGATTGCCACACACTTCTCGAGGGTTTGACTTAATTTTTGGGTTATTGTTGATAGGCTAACTAAGTCTGCACACTTCTTGCCGGTCTATTCTTCCTATAGTGGACAGAGGTTGGCCTAGATTTATCTTCATGAGGTTGTTCATTTATATGGGGTTCCACCTTCTATCATTTGAGATCGTGGCACTCAATTTACCTCGTAGTTCTAGAGGACTATTCAATAAGAGATGGGTATAGAGGATTAGCTTAGCACTGTATTCCACCCTCAGACAGATGGCCAATCCGAGAGGACTATCAGTGTCCTGGAGGACATGTTACAGGCATGTATTCTTGACTTTGGAGGTTCATGGGATCAGTATGTGCCTTTCATGGAGTTTGCATATAATAATAGTTATCATTTGAGTATTGGTATAACACCTTTTGAGGCATTGTACGGTAGGAATTTCAGATCGCCAGTGGGTTAGTTTGATGGTTTAGAGTCCAGGATGTAGAGTACAGACTTGCTTCGTGATTCCTTAGACTGAGTTTGGGTGATTCAGGATAGACTTTGGGAAGCCCAGAGTAGGCAAAAAAGCTATGCATATCATAGACTTCATGTCTTAGTGTACAGTATTGGTGACCTGGTATTTCTCCGTGTGTTTCCCAAGAAAGGCATGATGAGATTTGGCAGATGGGGCAAGCTTATCCCCAGGTATATTGGGACGTTCAAGATTCTTCAAAGGGTTGGTAGTATTGCTTACCTGTTAGCTTTTCCTTTTATGTTTTCAGCTGTGCACCCAGTCTTTTATGTATCGATGTTGAGGAAGTATGTTTGAGATGAGTCACATGTGTTGCAATCAGATTTAGTGCAGTTGGATGAGAGTTTGACCTTTGTTGAGGAGCCGGTAGCCATTCTAGCAAGAGATATCAGTAGATTGAGGTCTAAAGAGATTCATGTGGTTCATGTGGTTAAGGTTCAGTAGAGGCACTGTTCGGTCGAGGAGGTGACTTGGGATACCGAGAGATAGATGCAGGCCCACTATCTGCAGTTGTTTGAGCCTTCAGGTACTCCTTTTTTCTTGACTTTTGTGGATGAAAGTCCTTTTTTAGTATTGGATGATGTAATAACCCTTCTAGTAATTCCCTCATTTTTACTTTCTTTGTACTTTTAGAGCTTTCCTATAGTGTCCCTAAGTCATATATGGATTGTTGGGACTAGTAGTTTGGTTCCTGAGCCATTCGTTAGGTCGTTATGACCATTTCCCTATTTTACAGCTTTAACTTAGGAAATCATTGACTTCGGTCAATATTCATGGTAAACATGCTTGGAATCGAATTCTGATAGTTCCATTAGCTCCAAAGCATGGACTTTGATCTAGTTGGACCCTTGGCCAGGGTCTGGGAGCTTTTGGTTTTAATTTATCTTGCTTTCTGTGTTTTCTGGCAGTTGAACTTGGAAGTTTGACTCTGGTCAACATTCGGAGAAGATGGCTACGAATGGAAATTCCTTTAGTGCTGTTAGTTCTGGAATGTCAACTTTGGGCTAGAGGGACCTTTAGTTCGGTTCTCGAGGCTTTTGGACTCATATTTTGCCTTTAGGTTCCATTTTGGTTAAAGTTGGCCTAAGGTAGGAATTGGGCGTGGGCCCTACTTTTTGTTAAACCAACCTACGTTGGAAATTTTATCAGTTTCATTGAGTCTGAAATGCTATTTTTAGTTGAGTAGCATACTTTGTTTGCATTTGCGGGACACCGGATGCTTTCCCGAGGGTCCATCTGAGATCTTTTTGTGGGTGTGCTTGCAGCTGGTTCCTTCTATCTTCTGGCATAGCCCAGCGGTGGGTGCCTTGGCTGCACCTTCACTGCTGCACCTTCATTGTTGCACCTGTGTTGCCGCACCTGTGACCTGGGTTTCGCACCTGTGGTCCCTGGTGGTTTGGGCAAAGGGTGCTCCTGCACCTCATCCCCAGTTGTGGCGATGGCGCCCCTGCGGCGCCTGGGCCGTGCCTGTGCCGTGCCTGTGCCTAAGCGGTTGGCAGCCTATTTAAATGTCTCCTTCTCCATTTAATTTCAAATAACTCCCTAATGTTTTCCTCTATTGATATTGAGCTCCAAAGCTCCAAATTCAGCTCTGCTCCATTCCAAAGCTTGGTGGTGGATAAATTCTGGTCCGTGATCATTTCTCAACTTCTAATTGGTAAGTTTTCTTGTCTAAATTCCATAAATTCCTCCTTTTGATTCCTAAGTTATTCTTCAAATGTGGGGACTATTTTGAGCCCTTTTGGTGATAAAATTCCGCTTAAATTTTGAGCATGCGCTCCTGGCAGTGTTGGGAGAATTTGTAGTATTTTTGTTTCTAGTTTTGGGTTATAAGGCCCACGCGTCCGCTTTGACCCGGATTTCAACTCGACTAAACTTTTAGCAATATGGGTGTCGTTAGCTTTGTTTTAACACATAGATTATGTTCTTGATAGTGTGATAGCTATTCGAAGCTTCTTGAAGCATTTTGGGTTCTGCCTTTGGCTTTCCAGCAGCTATTCCTTAGACGCCAGGTAGGTTACGTATTCCCTACCATAGACTTTCCGCATATGGACTATAATTGTACTATTTAGCATCTTTGGGTTGGGTTTACTAGGTTGGCACCCCAGACCTTTTCCACTTTCTTTTTGTCCATTTCATTCCATACATTTGTTTTAGTATTCAATCTCATTTTATGGTATTACCCTTGTGGCCCTTTGTGGGCTTCGTTTATGCCTTTGGACCATAGATTGTGGGATATTTGGGAATTTCTGTGAGTTCTGGACATTGATTTGCCATTATACAACTGGTTATATATGTTGTAGAGCGGATTGAGCCTGTGTAGGGCCGATAGGTTGATTGTGAGTTGTTGAGCTATTGATTGTGTTGCGCCATATTATTCAAATAAAAGAGTTTTCTACATTGATTTTACTACTACTATGGTTACGGGCCTAATTATCATCGGTTTTCTAACTTTGCATGGCCCTGAGGGCTCATTTTTCGTATAAATGACTATAAATGGATTTAAACTGGTTTATGGATCTTCTTAGAGTAAAAGAGATTTTTGAGATGATTTTTACACTGATTCTTGACTCGGCTAGGCCGGTATGCTACACATGATTTACTACTAATTTCTATATTATACTAGGTTCTGTGGGGTCGGAGTGCCCAACTTGACTTTATCCATTGATTTTAGACAGGGATATATTCTAGGCATGGTAATTGAGAGTTGTATGTGGTCGCAGTGACCTCCGTGGACCTTGCCAATCCAGACTAGAGTCTACGAGTTGAGTGTGCTGGAGAAGGGGTATACGGGGGAAGCCTACCATATGTCCTACCTGCAAGGCCTACGGGCGCCTGAGGAGGTGCATATAGTACCACCTGGTTCAATCATATCACATCATATCATTCATTCTATGTACAGTTCCATCCTCTTTTGTTGTTTGTTGAGTGTACGCTACAATAGTATGGGATGTCAGAGGGTTTGTTTTCACCTGTATGTGTTCCTCGAGCGTATGGGCACCTATTTGGACTATAGGTAGATTAGTTTATCCAGTTCGGTTGTAGCACTTGTTCATATTATGGTTACTTGTGGGTTATTGTTCGATTATCCCTACTTTGTGAGTTGTATTTCAAGCATGATTATATTTAGTTGCTTTTCATTCCTTCAAATTAAGGTTACCGGTATACTACCATATTTCTTAAACTCTCTGTATATATTGTTGTCGCATGGATCCAGGTGCGTTCTCTGTCATTTCACTTGTATTCTGTGATATATCTTCTTTGGCTAGCATAACATATTTGTTTTCTCCTTGTCCTCTATCTGTTGCTAGTTTCTGTGTTCTTTCCTTTGCTTGCTTCTGTTACTACTTCTTCTTTATCTGCTATTTACTACTTTTATTTCTTATATGCACTCAGTTGGCCTATGATTCTTACTAGGTACCTATTGCTTTGCAATTAGTGCTCATACTACACTTCTGCATCTTCTGGTGCAGATCCTAGTATGAGCTATCGATGTTGATCGCATAGACTCGTGCAACTTCTTAGACATCCGAGACTAGGGTGAGCTCCTGACCACTGAGGCGTAGTTTCTACCTCTTCTTCTATACCATGTACTATTTTGCTATTCAAAGATAATTGTATATTTGTATTTTGTTCCCTTTTGTACTCTTTATATTTTAGTAGCGGTTCTTATACTGTGATACCAGGTCATGGGATGGTTTAGTTTTATCTCTCTCTCTATATATATATTTATATTTTGGTTGTTCTATGTCTATTCTTCTCTATCTTGCTTCTGTTTATTATACTTCTTCCACGTGCTAGCTTAGAGAGTAGCCCATTACTAACCATTCCGGGCTACGGGAACTGGTTCACCTACAGGGGGGTTATAGGTGCTATCATGACCTGAGAAATTGGGTCGTGACATACCAATATGTCATAAAAGATCTCAATGGGAACTTCAGTGTTCGGTCCTCCATAAGAAACTTCATTCTTATCGAAGTGGGAGAGCCGAGTTCCAACTACTTAAAGGTGGCAAGATAAATCAAATTAATACTTGTGTTTTCATCACATATAATCTTTGCCAATTTATGCAACTCATTTGTACCACAAATGGTGAAAACACCCCGATCATCTGGATTAACTATAAAATTATTTGTCATTATGGCACCACATCGAGGGGACATGTCAACTACTTCATGTTCCATAAATCCTTTCTTGGTACACATCTCTTTCACAAATCTAGTATAATTTGGCATTTGAGTGAGGGCATCTTTCAATGGAACATTGAGATTTTCCTCAACATGGAATCAAACCCTCTAGATTGATCATCTTTTTTCCCTTGTACTAACCATTTTGGGAAAGGAGATGGGCATATAGAAAAAGGCTTGTACACCTTGAAAATCTTGTTCCTTTGGTCCTTGGCCTCCTCAAAACCATTGTTGATATCCTTTCTACCCCTAGAGATGTATACGGCATAACTCTTATCACCCGTAGAGCTTGATGGAGGCTCTTTAACACACACCTCCGTACATCTTTCATTTTTATCATACTCAATTTGGGAGGTTAGTTAGTTCATTCTTTCTTCAAGAAGATTGACTGTGATAGAGTGAGACCTTACAGTATGCGTTAGGGTCACAAGTTCATGTTTTAGATCAAAGACTCCCATATCGGTTGACACCACCCTCTTTAATACCTTCTCAAGCATGATTTCAACTTTTGAGTCGGTGGATTCTCCTATACTCCTTATATTTTCACTTAGGGTGGCATTTTCATGGTTCTGACCTCGATTCCATGTTCTTGTTTCAATGGGCTTTGACTTGCCCTTTGAAGACTTGCATGGGAACCCATATCATAAATTTCAACAATTGATCCTTATCTATCATCAAGGGAATAGATCTCATCATCCACTAGCTCTTCGGCTCTACAAATGCTAATGGCGTTTATACTTTCTACCTTTTGCTATATCACATGCTTAGTCATTAATTCGAGGATAGTTTTGATGATTGTTATCTCTCTATCTCTTTGTGCATTATTATTCTTCCACTCATCAAGCATATTAGCGGAGGTAGCACCTGTTGCCCCCTCGTCTCTCCAAGTATCACAAGCATGATTTGCTTTAGTCACCCTTTCAAGCAACACCTTAGTGAATTCATATGTTTGGTCCGTCAAAGCACCCCCAGACAAATTATTGATGATGGTCTTGTTGATGGGGTCTAAAGAATGGTAGAAATATTGGACGAGGATGTTATCTGGAAGGCCATGAGTCAGGCATTTTGCCACTTTTTTCTTCAATCTTGACCAATCCTCATGGAGAGGTTCACCATGAAATTTCTCAAACTTAATAATTTAATCCCTTATTGTAGCATTCAGCTAAGAGGAAAGAATCTATCGAGGAGTATGGTGAGCAATTCATCCCAATTAGATATTGTGCCCATGGGTAACTCTTCAAACCAAGTAGTAGCTTCTCCTGTGAGAGAGAATGGAAATAAGCGCAACCGAATAGATTCTAAATTGATATTGGCTATGGCAAACAGTTGGCATACCTCCACAAAGTTTCTTATTTGCCGGTGAGCATCCCTATGTTGTAGTGATCAGAATAACCCTTTTATATGTAATAAGTGGAGCATGATGCTAGTAATTTGGAAAGTTGCATGCCCTACCGTATGTGGTAGGTGAATAACACCTTGCACATCTCCTTGATCTCCTATAACATCTTCTTCTAGGTGGTTTCCAACACTAGCATAAGTGCTAGCATAGCTCATGCTTCACCTAATCACAACACCAAAAACAACAAAAACATAAAAAAGAATAAAATGCTAAACTAAAGTGAATCAATAGACAATAAATGGCAAATCAAAAGCCAATTCCTGAAAATGGTGCTATTTTTGATGATGTTAAAAATAACTCTCCTGAAGGAAGTGGCAATAATCATCGAGCAAAATAATAAGTAACCAATGCGAGGTCGGGGTCGAACCCACAGAGATTGGTACAAAGATTCACTATTAATTGTCAAGTTGATTCACGAGAGTAAGCCAAGTGTTCAAACACGTAAATAAAAGTGGGGAAATGGTTTAATAACTAAAATCAAATAGTAACACAATAACAATGCAAACACGATTATTTTAATCAAGATTAGAAGTCTAGGGGTGTTCTTCTGATGGGGTCATGCAATGGAATAGGGGTTGATTATTCAAGTAAATTCTCAATTATGAGTGCGCGTAGCCTTGGTTTAAATTATACTTAGTAGTTTTGCAACCCACTAAACACTATGGTCTCTTTTGAACCCCATAATTGGACAACAAACCAACCAATTGGCTTAGGTGAGTCAAGCTATTTCTAGTCTTTACTATAAGGTGGAAATTTCTTAAATCAAGCTTTTTTCTAGTCTCAATATATAGTGGAAATCCCAAATCTCCACTATTGAATTCTTACCTAATTAATGAACTTCTTCTTCAAGCAAGCACACAATTAGTAAGCTAAATTAATATTTACAACCATCAATTTTAGAATGAAAATATGAAGGATTCAATAGAACCACACATAATAATCAATTATAAACCTAAATAATCAATTATAAACCTAAATAATCAACACCCATTCGCAAATTCAAACACCCATCAAATACACACCCCTAGAATTAAATTTAGCTACTCATAATGAAGGAACAAGAGAATATACCAATTGAGTTTTCAATCATTCCATTCATTCTTCAATAACTAGCTTCAAATTCCAAGCTCAAATATCAACAATGGTGCTTTTTACTACAAAGAAGAAGAAAACGTGTACTCTAATGTGTATTCTCTCTATCCTCCTAATTGGGAATTGAAAACTGATGTATATTGCTTGCACAAATTCCAAAAAAGATTTTGGAAGCGTCCCAATTATTCACAACCAATATGGATCATTTTGCCCTTTGGGCCACATGAAAAGTCACATATGAAGGAACCTGCAGTCGCTCATGGAGACATGTAGCACAGAAGTGCAAAGTTTTCAAGGAAGTGAGATGCCTATCATCTGCGACCCCGTCTGCGCGAGCATGTGTTATCTCCCTTGGTGACTTGCGGTGCGCATGAGCATGACTTCTAGGTACTATTTCAGCTTCCTTGTGCATTGGCACCTGCATAACACAGGTTCCCTCATGAGGCACGCATGCCAGATCACTTATAGTAGAGAGATCTTTGTTGTTCCGAACATCTTTTGACTTGGCTTCAACTTTTAGCTCATTTAGGTTTAAATCTTTTTCTTTATTCATTGATATAGAGTGTTTGCATATAAGATAATAAAGTCATAAAATCCTTCTAAATCATATTAAATCAAGACAATATAATTCATGAATAAAAGTTAAATAAGTTGGTAGATTACCAACTTATCACCTGCCATTAATATTTCTTTAAAGCTCGATTTGAAAATTTAATGTATCATAAACGTGAATATCTTATGAGTGAATATTATATCAAAAGGCTCAAAATATCGAGAGAAGCTCATATCTAAAATATAAAATTGTTTAGAGAAGATTTTGAGTTGGTCGGAATTAAAAGACTCCACTAGCCATTACTTTTCAAAATGAAATACTGTAATGTATAAGTATTGTATAAACATCGTATATGGATATATGTATAAATCTCTGATACATAGTTGTACATCATATTTACATGATTATACAGTATTTATATAATATCGATACCTTACATAAATACAATATTGATACATTACATATACATTACGTTTACATCAACTATTTTTGTTGGAGCAAGTACTGCGTTCTCTAACATATGATGCAATATTTAATAAAACTTAATCTGTAATTTTATCAATTTTTCTGCACATTAATTGATTACTTGTCTTACTATTATTAGGTTATAGTCACTCAGTGTTTTAGCTAGTGGTAGTCAAAGTGATGCATGCTATGAAGGTTCAGATACTAATTTCTTCCAGTTCATACTATTTGTTTCGCATGTTTTATATATCAGTTTAATATACAATTATATTATACTGTGTGCTATATACTTATTAAAATTATTAGCGAGTGGAGAGTACTTGTGTGTGCAGTAGGTATAGAGTTAGTCAAACTAGATCCTTGGGCTATTTCTTATGTAAAAAAATATGGCTATATTTATTACAAGCTAATTACTTTATATATATATATATATTTATATTGTCACGATCCGATTTCTCGATCATGATGGCACTTACGATCCGTCAGTAGGTGAACCAATCCCCATAACCCGGAACAGTTAGTAATGGGCTACCACCTAACAGGTAAGTGGAAGAACAAGTAATATAAATGGAAGCAAGGGTCATACGAGAAGAAAAGTAACAACAAGAGTATATATAAAACATACGGAAGCTAAACCAACACCCAAAACCTGGTATCATGGCATATAAGGGTTGGATCTATATAAGGAGTACAAGGGTCTAAAATAATATACAAAGAAATGTCTCCGAGTAGTAATAGAGTACATAATATTAAAGATAACTAAAAGCTAAGCTCCGGTCGCAATAAAAATAGCTCCGACTGGGCACGTATAAGATAAAAGAGCAGTAATAAGCAGAACAGAAAACAACTAGTCACAGATGTCAACGAAGAAGTATATGGAAGCTAGAACAGAAGGAATACAAGTAGGAATAATACATATGGCTTGCTAAAAGAATACACATCACAGGTGAAAGAAAGAAACACATACCCGGGATCCTCGCAACAACAAGTATACAAAGAAGAGTTTAGAAAACAGGTGGTATATCGATAACCTCAACGAATAGAGAAGGAGAGGAAGAAAACAGTAAACATGTTTGAATACAATGAATGATAACCCAACTAAGCATGCAATCTCAAGTCAAGAATTCAACAACTAGAAGCCCAAGTTTAACCTTAACAATATCCAAAGTCATAAGAACCACAATAGGAACCAATAGAGATAAATGGTAACAATAATTCTACCTATAGTCCCACGGGCGCCCATACAGCCAAGGAACACAAACAAGTGAAGACAAACCCTCCGGCATCCCATACTACTGAAGCGTACAATCAATAAACAGCAAACAAGGGTGGAACCTCACACAAATGAATGGTATGACATGCCATGCTAACCCAAGAGTGATAGTAGTACCATATGCTACCCACTTTCGGTGTCCTATAAGGCCCAGAAGATGGGATCTATAAAAGGGCACACCCGTATACCTCTACTACCTTATATACCCCCTTCCGGCACTCGCAACACGTAGCCCTTGGTCCGGAATGACAAGGTCTATAGAGGCCCCAAACATACATACTAGATGCCTCGTATTCTTGAAAATCCCCAAGTAAAGCTTCTCAGAGAGTATCCAGGTCTAAATCTGTAAGTAAAATAGTCCTAGCGCACGGCCCCACCGAGTCTAGCATCACCTCGGAAGTTATAGTAAAACAAGTTTATGCTCGACCCGCCGAATCTAGTATAAGTGGAAATGGTGATAAAACATCCATTAATTCCCCCTTAACCCAAGAAGATCCATTAAGACGATACCAGACCCTCTCTCAATCATTTTTATCAAAAATGGGCCCTACGGGCTATGTAAGGTTTAGAAATTCAGTAACAGTAGGCCCGAAACCAATACCGTAGTAAAATAATGAAGCAAATCCTTTTATATACATGATGAATGGTATACACAATTACAACAGTGGCCCACGACCCACAATCAACCTATCGGACCTGCACATGCTCTAATCATTCTACAACATAGATAACCATCTCTACAACAATAATAATGATGCCCGAGACTCACATACATTCCCATATAAGCCACCATCTATGTTCCAGAGTCAAACAAGGCCACACAGGACCACAAGGGTGATAATATCATCTATAGCAAAGACTACAACCATCGGAAGAAGAAAAGGAATCGAACATGAATAAAGCGGTCAAGGTATGTGGTACCAACTAGTAAACCCAACCCAAGGATGTCTATTAGTATAATTTTATTCTATATATGCAAAGTCTAAGGAGTTTAAATCGTAACCTACCTCGGGGTGAACTGTAAACACGAACCATCACTCGTATGACTTCCCCTTCTGAATAGCCTCGGAAAGCTGCCACGCTCTCAAGAACATAATATAGGTGTCAAGACGAGAAGAACGATACCCATATTGCCATACAGATAATCGGGCCAAAAATCAGGTCAAAAAATGACCCTCGGGGATGATATACATTACAAGACACAAGAAAGTAAACTATCTACAGTGATCCACCTAAATCTAGTTATCAACAGAAAACAGAACTATCTAAACTGATGGTGAAGATAATAATGATAATAAAGGAAAAGTCACTCCAAGTACATATAAGCAATGCAATGCCATGCAATGCATCGTGAGATGATATGATGCAGAATATGGCCAATGCAGAAAAGTAAAACCCGATACATGGTACCTGGGGTGCCCGAAATGTAACCTTGAGCTCATTAACTTATGCATAAAAGTAAAACCCGAATATGTTCTCCTCGGGCCACTCAGAATCGTGCTTCAAACTCATCAACATGAAAGTAAAATAGAGAAAATGTTTGAAATGTCCCTCGAACCAGTATAAACAGTGGTACTTTCCTTTTTTCGAAAAATAGTGGTTAAGTAAAAATCTCATGTTTGAACCAAAAGCCTCATATTTCCATTATTCCCAAACCATTTGCCATGCAATGCAGTACGAGATATGAAGCCAAATTTAAAGAATACCAAATCAACCATGGTAAAACACCCTCCAAACAAGATGACTGACCTAGAACTCCATCCAATCCACACTATGGCCTCGGCCCATAGATACACAAATACGGTAATAGATGAGTCAAAAATGGAAAATAAGCAGAAGAAACAAGTAAAAGCACCTACTCTACCTCTAAAACCTCCCTAAACCATTCTAAGGATTCTGGGCTAGCCACGGCAATTCTATAAGCTCATAGAAGATGACAAAAAAGAGAAAAAAAGAGGATTTAAGCCTAATTCTAACCTAAACCTAGCCTAACGTTCATGCAACTCATAACATATAAAATCTAACTAAGCCACGTCTAAAATAAGTAAACCTTAAACTACCTCAGAGCCAAACTGCAAGCATGAACCGTCACTAGTGTGCCTTTCCCTTTCAAAAGCCTTAGAATGCTTCAACTCTATCAAGAAAATAATTCAGGTATCAAGACAAGAAGAATGACACCCATTTTGCTATGTGGAAAATTGGGCCAGAAAATTGTGTCGGAAAATGACCCTCAGGGCCTGCACAATAAAATGGAAAATAAATTTCACAATTATATTTACAGTGGGCTTATAAACCTATGACAAAAATTTGAGCATGTACGAGACTCATTTTGGGGCTCAAAACATCCCAAAGTCCATTTTGATCAAGAATTAAAACAAGGAATTTAACAGAAAGAGAATGGAATACAACACGATTTTAATGACGGAAAAAGAGAAGAGAATTAAGGAAAACTTACCAGAGCAAGAGGGATGGAAATGGAAGCTTAGACCAGTGCTAGAAGCTCAATATTAATGCATAAATTCAGTTTTAAGGAGGAGAAAATGAAGTTTGAATCATATATAGTTCCAGGTGAGGCATATGCACATACGGCCAGGCCACAACATATGCAGCTAGGCACTCGTGCACGCACAAGGCAGTCGGAGGCAGGGCAAGGCACTTCTTTGGCGGACACGCAGACTGACCATCGCACACACGGGCATCATGCTCGTAACCAAAGCCCCTGCATCGACAAAGGGCACAGGGTGGCAAGGCCAAAGCTCCTTCTCCGCGCATGTAGCCAACCCACCGTGCACACGAAGGGTTGGCTACTGCTGCAACAACAACACTTTGGCAACTTAAAATGTCATCGGATGGACCCTTGAGATTCGTCTGGGGTCTCGTGGACACAAACAAACTATGCTAACCTACAAAAAATGGCATTGTGGACTCAACGGAACTGATAAAATTCCTAAGGGAGATTATTTTTTAGTGAAAAGTGGGCCCCATGCCCAAAAACCAACTTTTACCAAAATGGAACCCCATATCCTAAAGTGAGTCTGAAAGCCTCGGGACCAAAACCAAAGGTCCCTCTAGCCCAAATTCATTGTTTTGGAGTTAACAATACTGACGTAATTTCTATCCGATATTGTCTTCTCTAAATATTGACCAAAATTAACTCTAATAGCCTTAATAGTTGCAAAATAAGAAAATAAGCTTTAAACACAAACAAATTGCCCAAGAACCAAACTATCTGTCCTGGCAAGTAATAAATAACATGTAGCTGCTGCGGAAAGCTTGAAATGCAGAAAAAGCATAAAAATTAAGAAAATGACCTAGAGGGTCATTACAACATCCACTACTAAAAGAACTTTTATACTCAAAAGTTAAAGAAAGTAAGATACCTGAAGGCTCGAAAAGGTGAGGATAACGGGTCCATATGTCCGTCTTAATCTCCCAAGTAGCCTCCTCGATGGGACAATGTGCCACTGAACCTTAACTGATGGAATCTCCTTGGACCTCAACCTCCTAACCTGCCTATCCAAAATAGCAACAGGTTCCTCCTCAAAGGCTAGAGTCTCATCCAGCTGAACCAAATACTACTGAAGCATGTGAGACTCATTTGGAACATATCACCATAGCATATAAACATGGAAAACTAAATGAACATCGGAGAGAGAATAAGGCATGTCCAACTCATTAGAAACCTCCCCAATGCGATGAAGGATTTCAAATGGCCCAATAAACCTAGGACTGAGCTTGCCTGTAATACCCCAAAAATCCTAAGCCAAGACCTGAACCATTTTCATGAGTATAATGATCATTTACCTTATGTGGTGAATGTGTTGATGTGAATCATGTTCATAAGAAACTCCTAAAAGAAAGTTAGGTTGGAAGTACCCCAACCAAAGAAGTTTTCATGAAAGACTAAACTAGTGTCATATTCAAATGATCACACATCCTAAAATATAAAGAGTTAGGTGGCCTAGTATCCACCAAATTAATGATTTTTGAGTCTTGTTTCCAATACCACCAATCGCGCATTAATCCGAGTCCGGAGTAAAAAGATATAGGCATTTTACTGCAGCACTATTAGTGACACAGTCAGAAATTCAGATTGTGACCTACCGGTTACTGGCTCAGAGCAATCAAGATCAGAGAGCACTACTGTGCGGTGGCTTATCGTCATCCATTATCTAACCAAAAAGATGTGAAGTAAAGACATGTTCTTATTATATGTAATTTAGAGTCGCTTTTAACAGTATAAGGTATGGAACCCCATGCCGATTTTCTTAATACCCTGTTACCTTGAACGATCTACGAACGAGATGACGAACCATGGTTTTGAACCATGGTCCGTACTATGACTCATGGAAACAGACCTTCAACTCAGAATTTTCACCTTCAAAATGACGAGTTTGTTCACGACCCGTAGACCAAAACCACGATCCGTAGTATGACCCATGGTTTATCATTTTTCAGCCTTATTTCCAGATTTCCACGGGTGACTTCACTGGTCATCGTTTTAAATGATGGTCCATCCTGTAAACTCGTGGAATAACCTTTAGAGAACCCCAAAACTCGAGGACAGAACCATGACTCAGTTGATGGTCCGTCATTCAGAACCACGGTCCATCAACCAATTTGTGGTTTGATATTCCGAGAATTTTAGCAGTTTTCAATTTAATTTCCCAGGGTTATTTTAGACCATTCCTTCTTATTTTAGATCCGACTATAAATAGTTGGTGGCTTATTTTATTATGTAAAATACCTCCAATCTAGCTGTTTTCCTCATTCTTTCTCTCAAGTCCATTTCAAAAAAGAAAAGAGCGTTTTTCTCCAAAGTTCAGACCTAGGGCTTTTTCTTCAAACTTCAAACTTCAGGTTTTCTTCAAGTATTATCTTCCACCAGGTATGTGAGTATTCAATGAGGATTTCCTTTCACCCTCATTCCTAAAGTTTTAGATTTCAATATGAATTTACAAGTTATGATTCTAGGGTTCTTACCCAAATATGTGTTTCACTATGAATTTGATTTCTTGATGATTCTACATAACTACTAGCCTTGTTAGAATGATTTTTACATGAATTTTTGCAAATAGATTTCAAAACCCAAGATATTTGGGAGAAGCATGTTTTAGTCTGATTTTACAATATTTTCTCAAAATTTAGCTCTCCCTTCAGAATATAGTTCAGCTTGTCAACATTCAGTCTAAACAAGTTTAAGTTTCCTCATGATGATTTTAACTAAGGGTTTTGGTTTCCAGACAAGTAGTCATGATTTCCAATCACTTAAGCCCAGTTGTTTTAAATACAAAAGAACTATGCATGATTTAGCAGGCTTCGGCCTACCTTCAGTATGATCTACAAAATATGTTTTAAATATGAACAGTTTTGACATTCAGATATGTCACACGATATAAACCGTTCTCATGCATTATTAGTCATGTACTCAGTCAGTCAAAATTGCATAATTAGAATTCTTAAGCCTCGGTAATATTTTTCATTCTCAAAACATCAGTATATTTAAGCTATCCAATATTTTAGTTGCACTCATTGCTTTATATTCAGTTTGGAGTAGGCTTAGCACCAAGCGAAATAAGGGATGAAGGCTCAGCTGTCAGATTAGGTTGAGACCATTAGTAGCAGTCCTAAGTCTCAGAACTATGGTGCCACCGTAGGTATCAAAGGGGTTAGCTGTCAGATTAGGCTAGACACCCTTCTCCCTTGTGGACATTAGTTTAGTGGATCCACATCAGATTTGTTTGTACCCTTGGCAAAGTATGAACACCCTTCCATCCAGGATTATAGGTTGGCCCCATAGTTAGCTCAGCTTGGGGTATATCACTTAATAGCAGCTCCCACTGTTCATACTCAGTTAGTGCATGACCTTGTAGTCAGTTATTCAGTTCAGTATTATTCAATTTCATGTTATCTACTTGGTCATCGCATCAGTTCACCTATTTTAGTATTTTCAGCATGCTCAGTAGAAGGGACTGCCCTAAATATTTATTTAAACATGACTTTTAGCACGATTCATGATTTTCATCTCAGTTGAACTATTTCATGATTTACAGACATAATTCATCTTTCCAGTCCATGGATTCCCAAGTAACAGTTTTACTTGTCTTAAATTATCATGATCTCACAGTTATAGTTCAGAAACATGATTTACACCTCTTTCAGTAAAAGAGCTTATATTCTATAGTTTTGACTTATACACTTCAGATGTTATACTTAGTCCAGTTTTCAGCCATGCTTTCAGTATACACGTATTTTCTCATGATTTTGAAGTTAGTGCATATCCCACATGCTCAGTACATTCAAAGTACTAACTGCATACCTTCCTTGTGTTGCATCATTTCATGATGTAGGTTTCAGTACTAGCTCCCAGGATCATGGTCAAACAGATTGCATCTTCCAGTCATCAAGGGAAGAGTTCTCCTTATTAAGGAACTCCAGTCAGTAGTAGTCATGGTAGTTTATTTTCAGTTCTTTTATATTGATTAGAAATAGTTGGGGGTCATATCCCGACTAACTATAGTTAGTTTTAATAGAGGCTTCATTGACAGTCAGTCAGTTTTTTGTATTAGCTTTCTAATGCTATTGTATCTCAGTTTATAAAAGTTTTATTTTGTTTTAATACTTATTTCAAGCTCTCAGCACATTTCAGCTTCCACATTATCTTTCAGTCTTTATCTCAGTAGTATGCCAGGTCATGGGTTATAGACACCAAATTATCTTGTGACTCTAAGCACCATGTCGCATCCAGGGTGTAGGCTCGGGTCTTGACATTGCCCTTCCTCTCGAACCTCATCACGCCCTTCATGGGCGACACTCTAAGGAACACACGATCACTAACCATAATCTCTAAGTCTCGAACCCTCTAGTCAGCATAAATCTTCTGCCTACTCTGGGCAATGTGCAGTCTCTCCTAAATAACCCAAACTCTATCCATAGAATCACGAAGAAAATTAGTACCCTATGATCTAACCTCAAAGGCATCAAACTAACCCATTGGAGATCTGCACTGCCTACCATACAAAGCCTCGAATGGAGCCATATGAATACTGGAATGGTAGCTATTATTATACGCAAACTCTACCAAGGTGAAAAACTAGTCCCACTGACCTCCAAAATTGATAACACATGCCTAAACATATCCTCCAGAACCTAAATAGTGTGCTCTAACTGACTATCAGTTTGTGGATCAAAAGTAGTGCTAAGCTCAACTCTGATACCCAACTCTCTCTGAATAGACCTCCAAAAACATAAATTAAATTGAGTACCATGGCTAGAAATGATAAAAACTGGCACCCCATGCAAATGGACAATCTCACAAATGTAGATCTAAACCAACCTCTCCGAACTGTAGGAAGTCTGAAATGGCAGAAAGTGAGAAGAATTCGTCCACCTATCCATGATGAACCAAATAGCATCAAATCTTTGCAAAGTATGTGGAAATCCTACCACAAAGTCCATAGCTATCCGCTCCCATTTCCACTCCGAAATGGGTAGCCTCTTTGTCAAACCACTTGGTCTCTAGTGCTCAAACTTACACCTGCTGACAGTTCAAGTACCTAGACACAAAATCTGAGATATCCCTCTTCATCCCACACCACTAGTAGTATTGCCTCAAGTAATGATACATCTTAGCTTCCCTGGGATGAATGGAATACCTAGAATAATGATCCTCCTCTAAGATCAACTTGACCGGGTCACCAACTCTAGGAACGCAGATAGGACACTCAATCATTGGAACACCCTACGAATCTAAGGTTGCCTTCCTAGACTTGCTGCTTTACACCTTGTCACCGATATCCTCAACCTTGCATCATCAAACTGCTATGCCCATATCTGCTATAACAAGAAAGATCTAGCCTCAACACAAGCAAGAATACATCCAAGCTCAAAAATATCAAGTCTAACCAACTTGTTAGCCAAAGACTGGATGTCAAAAGCTTAAGGTCGCTTCTCTGCCTCTAAGAATGCCACGCTACCCATTACTCACTACCTTTCGGATCAAGGCATCCGTTACTACATTTACCTTTCCTAGATCATATAGAATGGAGATGTCATAGTCCTTCAGTAACTCGAACCACCTACGCTACCTCAAATTTAGATCCTTCTGGCTGAAGATGTACTAAAGACTATGATGGTCAGTGAAGATCTCACAATGCACTCCATACAAATAATGCCTCTAAATCTTTAACGCGAAGACTACCACTGCTAACTCCAAGTCATGAGTGGGGTAGTTACTCTAGTGAACCTTCATCTTTCTGGAAGCATAAGCAATAACTCAGCCCTTCTGCATCAATACACAACCCAAACAAACACCAAAAGCGTCACACTACACTGTAAACCCCTGACCCTTGATCGAAAGAGTAAGTATCAGAGTTGAAGTCAATAAGGTCTTGAGTTTCAGAAAGTTTGCCTCACACTCGTCAGACAACTGGAAAGGGACATTCTTCTGAGTCAATCTAGTCAATGGAGCTGCTATAGAAGAAAATCCTTCCATAAACCATCAATAGTAACCCGCCAAAACTACAAATCTCGATATGAGAAGTAGGCCTAACCTAATCACGAACTACCATAATCTTCACCAAATACACCATAATCCCATCCTTGGACACCACATTCCTTAAGAATGCTACAGACTCAAGCCAAAACTCATACTTCGTGAATTTTGCATACAACTAATGGTCTCCCAAGGTCTGAAGTACAACTCTCAGAAGCTGCTCATGCTCCTCTCTACTTCTCAAAATATACCAAGATGCCATTAATGAACACAGTCACAAAAGAATCCAAGTAGGCTCTTAACACATGGTTCATCAACTCTATAAATGCTGCTGGGGCATTGGTCAATCCAAAAGACATGACTAGGAACAAATAATGGCCATATTGAGTTCTAAATGCAGTCTTTAGGATGTCTGCAACCCTAATCTTTAACTGATGATAATCGGACCTCAAGTCTATCTTGGAGAACACTATTGTACTCTGTAGCTAGTCAAACAAATCATTAATACGTGGCATCTGATACCTATTCTTAACTATCACCTTATTCAACTGTATGTAGTCAATAAAAATATACGTGGACCCATCCTTCTTCTTCACAAACAGAACAGGAGCACCCCACGGAGATATACTAGGCCTGATGAACCCTTTACTTAACAAATCTTGGAGCTGATCCTTAAGCTCCCTCAACTCAGTTGGTGCCATCCGATATGGCAGAATGGAAATGGGCTGAGTGCCTGGCTCAATATCAATATCGAAGTCAATATCAGGATCAGGAGAAAGACCCAGTGGATCAGAAGGAAACACATTTGAATACTCACAAACCACGGGAACTGACATAAGCAAAGGTGTGGTGGCACTAGTATCACAGACATAAGAAAAATAAGCAAAGCACCCCTTTCTAACCAACTGTTGGGTTCTCAGAAAAGATATAACTCCCCTAGGCAAGTGGCTATCAGCATCCTTACATACTATATGAAGGGTGCCAGGCATTCATAGAGTAATGATCTTGGCAAAGCAATCCAAGACTACATGGTAGGGAGACACTAATACATTCCTAAAATCACAATAAAATCAACCATATCTAGCACAACCAAGTCTACCCACATATCATACCCTAGAATAGTCACCACACAAGCCCGATATACGTGATCTACTACTAAGAATCTCTTACTGGGTAACTACATGGAAAGGCGCGGGTAATAACTCATAACCAGACTCCAGACGAGTAGTATAATAAGCAAACACATAGGAGAATATAAAACCTGGATCAAACAAAGCAAAAGCTAACTAATGACAAATGGAGATCGTACATGTGATGACAACATCTGAAGCCTCATCCTTTAGACATCTCAGAAAATCATACATGTGGCTCCGACCGCCATGACCACCTGATCTAACAGACTGAGGATCACCTCGAGTACCCTGGGGACCACCCCTACTACCCTATGCATCACCTCTGGCCAGTGGTGCTGGAGCCCTAGGGGCCTGAATCGGCTAATTATGTCACCAATAATACTGCACTGAAGGACACTCGCTAAAAAAGAGGCCCAACTCACCACGCTCATAATAACCTCAGCCAATTATACCTTACTACGATGATCTGCCAGAATTGGAATGACTACCATGGCCTATGGACCTAGAACGAGCACCTCACAAAGTCTAAACCATACTCTAGATACCCTACCCCTCGGTAATCTATAATGCCACCTAAATAGGCTGGCTCAACTGGAAACACTGTTGATTCTGACCCCTATCAAAGTAGCCTCTGCCATGTGTCTTTGAGCCACTGTAACTGCCCTGATGGTGGAGCCTCTTATTGCTTCCCCCTTGGGCCTCATGAAATACTCCTTCAATAGTGTGAGCATGGTCTACCACCTCAAGAAAGGACTGGCCAGATGCTACCATACCCTCTATAGCCAAATAGAGATATAAAGTCAAATCTCAGACAAAGCGACGCATCTTATCATGCTCGGTGGGTAGAATCATAGTGGCATGCCTAGCCAACTCATGGAAATATATATCATACGCTAATACAGACATGAATCCCTGCTCCAACCTAGAGAAATCATCCATCAACTTCTCCCTCAAGCTGCATAGTACATACTTTTCCAAGAAAGCTGTGGAGAACGGTGCCCAGGTAAGCGGAGGTGACCTAGCTTATCTATAAGCAATATAAGACCTCCACCACTGTTTCACTGGACTATCCAGCTGAAACATTGTGTAATCTACCCCGTGAGACTCAAACAACCCAAGTTTATGCACCTGCTCCTCGAAACTAGTTAGAAGCTCATGCCTATTTTTTCTAGGACACCAGAAAACCTCAAGGGACCAAACCTCAAAAACTTACCAAGCATCTTCTGCTTCTCAAAAGACATAATGGGCCTAATTGGAATAGGCGGGATAACAATAGGGACCGACAATACCTTTAATTGGGGAGCCGCAGTAGCAGGCTACACATCTGAACCCTGTGCCACTACCTGGGATGAAGTGTGAGCCTCGTCTATGACCTGAGAACCAATCGGAGTACTAGGCGAAGCTGCTGGCTGTGACATACCCTCAAGGAACCCAAGAAAGCAAACCAATATGTCCTATAGTACTGGAGTAGCAATGAATCCTGTCGGATGCTGGATTGGCCCCATACCCTTCAGATTATAATGTACCTCTTCAACCCCAATATTAGGCTCTTGCAATGGTAACCTAGTCTGGGCCTGAGCTGGCACCTCAGATTATCCCTTACCTTGACTTATGGGTTGACCTCTACCCCATCCCCTAGCTGGGGCTCTAATTGTAGGTACAAGGGTCTGGTCCTCATCTGCTGCTGATCACGTCTGAGCAATCTGAGAAAGAGTGAAACAAAAGATACTTAGAAGTTGATAAGGTCAATGACGCATGATAAGGAATCAAACAAGATGGAATCTTTCCTAGGAATGTCTTATAGCCTCCCACAGATAGGATACAAATGATATTGTATTGATCCATGAGACTCTACTAGACACTTTGCTCTTGTATTGGCAAGATCAGTGAACCTAAAGCTCTGATACCACTCTATGACAACCCAAAATTGGGCCACGATGGCGGCTACATACCTTTCAGTAGGCAAGCCAAGCCAAGAATGCGGAAGTATAGTAAAATAGTTTAAATAATGAAATATGGGAGGGAGTCATAGGCAAGCCAAGCCAAGAATGCGGAAGTATAGTAAAATAGTTTAAATAATGAAATATGGGAGGGAGTCATACAAGATGGGGGCCAACAATATATAGACATACCAATAACAATAAATATACAAAATAGCCCCAAAGTATCCGAGAAGACAAAACATCTATAAGATAGACCCTAGACCTGGTGTCATCGGTATAAGAGCGTCTAAAGTATGGGATAGCTATACAATAAGTGTTGTCTATCCAAAATATAAAAATATAGACAGATATGTCGATGGAAAGCAGTAAAGGATCTCCAAGCACCAGGAGCTCACCGTGATCCAAATAGCAGTTGTCCACGAATGACTGGAGGGTCAATGAGAGTGGCTCATACTAGGTGCCGCATCAGAAAAAGATGTAGAGTATAGTATGAGAACCAAAACAATGGTTATTTAGTAGGCATCATAGACCGATCGAGCTCAGAAAGATAATATATATTATAAAACACAAGAAAGTAGACTATCTACAAGGATCCACCTAAATCTAGTTATCAATAGAAAATAGAACTGTCTAAACTGACGGTGAAGATAATAATGATAATAAAAGCAAAGTCATTCCAAGTACATATAAGCAAAGCAATTGTCATGACCCGATTTCTCGGTCATGATGGCACCTATAACTCCCAGTAGGCGAACCAATTCAAGTAGCCCAGGACAGTTAGTAATGGGCTACTATCTAACAAATAAGTGGGAGAATAGTTTAATAAGCAAAAGTAAGAGAGTAAGATGAGGAGAATAGATAACAGGAGTATATATATACATATGTGGAAACTAAACCAAACTCCAAGACCTGGTATCATAGTAAAGAGGCAAAACTACATACATGGAGTGCAAACGATCCAAAACAATATATACAGATGTCTCTGAATGGTAATAGAGTACATGAAACAAAAGATAAACTAAAGCTAAGCTTCCATTGCCAAGAGCTCACCCTCAGTCTGAAGTAGTCCCCAACGGATCTCCAAGCACGAATCACAGCGATCTAACGGCGATGGCCCACGCTAGGATCTGCATCTAAAGATGCAGAGGGGTAGGGTGAGCACCAAATGTGAAGCATAAGGTACCCAATAGGTATCATAGGCCGACTGGGCGCATATAAGATAAAAGCATAGTAACAGACAGAATAGAAGCAAGTAGTCACAGAAATCAATGAAAAAGGTACTCAAGAACTAGCCCAGAGGGAAATCAATAGAACCACATGTGAGGCCAGTAAGCAGAATATACACACCATAGGCACATGTGAAAGTAAGAAATCGCGCACCTGGGGTCCTTGCAATAACAGTGTATACATAATAAGTTTACGAAATGGACGGTATGCCGGTAACCTCAAGTGTAAGAAGAAGAGAGAAAGAGTAATGATAGGCATGCTCAGAGACATGAATCAAGCCCAACTAATCATATCAATCTCAAATCCAGAAACTAACAGTCTAGCAGTAACCAATTTCATAATTAACCATAACAGGGAACAATTCTACAGGTAAATACCATACTAAAACTCAGTATCAAAACATGTCATCCGGAAGCAAGTCTGGGTTCAAGATAGAGACCCAGTCTCTAATATACATGCCCAGACCCTATCCAGGACTAAAGTAGTAGGAAAATACCTCAAAAACCTCTCCAAGGGTGCCCGGGCATAACCGGGTCTAAACAGTAGAAAGTCATCTCAGGTGCTCGGTCCGACCGAGGCTAAAATCATCTCAAGTAGCAAGAAAACTCAACTAGCACCCCGGCCCTGTTGAGTCTAGCATTAATCGTAAAACTGGTGATATAAATCATAATTTTACCTTCTTTTACCCAAGAATATTCACAAGTTAAATCAAACCATTTCCATAAAAAAAAAAAAGGGCCCCCGGGGCCATGCAAGGTTTAGAAAAAAGTGACAGTAGGCCCGAAGCCAATTCCATAGTAAAATATGGATAAAACCTCTTTATATGCGTGGAAATGGTATGATCAAACACAATAGCTGCCCAGCAGCTCACAATAAACCTATCGACCCTGCACAGGCCCATAGCTACTCAGCAAGCATAACCAGCCTAGAAGGATAATTATATGCCCGGGACTCGCGGACATTCCCAATATCCACCTTCTATGTTCCAGAGTTAACAAGGCCTCACAAGACCACAAGGGTAAATAAAATATATCGGCAAGTACTACAAGCAACGGAGGAACAAAAGTAGGCAGACATGAATAAAGCGGTCAAGGTCTGTGGTACCAACCTAATAATCCAACCCAAGGATGCCCGCTAGTACAATTTTATCCGATATATTCTAAGTCTAGGGATTTTAAACCATAACCTACCTGTCTTCCGATGACAAGCTCGAACTTGGGCTTGAATAACTTGACGTAGATAATTGATTTTCCTTTTGGTACTCAAATATAGCATCGAAATATTTTTCCTACTAAATTCTTGCTCTAGTGTCAATGTGAGTGTACGTTGCAGCCAACACGTTCCTCTATAAGAAAACAATTTGAATGAACCATATTTGGAGTTCAAATATATAGCAGTAGTAACTTAAGCTTGTTGAAAGAAAATCAATGGAAATAAGTGATGAAATCAACAACCATTTCTACCTAGACTACAACCAATTTGAAAGTACCTGGGTGGCTTCACCAATATTAATTATATAACCATAAGTTCTCTTTAATTCTTTAAAGGAAAAGGTGACCAAATATGAATTAGTCACTAGGTGATTGCTGGATTAGACCCACGTGTAAGCGTGGTGTCACCATGCTATTAATTCCTATGTTAAAATTTTATTCCATTACATATATACTCGGGTATTGCATAGATTCGTGGTAAAATATATATAACTTTTTAAATATACTATAATTCATAGAAAATTATTTCAAACAAAACCTACTATATTATAATAATAATTTTTAACATAACTAAATTTACTATCTCCGTTAAAATAATACAATATATAAAAACCTTATAAAATAAATACATACACAATTATGTCATAACAAAAGTATTTTAGGAAGGCAAATAAAAATATAACTTTCTACCACATTCAACTTTTAAATTAAATATTTTCAAGTACGCACAATTTTGATACTCAAGAACTCTCTTGGAACACTCCCTTATGTTTTCTCATTGTTTCAGAACTGAAATGGCATTTTAAAACGTGAAGTTGAGGCTTTAAATTGATTTTGACCCGACCCAGTTCGCGACCCGGTTTCTGCCAGACAGTCCGCGGTAAAACAGTCATAACTTTTTATTCCGAGATCAGTTGGACGTGAGGTTTTGTGCGTTGGAAACTAAGACTCGTAGACCTTCGATTTGGTATTTTGGGAGACTTCTAACTCTTTATATATTGAGAGAAAAGCTCTGAGACATTTTACCCAAAGTTCAGAAAATTTATTAAAGAACTTACGATAACTTTTGCCGACTTGCTTGACTTCAAAACTTATCATACGACCAAACAAATGGCCCCGTCACCAAACTACCGGCCCTGACAAGCCTTAAATGACTTGGGGCCACTACAAACAAGCTCTAACGGTACAAGGAAAATGTATACGTGGAAATAACCGGAAGGGTCATTACATTATCCACTACTAAAAAGGACTTTCGTCCTCGAAAGTCAAGGTCAAGGGGGTACCTGAAGGCTCGAACAACTGCGGATATTGAGCCCGCATATCTCTCTCGATCTCCTAGGTAGCCTCCTTGACTGGACGGTGCCTCCACTGAACCTTAACAACTGGGATCTCTCGAGACCTCAATCTCCTGACATCTCTGGCCAAAATAGTTGCCGGCTCCTCATCAAAGGCTAAACCCTCACCCAACTGAACTGAATCCCACTGTAACACCTGAGACTCATCTGAGACATACCGACGCAACATCGAAACATGAAATACAGGATGTATAGCTGAAAACATTGGAGGCAAGGTTAGCTGATAGGCAACGCTACCAACCCTCTGAAGAATCTCAAACGACCCAATGTACCTGGAGCTAAGCTTGCTACGCCTACCAAATCTCATCACGCCCTTCATGGGCGATACACAGAGAAACACCAAGTCACCGACACTAAACTCCAAGGCACGAAGCCTACTATCAGCATAACTCTTCTGCCTGCTCTGAGCTGCCAGAAGTCTGTCCTGAATCGCTCGAACCTGATCTAAGTAATCTCGAAGAAATTCTGTGCTCTGTGGCCTAGAATCAAAACCATCAAACCAACCTACCGGTGATCTGCAACGCCTTCCATACAAAGCCTCAAAAGGTGCCATGCCGATACTCGAATGGAAACTGTTATTATAAGCAAACTCTGCCAAGGGAACAAACTGATCCCAAGAACCTCCAAATTCAAGAACACAGGCCCGAAGCATGTCCTCCAGAATCTGAATGGTCCTCTCGGACTGGCCATCTGTCTGAGGGTGGAAAGCGGTACTAAGATGAACCTCTGTACCCAAATCTTGCTGAATAGCCCTCTAGAACTGAGATGTGAACTGAGTGCCGCGGTCTGAAATGATAGAAGCTGGAACCCCGTGCAACCGAACAATATCATGAAGGTAGATCTGAGCTAACCTCTCTGCACCATAAGAAGTCTGAACCGGCAAGAAATATGCTGACTTAGTCAGCCTATCCACAATCACCCATATGGAATCAAACCTATGAGAAGTACGAGGCAAACAAACAACGAAGTCCATAGTAATCCCTTCCCACTTCCACTCGGGAATGGGAAGTCGCTGCATCAAACCACCAGGTCTCATGTGCTCGAACTTAACCTGCTGGCAGTTCAAGCACCGAGATACGAAATCCGCTATATCCCGCTTCATACCACTCCACCAGTAAAGCTGCCTCAAGTCTTTATACATCTTTGTTGTGCTAGGGTGAATGGAGTATCTAGTACAATGTGCCTCATGAAGTATCAACTGAATCAAATCACTAATCCTCGGAACACAAAGGCGACTATCAAACCTCAGAACCCCATCTGAATCTAGAGTAGCTTGGCTGGTCTCACCCTGAACAACCCGATCACGAAGGTCACACAACTGATGATCCTCAAACTGACGACTCTGAATCTGATCAATCAAAGTAGAACGAACCTCAATACTGGCGAGAACTCTGCTAGGATCCGACAAGTCAAGCCTAACCAAATGGTTAGCCAAGGACTGGATATCCAAGGCCAATGGTCGCTCTGAAACTGAAAGAGAAGCTAGGCTACCCATACTCACTGCCTTCCGGCTCAAGGCATTCGCTACCACGTTTGCCTTGCCCGGATGATACAGAATAGTAAAGTCATAGTCCTTCAGTAACTCGACCTATCTCCTCTGTCTCGAATTCAAGTCTCGCTGACTCGTGATATACTAAAGACTACAGTGATCAGTGAAGATCTCATAGTGAACTCCATATATGTAATGCCTCCAGATCTTGAGAGCAAAAACTACCACTGCCAACTCTAAGTCATGAGTGGGGTAGTTGCGCTCGTGAACCTTCAGCTGCCTCGACGCATATGCTATTACTCGACCCTGCTGCATCAACATACAACCAAGACCAACCCCAAAAGCATCACAGTACACAGAGAAGCTCTGACCCTCAACCGGCAAAGCCAAAACTGGAGTTGAAGTCAATAAGGCCTTAAGCCTCTGGAAGCTATCCTCGCACTGATCCGACCACTGAAATGGGACATCCTTCCTAGTCAGCATAGTCAAGGGTGCTGCTATGGAAGAAAATCCCTCAACGAACCGTCTGTAGTAACCTGCTAACCAATAAAGCTGCGGACCTCAGTAGCAGTAGTAAGTCTAGGCCAATCACAAACCGCAGAAATCTTTCTCGGGTCAACCCTAATCCCATCCTTAGACACCACGTGCCCTAGGAATGCAATTGACTCAAGCCAAAACTCGCACTTTGAGAACTTGGCATAAGGCCGATGATCTCTCAAAGTCTGGAGCATAACCCTGAAGTGCTGCTCATGCTCATCTCTACTACGCGAGTATACCAAGATGTCGTCTATAAAAACTATCACAAATGAGTCCAAATACAAGGCAAGAACCCTGTGCATCAAGTTCATAAAGGCTGCGGGGGAATTAGTCAACCCAAAAGACATCACATGGAACTCATAATGGCCATAACGTGTCCTGAATGTTGTCTTAGGGATGTCCTCCGCCCTAATCCTCAACTGATGGTAGCCAGACCTCAAATCAATCTTCGAAAACATGACTGAACCCTGAAACTGGTCAAACCAATCATCAATCCTCGGCATCGGATACCTATTCTTCACTGTCACCCTATTCAGCTACCGATAATCAATACACATGCGCATCGACCCATCCTTCTTCTTCACAAAGAGAACAGGATCACCCCAAGGTGACACACTAGGTCTAATATACCCCTTAGCTAACAGATCCTGGAGCTGCTCCTTAAGCTCCCTCAACTCAGCAGGAGCCCTACGGTAAGGAGAAATAGAAATGGGCCTAGTGCCTGGCTCTAGCTCAATAGAGAAATCAATATCTCTCTCAGGTGGAAGGCCTGGCAGGTCGGTAGGAAACACATCGAGGAAGTCTCTAACCATAGGAATAGACTCAGGAGAATTGGGGTCAGCACTAACATCTCGGACATATGCTAGATAAGCTAAACACCCACGGGAAATCAACTTCCTAGCTCAAAGACAAGAGATGATCCCAGATGGTGCATGGCTAACAGAACCCTGCCACACAACCGGGGATATACCGGGCACAGCTATGGTAATGGTCTTGGCATAACAATCCAAAACCACACGGTGAGGGGATAACCAGTCCATGCCCAGTATCACATCAAAATCTAGCATATCAAGAATCATCAAATCACCCCAAGTCTCTGAATCACCAATAGATAGCATACAAGATCTCACAATCTGATCCACTACTAAAGAATTTCCTACTGGGGTCGAAATAGAAAAAGGAACAGATAATGGCTCACTAGCCAACCCCAAACAAGGCACAAAGTAGGCAGATACATATGAACAAGTGGATCCGGGATCAAATAAAGCCATAGCAGACTGATGGCACACAGAAATCGTACCTGTAATCACAGCATCTGAGGCCTCTTCCTCTGGTCTCCTAGGGACCGCGTCAAACTGAAGACGACCTCCACCTGCCCGACCGCCATCCCTACTACCTGCTCTGCCGCGTGGAGCACCACCTCTACTCGACGACCACCCCCTTTAGCCGGGGGCTGAACTGCTCGTAAAGGCTAGGCCAACTGAACTGTACCCTACTGAGGGCAATCTCTAGCAAAATGACCAATCACACCACAAGTAAAACAAGCCCCTGGCGGCCTACTCGGTCGAGATGAACCAGCAGATCCCGTATAAACACCACGGTCTGATGCCCCAGAAATTGTACCCCTCGAAGACTGGCCGCCATTGCCCTGATGGCTGCTCTAACCTTGCTCGAACTGGGTACTACCGAAAGTGTAAAGGGAAGCCTGAACTGGTCGGCTGGACTGACCCTGGTGCTGTTGTGGCTGATAACTCTGGCTCCACTGGCTAGGACCTCTACCACCATATCTGGAACCACTGTAGACACCCAGATGTCGAGGCCTCTTATCTCTGGACCCCTTATCATGTCGCTGTAAGTCCTCCACAGTGCAGGCATAGTCTACGATAGCCTGACATGACTGACCACCGGCAATCAATATCTCAGCTGGCTGCCTGATCTCTGGCCTCAAACCCCATACAAATCTGCGAATTCTATCTGCCTTGGTAGGAATGATCATAGCTCCGAATGGTGCTAGCTGATGAAAACGGGTCTCATACTCTGAGACAGTCGTAGACCCCTGCATAAGGTGAGTAAACTGCTCCCTGTGACGCTCACGATCACTCTGAGGTAGGAAATTGGCCATAAAGGCCTCATAGAACTCAGACAAGGTCAAAGGAGGTGACGATGGTGGTCTACAAGCAACATGAGCCCTCCACCATAACTTTGCTGGGCCCTCTAACTGATAGGTAGTATAACCAACCCCGTGAGTCTCCAATAAACCCAAATGATGCAACATCTCCTCACATGTAGTAATAAAGTCATGTGGATCCTGTCCATAAGTACCAGCAAACCTCGAGGGGTGCTAACCTCAAAAACCTACCCAACGCCTTCTGCTATGACTCTGTCATAGCTGGGCGAGGAGCAAGAGGCTGTGCAACTGATGGAACCGGAATGACCTCCGCATGGGGAGCCATAGTAGCAGGCTGTGCTCCTGAGCTCTGTGCACCCAGGGCTGCCCCCTGAGCAGATGTCTGCGCTACCTCAGAAGGCCACTCTCCAATCACACCCAAAAGCTGTAATAGTAATCCCCGAATATCTGGAGACTGAGCTGCGGCTGGAGCTGGCACAGAAGTGGGCACTGGAGCTGGTGGTACCTGGGCTGCCCCCTGATCCACATGCTGCTCGGGCTCTATCTCCACTCTAGCAGCTCTAGCAGGTGCCACTACTCGAGGGCATCCTCGACCCTTAGCTGGAGTGGGAGGCTCATCTCCGCGTAATGCCGATAATCTCGTACAAACCATCTGCGGAAGAATGAAGTAGAACAAATGAGATTTCCAGAAATTTCAAGGGTTCCACGCACGACACAAAAGCAATGAAAGAGTCAAATTTCCTAAAATGTCATTGTAGCCTCCCAAAGATTGAGTACGGACGTCTCTGCCCTGATCCGCAGGACTCTACTAGACATTGGATCATATACCGATGACACCGGTGAACCTAGAGCTCTGATACCAAGTTGTCATGACCTAATTTCTCGGTCATGATGGCACCTACAACCCCCAGTAGGCGAAACAATTCCCGTAGCCCAGGACAGTTAGTAATGGGCTACTATCTAACAAATAAGTGGAAGAATAGTTTAATAAGCAAAAGTAAGAGAGTAAGATGAGGAGAATAGATAACAGGAGTATATATATACATATGCGGAAACTACCCCAAGACCTGATATCATAGTATAGAGCCAAAACTACATACATGGAGTGCAAAAGATCCAAAACAATATATACAGATGTCTCTGAATGGTAATAGAGTACATGAAGCAAAAGATAAAATAAAGCTAAGCTCCAATCGCCAAGAGCTCACCCTCAGTCTGAAGTAGTCCCCAACAGATCTCCAAGCACGAATCACAGCGATCTAACAGTGATGGACCACGCTAGGATCTGCACCCAAAGATGCAGGGGGTAGGATGAGCACCAAATGTGAAGCATAAGGTACCCAGTAGGTATCATAGGCCGACTAGGTGCATATAAGATAAAAGCGTAGTAACAGACAGAATAGAAGCAAGTAGTCACAGAAATCAATGAAAAAGGTACTCAGGAACTATCCCAGAGGGAAATCAATAGAACCACATGTGAGGCCAGTAAGCAGAATATACACACCATAGGCACAGGTGAAAGTAAGAAATAGCGCACCTGGGGTCCTTGTAATAACAGTGTATACATAATAAATTTACGAAATGGACGGTATACCGGTAACCTCAAGTATAAGAAGAAGAGAGAAAGAGTAATGATAGGCATGCTCAGAGACATGAATCAAGCCCAACTAATCATATCAATCTCAAATCCAGAAACTAACAGTCTAGCAGTAACCAATTTCATAATTAACCGTAACAGGGAACAATTCTACAAGTAAATAGCAAGAGTCTACCTACAGTCCCCCGGCCACCCATACAAGCGAGGAACACAAACAAGTGAAAAAAAACCCTCCGGCATCTCATACTACCGAAGCGTACAATCAACAAACAACAAACAAGGGTGGAGCCTCAAACAATGAATGATGCATGAAGATCTCAAGTGAAATGGTATCTCTGTATGTACCTCCTCCGGTGCCGATCCGGCCCAGCAGGTAGGTTCCATGGAAGGACACTGCCCGTATACCTCTACTCCACTGTATACCCTTCCTCCGGCACACGCAGCCCGCAGCCCCAGGCCTGGATGGCAAGGTCCATGGAGGTCCCTGACCCCATACAAAAACTCAGTATCAAAACATGTCATCCGGAAGCAAGTCTGGGTTCAAGATAGAGACCCAGTCTCTAATATGCATGCCCAGACCCTGTCCAGGACTAAAGTAGTAGGAAAATACCTCAAAAACCCCTCCAAGGGTGCCCGGGCATAACCGGGTCTAAACACTAGAAAGTCATCTCAGGTGCTCGGTCCGACCGAGGCTAAAATCATCTCAAGTAGCAAGAAAACTCAACTAGCACCCCGACCCTGCCGAGTCTAGCGTTAATCATAAAACTGGTGATATAAATCATAATTTTACCTTCTTTTACCCAAGAATATTCACAAGTTAAATCAAACCATTTCCAAATCATTTTCATAAAAAAAAGAAGGGCCCCCGGGGCCATGCAAGGTTTAGAAAATAGTGCCAGTAGGCCCGAAGCCAAAACCGTAGTAAAACATGGATAAAACCTCTTTATATGCGTGGAAATGGTATGATCAAACACAATAGCTGCCCAACAGCTCACAATAAACCTATCGACCCTGCACAGGCCCATAGCTACTCAGCAAGCATAACCAGCCTAGAAGGATAATTCTATGCCCGGGACTCGCGGACATTCCCAATATCCCACCTTCTATGTTCCAGAGTTAACAAGGCCTCACAAGACCACAAGGGTAAATAAAATATATCGGCAAGTACTACAAGAAACGGAGGAACAAAAGTAGGCAGACATGAATAAAGCGGTCAAGGTCTGTGGTACCAACCTAATAATCCAACCCAAGGATGCCCGCTAGTGCAATTTTATCCGATATATTCTAAGTCTAGGGATTTTAAACCATAACCTACCTGTCTTTCGATGACAAGCTCGAACTTGGGCTTGAATAACTTGACGTAGATAATTGATTTTCCTTTTGGTACTCAAATATAGCATCGAAATATTTTTCCTACTAAATTCTTGCTCTAGTGTCAATGTGAGTGTACGTTGTAGCCAACACGTTCCTCTATAAGAAAACAATTTGAATGAACCATATTTGAAGTTCAAATATATAGCAGTAGTAACTTAAGCTTGTTGAAAGAAAATCAATGGAAATAAGTGATGAAATCAGCAACCATTTCTACCTAGACTACAACCAATTTGAAAGTACCTGGGTGGCTTCACCAATATTAATTATATAACCATAAGTTCTCTTTAATTCTTTAAAGGAAAAGGTGACCAAATATGAATTAGTCACTAGGTGATTGCTGGATTAGACCCACGTGTAAGCGTGGTGTCACCATGCTATTAATTCCTATGTTAAAATTTTATTCCATTACATATATACTCGGGTATTGCATAGATTCGTGGTAAAATATATATAACTTTTTAAATATACCATAATTCATAGAAAATTATTTCAAGCAAAACCTACTATATTATAATAATAATTTTTAACATAACTAAATTTACTATCTCCGTTAAAATAATACAATGTATAAAAACCTTATAAAATAAATACATACACAATAATGTCATAACAAAAGTATTTTAGGAAGGCAAATAAAAATATAACTTTCTACCACATTCAACTTTTAAATTAAATATTTTCAAGTACGCATGATTTTGATACTCAAGAACTCTCTTGGAACCCTCCCTTATGTTTTCTCACTGTTTCAAAACTGAAATGGCATTTTAAAACGTGAAGTTGAGGCTTTAAATCGATTTTGACCTGACCCGGTTCGCGACCCGGTTTCTGCCAGACAGTCCGCGGTAAAACAGTCATAACCTTTTACTCCAAGATCAGTTCGACGTGAGGTTTTGTGCGTTGGAAACTAGACTCGTAGACCTTCTATTTGGTATTTTGGGGGACTTCTAACTCTTTATATATTGAGAGAAAAGCTCTGAGACATTTTACCCAAAGTTCAGAAAATTTATTAAAGAACTTACGATAACTTTTGCCGACTTGCTTGACTTCAAAACATATCATACGACCAAACAAATGGCCCCGTCACCAAACTACCGGCCCCGACAAGCCTTAAATGACTTGGGGCCGCTACAAACAAGCTCTAACGGTACAAGGAAAACGTATACGTGGAAATAACCGGAATGATCATTACAGCAATACTATGCAATGCAGCATATATGATGCAAAATATGGCCAATGAAAAAAAATATAACCCAGTATCTAGTACCCCGAGTGCTCGAAATGTAACCTCAAGCTTATCAACATATTCATAAAGGTAAAACACTGATATTTTCTCCTCGGTCTTCCCATAATCATGCCTCAAACTCATCAATAGGAAAGTAAAATGGAGAAAAAGTTTAGAAATGTCCCTTGGACCGGTCTTTCCTTTCTTTTGAAAACCAGTGGTTAAGTAATAATCTTATGTTTAAACCAAAAACCTCATATATCTATCATTTCCATACCATTTTCCATGCAATGCAGTATGAGATATGATGCAAAATTCAGAGAATACCAAATCAACCAGGGTAAAACACCCTCTAAACAAGATGACTAACTTGGAACTCCGTTTGATTCATGTTATGGCCTTGGGCCCACAGATACACAAATATGGTAATAGATGAGTGAAAAATAAAAAATAAGAAGGAAAAATAACTAAAATCACCTACTCTGCCTCTAAAACTTCCCTAAATCATTCTAAGGATTTTAGGCTAGCCACGACAATTCTACAAGCTCTTATACAAAGGACAAACATGGTAATAGTATTCTACAGTTCTGAAGATGGACAAAAAGAGCAGACAACATGATTTAAGCCTAATTCTAACCTAAACCTAACTTAACATTCATCCAACTCATAACATATAAAATCTAACTAAGCCAAGTCTAAAATAAGTAAACCATAACGTACCTCAGGGCCGAACTTCAAGCACGAACCATCACTCGTGTGCCTTTCCCTTTCGAATAGCCTTAGCATGCTTCCACACTATCAAAAACATAATCCAGGTGTCAAGATGAGAAGAATGACACCTATATTTTTATACGAAAAATCATGCCAAAAAATGACCCTCGGGGTCCGAGCGATAAAACGAAAAACAAATTTCATAATTATGTTTACAGCGAGCTTATAAACCCATGCCCAAAATTTAAGTGCAAACGAGACTCATTTCCAATCCCAAAATAGCCTCGAAGTACAATTTGATCAATAAATAAAGTAAGGAATTTAATGAAAAAAGAATGGAATACAACACGAATTTAATGACAAAAAAAGAGAAGAAGATTAAGGGAAACTTACCAAACCTAGAGGGATAGAAATGGAAGCTTGGAACAGTGCTAGAAGCTTAAGGTTAATGGATAAATTCAGTTTTAAGGAGGAGAAAATATATTTTTAATCATATATAGCTGCCAGGCCAGGTCTATGCGCACGCGGCATGGCGCTCGCGCACACACAAGGCATGTGGACGCAGGGCCAGGATCCTCTTCAGCATGCACGCAGGCTTACCCACTGCACATGGGGGCATCGCGTACACAACCAAAACCCTGAATGGGCTAAGGGCACAGGAAGGCAAGGACAAAGCCCCTTCTCTACGCACGCAACCAACCCACTACACACGTGAAGGGTTGGCTACTACTGCAATAGCAACCAGCAACAACAACACTTTCGCAACTTAAAATGTCACTGGATAGACCCTCGGGATTCATCCATGGTCCCGCAGATGCAAACAAACTATGTTACCCTACCAAAAATGACATTATATACTCAATAGAACCAAAACAAATCCCAACGGAGATTATTTTAATTAAAAGTGGGCCCCACGTCCAAAAACCAACTTTTACCAAAATAGAACCTAACAGCCCAAAATGAGTCTGGAAGCCTTGGGACCGTTGGTACCTCTAGCCTAATGTCAATATTCTGGAGCTAACTATTTTGTTGGAATTTCTATTCGAGGCTATCTTCTCTGAATGTTCACCAAAGTCAACTCTACCAGCCTTAAGAGTTGCAAAACAAAGAAATAAGCTTAAAACATAAACAACTACCCGAGAACCAAACTATCAGTCTCGACAAGTCATAAATGACCTGTAACCATTGTGCGAAAGCTCAAAATATAGAAAAAGCACAAAAATTAAGAAAATAACCTAGAGGGTCATTACACATACCTATTCAGGTTGTCCATTGAATCTAGAATTTGTATTCTATGTTGGACAAGAAAGTCGTGGTGTGGGTTATCAAGGCAATGGTTATGCTTAAAACTACCAAAATCACCCAAAATTTTCTTGTGGAGGTAACTAGATGCAGCCATTTACACAACCAAATGCTCAAGTGAGTAGTTCACTTAAAGAGACATTTAAGTAGTTTGCAGCTCAGACCCAACAGTTCAATCAAGCTCAGCAGGTGATCGATGATGAAAATAAGAAATGGATTGCAGACATACAACTACAATTAGGCCAATTAGCTGCAGCATTATATGTGAGACCTCAAGGGGCATTACCTAGTCATACTGAGAAAAATCTAAAAGAGATAATTAATGCAGTCAATTTATGAAGTAAATAAGAGTTATCTAGAAGTAGAACCTTAAAGAAATAAGAGAAAGAATGAAGAGTTAAGGTCTACACCAGTCGAAGAGAAAGAGAAAGAGACTGATGAAACTGAAAAGCAGTTTGAAGAGTTAACAGTCAAGACACCACCACTATTCCCACAGAGATTTCAGAAGTAGAAAGCTGATAATGCATATTAAAGATTTCTAGACATACTGAAGCAGATACATGTGAATATCATTTTGGCATAGTTGTTATAAAAGGGACCAAAATATGCCAAGTACTTGAGAAGTATACTTAGAAATAAAAGGTGTCTCACAGAATTTGAAAATGTTTCACTCACTGAGGAGTGTAGTTCAATAATTAGAAATAAACTCGTTAAAAGACCTAGGCAGTTAACTATTCCTATAATTATTGGAGACCAAGATGTGAAGATGGAACTATGTGATCTAAGTGCTAGTATTAAATTTATGCCTACTTCAATCTTCAAGACTTTAGGACTTGGTGAACTGAGGCCTACCACAGTTACCTTACAGTTCTCAGATCCTTCATTAACCTACCCTGATGGAATCATTGAAGATGTGTTAGTGATGGAGGGACCATTTATTTGTGCCTTAGGACTTCATCATTCTAGACTGTGAGGCTGACAAGAATGTACCTATCATTATTGGTAGGGGTTTCTTGGCTACAACTGATGCAATGCTTAGAGTGAAGTTTGGAAAAATATCTATGACTGTAGGAGAAACTAAAGCCACATCTAATGTGTTAAAGGCAACTCGACTGCCTACCCATTATTAGGAGCTCAAAGTCATTACTTTGGGGCCTCCAAGATTGGCTAAGGTGAGACAAGTAACTCCTTCAAACTGAAATAACCTATAAAGGGGTCCTGGTCAATTAAATCGGACCGAGAAGGAAGTTGTGACTATAGAAGATGAAATTGAAAGCGACATTAGAGATAAAGGACTATTTCAAAATGGATGGGAAAGGGATCCCATTTTCACCTCAAGACTTTTGTTGAATGTGCGCGAAAAGTATGACAAGGTCATGAATGACAACATGAAGTTGTAATGGTTTCCCCACCTCTTATGGGAGAAGCAAGAAAATGGAATATGAATACTTCATCAGAGTTAATAGAGACATGTGTTGGCTTAGTGTATATGTCCATCCATGAATTGAGTCCACACGCTGGAAAGACAAAAGTTGTAAACAGAATATTGTATTTTAAATAAGAGGAGGAAGAGTTACTCTCTGACACTTGGAGAAGATTCAATCAACTTGTGGATTATACGGGTTTAGATTGTATAATATGATGATGATGGACACCTTCTACCAAGCATTTGATTAAATAAATAGATCTATTATAGATGTGGTAATTGTTCGATGGTGGGACAAGACTTCTTCTATTGCAGCCATGAAGTTGTTACAAAGTATGGCCTGACATGGGATTCCATGGGATATTGAGTTTCAAAGCCTGATGAGAGAAGTGAAAAAAGGGAAGGAGAAAATGCAAGCTCAAGTGAGATGGGGGTGAAGCTATTTACCCCCATCGTGGGGCTAATGAAACTTGAACAGCTTCACCCCCATCGTGGGGCTAATAAAACGTGAAAAGGTTCACGTCAAGCCACGACGATAATTAAGGCGCTAGTTGGGAGGCAATCCAATGATTTTGTATATTACTTTTTGTTCTTCTTTACTATATTTTAATATAAAATAGCAATGTATTTAGTATATTTTTACAAGATTCTGAGTCCTTGGAGCAAGGAAAATGAAAAATGGGGGCTCAAAATAAGGTTTGAAAAGAGAAAAGAGAATTAGTGAAAATTAAACTGGGGGGATGCCCAGGGAGCCACCCAAGGCTCCCCGTAGTGAAATTTCACTAAAAATATTTTTCCTGATTTAATAAAAAAAATTCTCTTTATGTTTGTCCACTTGTGCACTTTGAATATTTCTCTCTCTAGGATTTTTTAGCTAAAGTCTTCACCCTTCAAGGTTTTTTCTTTCAATTCAATTTTAAAAGGCATGAATTGTTATGCTTTCTTTGTTTAATTTTTATTTTTTAAAAATAGTTTTTAGGTTTAGTTGTTATTTATTTATTTTTATTTATTTTAGCTAAAAAATTTATAAACTCGTGTAAGTAAGATCACATACTTGAATTTGCCAACTTGTGATTCATGCTAATTTATTGGATGGGAAACTTGAATTCTTAGTTGTAGGTGATTATATTATGTTTAGAATGATTGTATGTTTCTTGAATAAAATTTGAGGGTGAATTATCTGCAAGCAACCTGGGCCCTCCACTATAACTTAGCTAGGCCCTTCAGCTAATAAGTAGTGTGTCCAACACCGTGAGTCTCTAATAAACCCAAATGGTGTAGTATCTCCTCATAAGTAGTGATAAAGTTATGCGGATCCTTACCGGGTGTACCAGCAAATCTAGGTGGAGCCAATCTCTGAAATCTTCCCAAAGCCTTCTGCTTTGTCTCTATTATACCTAGGTGAGGAGCAAGAGGCTGTACAATATATAGAACTAGAAGAACCTCAGCACGGGGAGCCGCAATAGCAGACTGCACTCCTAAACTCTGTGCACCCAAGGCTGGCCCCTGAGTGGATGTATGTGATACCTTAGCAGGTTGATCCCCGATAATACCCAACAACTGTAGAAGTAAACCTTAGACACTTGAAGACTAAGCTGGGGATGATGCTAGTACTGAAGCTGATACTGGAGCTGGTGGCACCTGGGTTGTCCCCTAGTACATATTCGTCTACTCTAGAACAATCTCGAGCTCATACTCAGTCTCAACCTTGACCCTAGGAGCTCTAACTGGTGCTGCTGCTTGGCCACGTTCCTTAGCACTACCTCTGTGACCTCCTTAGCCCCTAGCTAGAGTCGGGGGTACTGGATTCGAAGGCTTTCCCCTCCTGATGTTGATGAGCTCGTACAAACCATCTGTGGGAGAATGAACTAGAACAAATGAGATTTCAAGAAACTTCCAAGGATACTACGCATGAGATAGAAGCAAGAAAAGGTTCATTTTTTCTAAGATGCCACTGTAACCTCCCAAAGATTGAGTACAGACGTCTTTGCTCTGATCCGTAGGACTCTACCAAACATTGGCTCCTATATCGATGACATTGGTGAACCTAGGCTCTAATACCAAGCTGTCACAACTCGATTTCTTGATCATGATGGCACTTACAACCCCTCAGTAGGCAAACCAATCTTCGTAGCCCAAAACAGTTAGTAATGGGCTACCATCTAATGATCAAGCAAGAAAATAATAAATAAGCAAATGAAAAGGAACAAGATAAAGAAATAAGCAATAGAAATACATAAGCGGAAGCTAAACCAAACCCAAAATCCGGTATCATAGTACAAGAGTCAGAACTACATCAACATAGTATAAAAGGATCCAAAATAATATATACATATGTATCTGATAGTAAAAGAGTACATGATACAAAAGATGAACTAAAAGCTAAACTTCAGTCTCTAAGAGCTCACCCTTAGTCTCGAATGGTTCAAAAGTCAGCCCACACGAGTGTCCTATGGATCAATGGCGATGGCCCACACTAGAATTTGCACTAGAAGATGCAAAGTGTAGTATAGCACCAATTACTAAGAAACAGGTACCTAGTAGTATCATAGAATGACTGGGCATATATAAGATATAAAGGAAATAATATAGTAGAAGAGAAGCAATTAGTCACAGAAAGCAACAATTAAGTGCACAAAAGCTAGCACAGAAGGATATAAGAAGAAATCAACATACTTGGCTAGCTACTAGAATATATATATCATAGACACAAGTGAAAGAAAGAAGTAACGCACCTAGGATCCATGCAATAAAAATATATTAAGAGAGTTTAAGAAGAAGGCGGTATACCGGTAACCTCAAGTAAGAATGGAAGGAGGAAAAGAAATAACAGTAACCATGCTAGAAAACAAGACTAAGAACCAAGTCGTGCTAGTAATACTACTCTCATTTACCAATCACCGGAATACAACCATAATAAAGATCCATATTATGACAAAATAATGATAGGTCTACCTATAGTCCCAACAGGCACCCATACACTCGAGGAACACATACAAGTAAAGACAACCCCTCTGGCATCCAATACTACCGGAGCGTACACTCAACAAACAACAAACAAGGGTGGAATCAGACACACATGTATGATATTATGCAATTGTTGAAAACCAGGTGGAACAATAACCCTGTATGTACCTCCTCTAGCGCCTATGGGCCCAGTAGGTGGGATCTATGGGAGGACACAACCCGTATACCTCAACTACACCATATACCCCTTTCCTGACATTCTCAGCACGTAGCCCCTGGTCCGGGTTGACAAGGTCCATAGATGTCCTCGACCATATACCAACTCTCATAACCTCAACAAAATAGTCCAGAATGAATCTAGAGCCAAACTAGTAATCAAATCTCGAAAATGCATGCTCGGAATCTATCTGGGTCTAAATCTATGAAATAAACCTCAAAAGACACTACAAGGGTGCCCAGATATAACCGGCTCTAAAATAGTAGTAAACAAGTTTGATGCTCGGCCTAACTGAGTATAGTATCATCTCCAATCAACAGTAAAACATGTCTAGCACTCCAACTTCACTGAGTCTTGTAGTAGTCTAAAAACAATGATAAAATCAACCTATTAACTTTCTTACCCTGGAGAAGATCCATGAACATCATTTCCAAACCCTTTATAACATTTTTATCGAAAATAGGCCCTTGGGGCCATGCAAGGTTTAGAAAACCATCAATAGTAGGCCCAAAGCCAAAACCATAGTAAAACATGTCAAAAGTCTCTTTAGATGCATGATAATGGCATGCTCAATCACAAATAACAGCCCAATGGCTCACAATCAACCTATCAACCCTGCACAAGCTCCAATCGTTCTATAGCACAGATAACCAGCTTTACAAACTAATATCGATGTCCGAGACTCATGGACATTCTCGAATAACCCACCATCTATGATTTAGAGTAAAATACAAGGCCACACAGGACCGAAAGGGTGATATAAGAAACTATAAGGAATTTTACAACCACACAAGTGAGATAATATGGACATGAAAGAACAAGAAAGGTCTAGAGTACCAAGCTAATAAACCCAACCCAAGATTGCTAATTAGTAAAATTATATCCTATATATGCAAAGTCTAAAAGATTTAAACCGTAACCTACATGTCGTCCAACGACAAGCTGCTAGAGTAACAATATCCAAGCCAGAACTGCTCCGAAACAAAATCAAACTATCATAAACATAAACTATGCATTAAAATGAGACTAATGATACCCATATTTCTATAACTATAGCCGGGTCAAAATCTAGGTCAAAGGCAGGATTGTGGGGCCCACAACCCAAAATCAGAAATAGAAAATCGCACAATGAACAAACTACTCCCGTGATTGCATACTCCAAATTTGAACGGATTTGTCCAAGAAAAAGGGCCCAATACATCTCTCTCAAGAAGGTAATTAAAGAGGGAAATTCAAGAATGAAACCGGAAAATAAAGCAAGAAATATTAACCACAATGAGAAAAACAAGCTAACGGACTGAAATCCCCGTAATTACAAATGATCAAGCAAAAAGGACAACTACAATCCAAGAAACCACAAGCTTTAAGACCACATAATAATGGAGGTTTTTGTTAATGGAGAAGAAGCAACTAGGGGAAAGAAGAAACTTACCAAGTGGCGAGGGAAGCAAGATTATCCGACAATTTGAAGAATTCCACAAGCTTAGAGCTGATGGGAGCAATCTAGTTTGAGAGAAATATGAGATTGGAGTTGGGAAATTTAAGAAATGAAAGCTGAAAAATGAAGAAGAGGGATTTTATAGGGGCTGGATGCAGGCCAGCACCATCGACACTGGAGGAGCGCTATAGCACTGGAGGAGGCCAGGAGCTGAGGTGCCATTGCACAATAAGGTGCCATCTCACCGATAGGCGCCATCGCGCAGACAAGCGAGAAGGCGCTTGGGCACTATCACGCTGGCCTTGGTGCGATCGCGCTGAAGGCAAGCCACATGGCTAGCGCCTGAGTGCTGCTTGAGCGCCATTGTACTGAGGCCAACAATTGCAGGAACCAGCTGATCTAAAAACTTCTTCGGGGCACTCCGAGCATAATTGGAACTCGATACTCTAAAACTAACAATGCTATTAGAGTGGAAATGACGTTTTAGACTCAACGAAATCAATGAAACTTCCATAAAAAGTTATTTCAGGCGAATGTTAACCTAAGTCAACACTAACTAAAACCAACCAAATACATGAAATGAGCCCGGCTCACCCGGGACCTAAACCAACCACATACCTAACCCATACTCAATATTCCAGAGTTGATGAAATTGTCATATTTTGAATTTGATGCTAGATAATTGAAAGCTGACCCAAGTCACACTTCCAACTCTGAATGGCATAAAAATAGAAAAAGCAACACAAAACCCACACCAGAAGTTCTCAGGCCTCAACTAAAGTTCCAACCAGACCAAACTCCATGTTCTAGAGTCAACGGAACTATCAGAATTTGATTCCAAGTATGTTAGTTAAGAATGTTGATTTAAGTCAACGAATTCCTAAGTTAAGGCTCTAAAATAGGGAAATGGCCATAATGACCAAATGAATAACCAGGACACCAAACCACCGGTCCCAGCAAGCCATAAATGACTTGAGGCCACTATAGGCAAGCTCTAATAGTACAAGGAAAGCATAAATACAGGCATAAATGAGGAAATAACCGGAAGGGTCATTACAAATATAAAGTGAAAGTTAGAAGGGTAGTGGCAAAGTTCTATCACCACATGATCAATGAGTATATGAAATTCAAGAATTGCTCCTATGAAGGATTTAAAGAGTTTTACAAAAGGCCAGATTACAAAAAACTTCATGAGCATGTTTGTGGTAGCAACTCAAATGCAATATGGTAACATGACGCCCAAGGGAATCATGGATCTTAACCTAGGAACAAATTGACATTGCTGTCAAGGGTGTTGTTGAGGTTCATCCAGAAATGAATCACCCCAACTTCCAATAATTCACATGCTTCAAAATTTAAAATTTGCTTAATCTTTGCCATCTTATGCAAATGGTACATCAACATGGGCAAAATCATGATTGGTGATATGGCTAGAGTTAGAGGAGAGGTCAAGAGTTGGTTTTTCTACTTTGAGTATGCTAACCTCCATCCTTAGAAAAGCTGAGGTTCTAAAAATACCAGGTGTTAATAGATAGCTTAATCCACCGTAGAAGCTATTTGATGTAATGTCTGTGCAGCAAGATGATTAACGCGCTAAGATTATAATTGATGAGAGAATGGAACACATGGAGAAATCCATGAAATTCTTTTCTAAGTGTGTGTAAGGTGTAGAATTGAGAATAATAAAGGTAGCTTAGAAGAGGTCGAGGCAATAGAGCAACTCACACCCACTACATGTGTCTTTCTCAAACTTGATGGACCAACTGGGTGCCCACAAAAGCCACAAATGAGGATATAAACTCTGAGTTAGAGTCAGAGTAGCCACATCTCAAGGGAGTCCTTGTAACCCCTTATTTTAACTTTATTTATTGCATGAGGACACTGCACAGTTTAAGTGTGGGGTGGGATTCATGTGATGATTTGTTAAGCTTGATTTATCTTGTGAATGTTTTTGCTACTCCTAACATTGGTGGATATTATATTGTTATTGTCATTTGTATATAGTTGATTTTGTTTTTATTTTGGTTATAGGATTATGTGTCATAGTATTAGTTTATAATACTTTATGGTTTAGGTGATAATTGAAAAAAATAAGAAAAGAAAGGAAAATACAAAAACAATTTCTTAATTTTTAGAGTAAATTTTAGTTTCTTTAGTTTTCTTTTCAAGTCTTTTAATGATGCACTCTTTTCACCAGATTTTTCTTTCTGTAAATTCTTTTTTAAAAGGGTGACCATTGAACCGGGGTAATTTTTAGTTTAGTTTAGTTCTTGTTTTTAGTTTTTCGATTGAGTCAAGAGGTAGAATGATCCCTTGTAATCTAGATCTTTGAGTTAGGATATCACCTCTATGATCACAAGCTTAGGTTGTTTGAAAACAATCATGCAAAGAAAAGATGATAACCTTGCTTAAGACACCTAAGCTCATTTTCATCACTTGTATACATGTTCTTAATAGGAAATTTTTGTGAATTATTGACTAGAAATCTGTCACGCCCCAAACTAGGGAGAGGCGCGACTGGCACTCGATACCTTATTCTACCGAGTTGGCCACTAAAATATACTAGCTGACTAAACTGTGGGCCCAAAAAAATTCGGGCAGCATAACATATGAAATACCAAGCCTGGACCGATAAGGTCATAACCTGAATGACAACAAGTCATATAGACAAAGATAGACAAGCCAAAAATAATAAAGTACTAGCTGGCCGATGAGGCCGCAACTGAAGACACACATACATACATATACATACATGCCAAACCTATGGGGCTGGAGACTGAAAGTTGCAAAAAGAAATCTAGAATACCATGTCCACAATAGACTCTAGGAGTGTCATAAGCACCGGTTGGGACAAGGCCCCGACTATACCCAAACATTTCAACAAAAGTACACACCCTCTGACAGCTCCAGGAAGAGGTGGAGCTTACCAACTCACAGCTGAACCCCGAATCCTAATAGAAGGGTCGATCAGAATCCCTACCTGGACTTGCATGCATGAAACAAAAATGCAGCGTCCCCAAGAAATGGAACGTCAGTATGAATAAAAATATACTGGTATGTAAGGCGGAAAGTAGAATCATAAATAGCTGCTTTAAAAAGGGTAACAGGGATACCACCTGGAACTGAAACTCTGATAGCCTTCATGGCTGACCTCTGACCTTATAGAAATCAAATATGCATGGTATGCTCGCGTAATCTTATGTCGTGAATACATATATATAGATGCAAATGCATGTCATATACAACCAAGTGCTAGCAATGGTGGTGTCTTCCGGTAGATAACCGGGATCATATCTACCAACTCGTGGCCATCTGTGTCTCATACATATAAAGATAGGCAATAGGCCCCATACCTCCTAATTATAGCTCAAGAGTCTGATGCATAGCATGTCATGTCATGGATGCATAATGCACGTATGTCATCATCATTATATTGCCAATCTTGGCCTGCTGGTACTCTTTATTCTCATAATATCGTAACCACTTCCGTGTTACATGTAAAAGCCCCGTAGAACCTCATGTGCTATTAGAAGAAATTTGAACACTTAACTCGACATTTGAAAGGTAAATTAAACCTGAGGATGTTTATATAAGCTTAAGGTGTTTCACTTAATTTTTATATATATTTCCCTAATGATTTGCAAAAAAAAGTATTTCAAAAACCGAGTCCTCTAGTAGTTTAAACATATGAGTTACATTTGAGAGTTTTGAAAATCGACATATTATTTTAGAGTTTTTCAAAAGTATTTTACCGAGGAAGGACGACTGGTAGTAAATTCTTAAAGAAGAATAAAAATTGATGCATATGGACATATAGTCAAGGAAGTCAACAAAATGACATATAGATGTAGGATACCCTATATAATCGAACGAGTGGAATATCAACATAATTGAATTACGAAAATACTTCAGTTGTGACCCTAATGCTTTTCACAAATGGTCTTTCTAGCAATAAAATAGTAAAATATCGCATTTGATGATTTAGGAGTTTTCTAAATTCGTGCCCAAAGGAAAGGCGAAGTTTAGCCTTAACATACTATGGACTATAAAGGAACGTGCCAAGAAGAATGATGGACTTAACAAGCTGTTCAATTGAATCTCAAAGGTGTTTCTATGAAGCTCGATCGTAACACAACTACAAGAATCAACAAGACCGCAGTAACGAACCACAGTCAATCAGTAAGGCGCTAAAGTCATTATCATGACAAACCCACTTTAACTCAACAATCAATATCACAATTCCTACTAGACCTATAACTAATAATGATAACAAGAAGCTATCAACGCCTCACAAGAGCAGTGAGCTCCTAAGACAATCTAACAAAGTGTATTTCACGTTATTCAATCTGACAACTGTTGTACGCGACTCCAAGAAGAAGCGCACCAACCCACCAGTCCCTCCAATACTTTACTACCATTAGTATACAACAATAATGACCCAATTTAATGAGGAAAAGGGATGCATGAAACCACGGTATTCAAAAAACTGCTTAATTGCTCAGAATTCTATAAAAATGATTCTAGAATGTAAACATTACGGGGGAGGGTCATAGAAGGAAGATTACCATGAAAAAAGCTTCAAAATCCAAAACTAAACAAGTTCTTATAAGAACCCAGAACCGTTACAATATCAAAACCAAGTCAAAACACAATTTTGAGATAATTTAGGGCCTGCCCGATTCTGCCCGGACAACCTGTGATAAAATGGTCATAACTTTTTACTCTGACATCATATGAACAAATGGTTTGATATTCTAGAAACTAGACCCAAAGACACTTAATTTTCTATCAAATAGACCCTCAAACTCTTTATTGATTGAGAGATATGCTCACCCCAAGTCAGCCTATCAACAAGATTACCTATGTAGTTACTACTTCTGACTTAACCCGAAACTGATACGCCAGATACGAGTTCATGCCAAAGAATAACTCAACGAGAGGTATACAACAACATTTCAAACCAACAGATCTATAAATAGCTCTTCCAAGGCACGATAAATTTGAAACCTCTAATATAAAGTAATATCAAGAAATCATGCCAAAGAGGGAAAGAAATAGCCCTTACATACCTTATTTCAGAAATTTCCTTCCTACATCTTGCCACTGATGCCCGTCAATGCAAATCCTTATCCTTACTCCAACTTTAATGGCTTGATGCCGAACTGCCAATATTCTACTCTCGGGATTGATTAGTGTCGCTACCTTTAGGAGTTGGAACTAAACGTTCTTTCCTTAACTCAAATTACTTAAGGAGAAGCTTATATACTTAATAGAGATGGCTTTCAGTGGATTTTCCCTGTGAATAAGTGGAAAGCTAAGCATTGTAATTCAATTTAAACTGAAGAAAGACTATTATTATGCTTATACAGATAAGTTAGGTGGTGGTAGTGGATCAAATAACTAAGATATATATGTAGTATATAATAATAAGCACATTACCTGAATGACCTATTTATCATAATAATAAGTTTAATAAAATATTAATGACTACAAACCCTATCAACTTTACCCAATAATTTATTATACTATAGTAAATATATATATATATCTCCACCAACATTTTCACGTGACAACACATAGGGAAAAGTTAGAGAAATTAATGTTTTTTCCTTATCTCAAAAGATTAACATTATGCAATACAAATATATATTTTTTTATCAAATTCTAATTAAATCAAATATTCTCGAATCACATGCAACATTATAATAAAACTATCAAATTTAGGCTCATAAGCCTTCGACACAAGGTGAAGGACAATCATAAATATTTGGGATGTTACAAAATCTATGTGATGATGTACTTGTATTGAATATGTGCCATGTGTGATGTGAGAACTTAGTTAAATTTCTTGTGTTCAATTGGTGTCTAAAACTTTCCTTGTATGTTTTGTGAAGCGAAATAAAGTTAGTTATGTTTAGGAAGTGATAGAATTAATTCTTTGTTTAGCCATTCTTTTTACCCTCCTTGTGCCTACCCTTGTATGTTATCCATAGTAAACCCTTTTGAAACCTTAGCATAATTTCTTTGATAGCCAAATATGTAGGCTAATTCCCTTTATTCTTAGACCATGTTTGATATAATTAACTCCTGTAAGGCACTTTATATAGTGTTAAGAGCTTGAAGAAAGTTAGGAAAAGATGAAGGGATGTGGTGAAGTTGTGAAATTTGAAAAATAAATAAAGTTAATGTGTGAGCTAAACAAAAAAGTAATAAGTATGCTAAATCAATAAAAAAAGGAAAAAAGAGTTAGTTTATAATAGAGGAGTAAAAAGATTAGCCAAGTGAAGTCGAAAGCGCTAAATTGTGAAAAGTGATGTATTAAAAGTGCCTGGGAAGGATTAGTCACTATTTTATATGAAATATTCCCTTAGCCTACATTACAACCAAATAAATACCTACTTTATCATAGATATAAACTTTCTTGAATTAGTAGAGCAAGTACACTATGGACAAGCTTATGGTTCACCTTTTCTCATATGTGAATTTTCTTTTTGAGTGTGAGAGTTTGATACTTTGTATGACCATGTTTGAATATAATTATGTGAGTTAAAAGGAATTTCTTTTGTGTGAGGGAATATGTTTAGTACAATATGCTTGAACGTTTGATCTTTTATGTCGTGATTTCCTTTAACATTTCATGCATGCTTAATTATGTCGGTACTTGAGGTTAGGATGTCTTGAGTTGGTTTTTGTGATTTTAACTTAAAGAAAAGGCACAAAGTTGAAGAGATGCTTGATGTTTGTTGTAGTGGTGTTCACGAATTGAGTGAGTTATTTCCAATTTGGTTTAAAGAATTGTAGTTCTAGGGTAGAGCTTACCTGAGGGCGGCAAGAGTTTAAGCGTGGAGTCTTGATGTGAGGCTAAAAGTAAAGATTTTATACTATAGTTTGCCTCACATTTTACTTATTTTAGTATGCTTTTGAGTTTACTTTATGCAATAAATGCTTACGTATCTTGTCTTGGTGTGTAGGATGAAGAATGAAGGATTTTGCATGGGTTTGGAGCATAGTGGAGCTTTGAAGACTGAGTAGGAGTTAAGGATGATTATCCAGAGCATGACCATGGATAGTAGATCAAGACAGAGGTTTAAAAGAGGAAAAATGACAAAAAAGGTAAAAAAAAATTCACTATGGAAGGGCTTTAGGGGTCGCCTAGATGCCCCGGTAGTGCACATGGGTAGATTATACAAGGAGGATGACCCACAAGCCTATAGCTCTGCACCGGTGAAATTCCAGGCGTACTTTGGTCTAATTTGACCCAGGTGACCAAGATCTGACCCGGAACCCTCCTCCCCAAAACCCTATATATAATACTTTTAGTCAAATTTTGAAGGGGAGAACATATTTTATTGAGAGAAAACATAGAGGAGATGAAGAAAAAGGGTTTTCTACCAAGGTTTTCCATTCCTTTTCTATTGTTATGACTGAATCTTGTTCTATTCATGAATTCTTGCATTTGTAATCAATTCATGCGTAGCTAAACTCATAGTATCTAGGATTGTGGATGAATATAAATGTTGATGTTTGAAAGTTAATATAGTTCGATTGGATTTTCATTATTGAGTTGCTTATATTTTCTTGCTCTTAATTATTTGATTATCTAGCCAACTCTCAAATACTATCTATGGTTCGTAAATTGGACTAGGAATAGGAAATGTATATTTTCAATAAGAAAAAGTAGAGCTTGGTTGTGAACTCTAAAGGGGGGAATGATTCGCTAACATGGATAGGAATATACCCATTAACCTTGATCAATTAGTATAGAAAATAAATCACATGCACTTCACTATTGACTGATGAACATAGAAATATAGGTGTTAGAAAAATTCGAGTAGGCATAGAGGCAATTTGGAAAGACACTCAACATCGTGAATATCAACCTGTAACCAGTAACTCAAGAAATAAGTTATACTAGTTAACCAATGACTCAACTAGATTGTTCTAAGTCTACAACCCTGGATCATTAATCATCTTTGATAGCACAAAACAACTTGACATCATTCTTAAGTCCTAGAATTTAAAGTCATTAGTAGTTGATAACCTCCAAACCAAATGTTATCTCCTATTTACTCACTGAATAGTTACAATAGAAATTCATTGAAATTATTAATTCTTCTGTTCCCTGTGGGATCAATATCTAAACTTACAAGTTCTACATTACTTGTCAAACTGCATACACTTATGTGTGCAAAAGGATGAAACCATTTCAGAGAGAGGCTCAGGGTGGTTCAGGACCTCGGTATTCTGGAAGACATCTTAGGCCCCCACCATAATAGTCCTAGGGTAGCAGGTTAGATCACCGAGGGAGGTCAGTTCCAGGTAAGAGCTCACGAGCATCAGGCTCGCGATAATACAGGATCCCAAAATAGTCTGAATCAATTGTGTTAAATTGTGATACTTGTGGTAGAGCACATGCCAGGAGATATTGTCAGGGCTCCACCGTATGTTATTCTTATGGCCAAGAGGGTCATACGTAGAGATATTGTTCATTGAGGGACCAACATGGTTTCAGAGAGGACTAGATCAATAATAGGGTATTTTACCTCAATATATCTTGCAGAGTATGGGTCCAGACATCAACATATAGAGGTCAAGGCCAAAGAGGATCATATAGTTCTAGATGTGGCCAAAATCACACTTATGCACTAGCGGATCATCAGGATTCAGAGTCATCGCCAGATGTTATGACACGTTCATTAAGTGTTTTCTCCCACTTTGTTTATGCTTTGATAGATCTAGGCTCCATATTATTGTATAGTACCCAATTTATTATTGGGAAGTTGTGTATAGTACCAGATTCATTGCAATGACATTTTGATGTGTCTACCCTAGTTTGCGACTCTATTATTTCTAGGAAGGTTTATTGAGGTTGTACAATAGAGATTGTTAGCCATCAAACCTTTGCAGATTTGATAAAGCTAGAGATGCTTGACTTTGTTATTGTTATGGACATGGATAGGCTGGCATCTGGTTACGCCAATGTTGACTGTTGAGCGAAGACTGTTAGTTTCTAATTTCTAGGGGAAGTAATTTGGAAGTGGAAGGGTAATGCAGCAATACTGAAAGGTAAGTTTATTTCCTATCAGGCAAAGAAAATGATTGCCAAAGGCTGCATTTACCATATATTCCAAGTTTAAGATGTTGATGCTGAGCTATTGACTATTCAGTCTATTCCAGTGGTTAATGAGTTTCTAGATGTATTTCTAGATGAGGTTCCTAGAATTCTCCTGGAACAGGAGATTGATTTTGCTATCGATATATTACCAGATGCTCAAACGATATCAATTCCCCTATATTGAATGGCACTAGTAGAATTGAAGGAATTGAAGAAGCAACTGAAAGATTTATTAGATAAGGGATTCATCAGTACTAGTGAGTCACCGTGGGGTGCATTAATGTTATTTGTACAAAATAAAGATGGCTAATTGCGAATATTTATAGACTACAAATAGCTGAATAGGTGACTATAAAGAACAAATATCCACTTCAAAGGATTGATGACTTGTTTGACCAGCTATAGGGTACCTGATGTTTCTCGAAGATTGATTTACATTCAAGGGACCATCAGGTATGAGTTCAGGAGAGTGATATTTTGAAGACAACCTTTAGGACCAGATATGGGCATTTTGAGTTTCTTGTGATGTCTTTTGGGTTAACGAATGCCTCAATAGTGTTTATGAACCTGATAAAGTGTATTTAGGACATTCTTAAACTTATTCATCATTGTGTTAAATGGTGATATTAGTGTATATTCACAATTAGAAGCTAAGCATAGAGACCATCTCCGAGTAGTTCTTCAGGTACTCTGTCATCATAGGTTGCATACTTAGCTCTCAAAGTGTGATTTCTGGTTTTCTTCCCTGGCCTTTTTTGGGCTATATTTTATTAGATGCTGGTATTCAGGTTGATTTATAGAGGGTTGAGGAAGTGAAGACTTGGCTTAGATCCACATCCCCGATAGAAGTTCATAGCTTTTTGGGGTTAGTAGGATATTGAAAAAGGTTTGTAGAAGGATTTTCTTCATTTTCACCACCCTTGACAAAGCTAACTTATAAAGCAACTAAGTTTTAGTGAACTGCAGCCTGTGAGTGGAGTTTCTAGGAGCTGAAAGACAAATTGAATTGAACAACGGTGTTGACCTTACCAGAGGTCTACATGGTGTATTGCGATGCTTCAGATATTAGGCATTCCGATACAACACAAAAAGGTAATTGCTTTTGCTTCTAGAAATCTAAAGACGCATGAGAAGAACTACCTGACCCACGAATTAGAGTTGGTTGTAGTTATTCATGCCCTAATGATTTGGAGGAATTACTTGTATGGAATTCATGTTGATATTTAATATAGATCATAAGAGCCTACAGTATAGTTTTAGACAGAAAGAGTTGAATCTACAACATCATCAATAGCTTGAATTACTGAAATACTATGATATGGATATCTTATATCCTCTTAGAAAGGCCAATATGGTAGTTAATGCACACAATCATAAGTGAATGACCAATCTATAATATTTGGGAGCTGAGAAATAGGAGATAGCCCAGGAGCTCGATCAGCTAGCTAGTTTGCAGGTTAGATTATTAGACTCTGATAATGCTGGGGTCACAGTTCAGGACACAATCATATCATCTCTAGTTGTGGAGGTGAAGGCATGACAACACGAGGATCCCAACTTAGAGAAGCTCAGTGTTAAGTCTTAAGATGGAAAGTCTTTATCCTTTGATATAGCAGGATGTGGAGTCCTCATATGTAGAGATCAGTTATGTATTTCAGATATTTCAGGGCTTTGCCAACAGATTATGGAAGAGGCACACCATTCTCGCTACTTTATTCACTAGATCCACAAAAATGTATCATGATATTATGGAGATTTATTGGTGGACAAAATAAAAAAAGATATAGTTGAGCTTGTGGCATAGTGCCCAGATTGTCAACAAGTAAAGGTAGAGCATCCGAAGCCCAGTGGGCTGACTTAGTAGATAACTATTTTGTTATGGAAATGAAAGGTGATAAATATGGATTTTGTCACAAGTTTGCCTTGTTCGCAATAGTAGTTCAATTCTATTTGGGTGATTATTGATAGGCTGACAAAATCATCCATTTTTTGCTAGTCAATGCCATATTCTCAGCTAAAGTTTATGCTGGGCAGTACATTAGAGAAATAGTCAGACTAGATGGTGTCCCAGTATTGATTATTTTAGACAGAGGGACACAGTTTATAACATATTTGTGGAGATCATTCCAGAAGGGTCTTAGGACTCAGATCATTCTTAGTACAACTTTCCATCCTCAGATTGATGTCCATGCCAAATGTATAATCCAGATGCTCGAGGATATGTTATGGGTGTGTATGAAAGAGTTTAGGGGAACTGGAATGATCACTCTCCCTTATTGAGTTCTTTATAGTTACAATTATCATTCTAATATCGGTATGGCATCGTACAAGGCTTTATATGGGCAAAAATTCCAATCCTTTCTTGGTTGGTTTAAGGTTGGAGAGTCAGGGTTGCTTGGATCTAACATAGTGTAGTACGACGTGAAAAAGGCCAAGCTAATCAGAGATAGGTTATTAAAAGTTCAGAGCTCCCAAAAATCATATTATGATGTTAGGCAATGGGACTTAGCATTTGATGTTAATGTTGGGTCTTTCGGAAGGTTTCACCGTTGAAAGGTGTTATGCAATTTGGCAGGAAAGGAAATCTGAGCCCTTGATATATTGAACCTTACAATATTATACAATGGAGAGGCTGAGTTGCTTACTAGCTAGATTTGCCTCTAGATTTAGACGTAGTGCACCCAGTATTTTATATTTTTATGTTATGGAAGTGTATCAGAGATCCAACACATATAGTATTGACAACAAATGTTCATATTTCATAGGAAGTGTCTTATAAAAAAGTCCCTGTTGTAGACTAGGAACTGTCTTATGAAGAAGTCCTTGTTGCAATAGTAGACCACCAGATTATAGGAGGTTGTGGAATAAGGAAACAGCTTTAGTGAAAGTGTTATGGCAGAACAGTAATATCAAGGAGATAATGTGGGAAGCTGAAGAGGACATGAAGTCTAGATATCCCCACCTATTCACATATTCTGATGATGTTAAGAATATATAGATTGTAGGTCCGTATTTAAGTACTTAAGCTACGTTACTTGTGTATAATGTGAATTCTTGTGTTGTTTCCAATGATGCCATTGTCATACCTCGATCCTACCTCTAGATGTAACACGAGACCCAAGATAACAAGTGATCTCAAGATAACCCTCTAGCACTAGCATGACTTAAAACTTAACAAAACATAAGAACAGAAGCTTAACTGAATTATGAGTAACTTGATATGTTATAAAAATATAAGTCTGAATATGACAATCTGAAATAAGTTGAATATCTGACTTTATGTATGAAATTCTTTACTACTGATGAGTTGCTGAGACAAGTCCCCAGCTAACTCTAAATACTGAAAACTGAATAAATAAACTAAATATTAAAATAAAGTTAAAGCCCAAGTCCTCGAATGAGGAAGACTCACCAAGCTGGCTGGATGTGCTGCTGATCTTGAGCTTGAGACTTGGAGTTATAAAGTTCTTTTCCTCTTTTGGTTGCTTGAATAAGGGAATAAGAAGAGACTTGGGCTAATTAGGGTAGAAACCCTACTAAAAGGGGTCAAAACGACTTCACTTAAGAGTTAAAAGAGTGAGAAATTACAAAAATACCCTAGATTTAAGCTTGGAAAAACTGATAAAAAGACTCGGCTTCAGAGACCACGAGTCAGTCTATGAACCGTCAACTAAAATGATGAACCATAAACTGATCCGTGGTTTCAGGTGCCACTTATGGGAGCCTGATGGAACTCAACTCCATGAGTCACTCTACGGTCCGTGATTCAGAATGATGGACCGTCCTTTTAACTCATGGTTCTGACTTAAGGACATGAGGATCCTCTGATCCCAGGGATTTCGGATGGAAGGACGGGTCGTGGAATGGGTTGATGGGTCATCAACCCACTCGTAGAATTTAGAGGACTTGGTACCTCTCTGAAGGTGATTCCACGTGTTACAGGATGGACCGTCTTTCAAAATGATGACCCGTCAAGTCACTCATGGAATCTAGGGAAGAAAAGTGGAATTTGACAAATTATGGGTCACTCAATGGACCGTGGGTTTGGTCTATGGGTCATGAACCAACCACTGGTTTTGAAGATGAAAATTTTAAGCTTCAAGTCTGTCTTCGCGAGTCATAGTACGGACCGTAGTTCTATTCCACGGGTCGTCATCCCGTCCGTAGTCACTAACAGTGCTGCAGTAAAATACCCATAACTTTTTACTCTGGACTCGAATTAATACATGGTTGGTGATGTTGGAAAGAAGACTCAAAAACTTTTAATTTGGTGGGTTCTAGGCCACCTAACTCCTCATATTATAGGAGGAATGGTCGATTGAACTTGACTTTAGTTTAGTCTTACAAGAAAACTCATTTCGTTGGGGTGCTTTCAACTTAACTTGATGATAGGAGTTTCTTATGAACATGATTCTCATTCAAAGCACTCACAATACTAGGTAAATGATTATTACACTCATGGAAAAAGGTTTGGGTATTATCTTAGGATTTTTGGGGTGTTACAACCACGTACATTTCATCATTCGAGGATGAATATTCCTGAGGAGGATATAACACCCCACCCATTTGAATATTTAAATTAATCCATGCTTTAGGGATAAGTCTATGAGTTCTTAATATATTAAGAAGGATTTTGTATGATGTATTTAAATTGCACATTGGTTGTATGTTAAGTTTTGAAGTCAAATAAGTTGCAAAATGAAAGTCGGCCAAAGTTATTGTAAATTCCTTTAAGAAATTCTTTGAAAATTTGGGTCAAATATCTTGGAGATTTTATCCCAATATATAAAGAATTGTTGGGCTTGACTTGCAAAATTGAAGTTCTTTGAATCTAGTTTTTAACTCATCAAACCATTTGTTCGTACAACTTCAGAATAGAGAGATATTCATATTTTTGTAAGACTACATAAGTAGGTAGTTTAAGGTGGGCCGAAGTTAGTAGAGTGGATATATATTGCGATTTCAGCTTTACAAATTCATTTTTCTCTCAAATGAACTTCGTTCCGAGTCAGAAAAAAGAGCTTAAGTTATCCTTAGACCAAAATACTCCTTAGAGTTTGATAACTAGAGCTTAAGTGCTTCACAAAAATTGTTTGACACATTGAGCCCATTGTTTTGACATAGTTTTCTCTGTATTTTGTGTGGTGCTTCTCTTTTGGGGTTTGGACAATAGGGTTTCTAGGAAATTAGTGGTACGTGGTAGTAGCTATGGAGTTATATTGGAAGGTAAGAATCTCGTACACTTATCTCTTCATTGAATGGAGGTTTGAAGCTTCTAGTTATGAACAGTTGTAGTTGCCAATGACTTGTAGTAGTTTCTTATCAGTTAACCTCGGAATTCTAATTCCTTATTGTAGTAGCTATGGTTGGTCCTTCTAATAGCTTGTTTTGATTGGGATTTCAAAGATATTTGTAGAGATAATCTTCCCGCTATGACCCTCCTTTGTAATTCCATGTTCTAGTATTATTTTTATAGATTTTGGAGCCACAAAGTTGTGTATTGGTTATCGTGGCTCTAGGCAGCTCATTTGTCTTATTAAGTTTTGTTATTATGGTTATATACTAATGGTGTTAAGGTGTTGAAGGTACTGGAGGGGTAGTTTTGATTCTTATTTGAGTTACGTACGATGGTTGTCGGATTGAATGACATGAAGTACGCCTTGATATATTGCCTCGGGAACTCATCGCTCCTTCGAGAAGTCATTAGCTTATTGTTCTTGGATTTAGCTGTTGTTTATTCTTGTTATTTTCTAGTTAAACAGGGTTATGACTATGTTTAGATAGTAGGCCCGCATTTCATCAACTAGTTCATTTATCTAGTTGTGGATTTATGGGGTTTCTGACGTGACTATGATCATTGGAGCGTCTAACCGTCTATCTAGAATGGCCTCACAACTACATTATTGAGCAGGGATGTGACATCCCATTCCAAACGCATTTATATGTCTTCCTATTTCATGACCAAGTAAAGCATTCGAGGTATATTCTTTTCCTAGCCACAAATCAAGTCTTTGTTTTACCATTAAGAAGATTTTACTCCATATGTTCTTCATTTTATCCCATTGATTCTTCTACTGAGTTCACAAAGAGAATGTTGATTTATTTTAGTGGCATCCAAACATCAAAATAGTAAGCACAAGAACATAAGAACAAATAATATGATAAATGAAATTATTCGAATCAATTGTCTACTAAACAATCATGCTTCTACCTGTAACCCCAAAATGAGGGTGCTTAGTTACTCTTGTTCGAAGAATAATTGCAAGAAATTATGTTGTTCATGCAAAATTAAAGAAAAGAAAAGTAGAAAAATAATAACCCTAATTATGAAGTCTCTTCTCCACGCTATGCTTTGCCAAATCGTGATCACCTTTGTAAAAATGTCTAAGTGGTCTATTTATAGTGGAGGTAATTAACCCCCTTTCCTTTTTTGTCTTGGACTAACTTTAAGAAAGTCTATCGTTGAATACCTTTTGTCGTTCCTCCCTCTCTAATGAGCCAACCTCAAGGTGTGCTGCACTTGGTTTAGAGGCAATTGGCCACTATAGCGTATAGGCATAGCATATGTGGTACTGATTTGCAAGCCGTCTGAAGTTTCTATACAGAGGTGATGCACCTCTCATAGCGTGAAAGTGCCTCCGCAATGCGCTACCCTCTTCCTTCACTGTCAATAGTCCATTTAGACTTTGTCATGCTACTCTCTTCCTTCTTTAGCCATTTTTGTGTTGATTCCTTTTGCATTTTTGTCCTGAAACATGCCTAATCACATATTTTATCTCAATCACATCAATTTGCACATAAACTTTAGATATATATAAAAAATTATCCTCGAAACTTAAGATAAAACAGGGTTAACATGCGACATTTGGGTGTATAAATATGCCCAAGATCGTCATTGCTCACTTAAAGCTTTGTTCGTCCTCGAACTGCTCACTTCATCCTATATATCTATTCATCTTTAGAATACCAATTGAATACGTCTACCCATGCTTAGCGTTCACTAAATAATTTAATCATGACTTGTAATTCATTTCACATGTGTATCTCAACCGTCAACTCAACTCTAGAATAGACTCTTTATCAAAATCATGGACAACATGATCATGCCCAAATAATGCAAACTATATTATGCCAAATTATTACCATTATGTTCCCTTACCTTTTAGAGATGCCCCTCTCTCACCATGCAGTCAATTTTAGAATAGGGGCATATAAATAAGAACACTCACTCTCTTCAAAGAACCTTTCAAGCACACACATCATGCCATAGAATTGTCTTTAGTGTAGCCTTCAATCAACAATGCATCAAAATTCGTGGGATCAAAGGGACTTTATGGGTTGTAATGTCGGTCAGGCGATGTGTAGAATTTTTTTGGCAAATAGTGACTACTCTTTCCTATGTACTTTAAGACATTCATGTCTTACTTCACTCACTTCCTTATATTGCCTCAACCTTCGACCTTCATTTACGCTTCCTTCAAACTACTCCCTTCCTTTTGGTGTCGCCCTTCTCTTTTATTCTTTTATCGTTAGCAAGGAGATCTATCTACCATTTATTTTTCATATTTTCTATATATTTTTTTTCTTTATCTTTTTTTTTCTTTTTCTTCTCCCTACTAACAACATATCAATTTTGTTTTCACATGGATACCACATCTAATTCTTTTTCCTATCATACACCCTCGACTTTCTATTCCTTTTCTTTTGTTCCCACTCGATTTAGATTTCTCAATCCTAAAGTGCATTAGGGAGCCTTTTGGATCAAACTAAATTGAGCTCAATAGAGTAAAGGGGAAACATGCTACTTAGTGTGGCAACTCAAAGAAATAGGCTATTAGACTCAAAGGAGCTAACAATGAATAATGTTAAGGAGGTACAAACAAAAGTAAAAAAGAGTAGGCTCACAAAGAAACGCCCTTATCATATCCCACAACATGACACGAAGTAAAATCTTATACACACAATGGGGAAGTTCTAGATGACACTTATGCAAGAAACACAACAAACTCTCACCATACATGCCACCATGGTAACAAAATGGTTTTCTACAATCATATATTTACACAAAACCAAATTAAATGAACTTTTATTATTATGCCAATCTTTATCATTTTCAAGTCAAGTTAAAGAGCCTATGTGTCTCTAATAATGTCCTTGGCTTACTTCTTTATGCATTTTTCAAGCGAATTACCCATGATGTCTAGCAAATTCCTTAGCAGAGTTTCTCGTTTTCAACTAGGAATGTGATGAGTTCTACTTCTACGCTCCTACGACTAATTTTCCCTTAAGACGGTAATCATCCATTCATCATAGTGAATAGTCACTACCTATGACTAACATAAACCTAAGAAAAAATCTACTCAGTCTAAAGGGACTATTCTCAAGAAAAGCATGGAAAACAAAAGCCGACGAACCTAACCTAGATAGAAAAAATTTACTATAGAATATGGAAACTGTAAGACCCCAGAACTCCGAAGCCTAAACTCAGCTCAGAAAACCAGAAAGAAATAAAAAAATTAATTGTCAGCCAATCCACAAGTCGTGAAAGAGTCCACAAGTTGTGGACTGGACTCGTGGAAACAGATCAGAGGCTTGAGGATTTTCTTAGAGAACCACAGATTGGTTCTATGGATCGTGGAATTATCCACGAGTCGTGAACCTAGTTCGTGGAACTAGACCTAAGAGTCAGCAATCATCCCAGGATCCACTAGTGGGATCCATGACCCATGGACCTTTCCACAAGTCTTGGACTACACTTGTAGAACCTAATTCCAGTAGCTCATATTTATTAACCGAGGAACCACAATAGGGTTCCACAAGCCGTGGAAGTTTCCATGAGTCGTGGTTTCCATCCGTGGAACCTGAGTCATGAATTTTAGAAGTGTTCTTTAAATTTTCCCAGGGGTATTCCAGACCTTTCCTACCTCTTTTAAAACCTAAACTACGTCATTTTGTTTAGTCTAAGCCTAATTAATTAGTCAAACACTACCTAAATCACCTATTCTCCTAAAATCATTAGACACTTAGAAAGAAAAGGAGAAAAGAGGCGAAAATTTCTCTCAAGAACAAGCAGAAGGTCTTTCTTAAAGCTTAGCCCTAAAAACCCAAGGATTTATCCATATATTCTTCTCCAGGTATGTGGTATTTCATCATTGGGTTCCTTTCACACATTGAGTCCCTAGATTCAGTTCAGTTCTTCAGTTTTCCATGAATTATTCAGACCTACGGTTCCTAACTCTTAGGGATTCATTACAATTTAGATGTTATTGCTTATGTGATGTAAATTACATGCATCTTGGAGAATTAGCACAATAATATGTACAGAATTCAGTAAACCTAGCTTGTGTAAAATTCAATATTCATAATTTATACTTGCTAGGCAGATAATTAAGAAAATCATGCTTCAGAATTGAAATACCATCAGTTTTAGTATATGTATGTTGCATTCTCAGAATGATTATCAGCATTTGAGTTATCCAGTATTTCAGCTTCCATTTTAATTGCTTATGTATTTAGTTGGGAGTAGACTTAACACTGAGTGGACAAAAGGGATTAAGGCTCACACACCAGTTTAGGATGAGACCTTTGGTAGCAGTCCCTGAGTCCCAGAACTACGGTGCCACTATAGATCTAAAGGGTTCACCCATCAGATTAGGCCTGACACTCTTGTCCCTCGCGGATATCAATTTAGTGGATCCACATCAGAATTGTTTGTACACTTGGCAAGTTATAAAAACCATTTCATCCAGGGTTATAGGTTGGCCCCATAGTTAGCTCAGGTTGGGTTATGTCGGTTAATGGTAGCTCCCACAGTCAGACTTATATTGCATTGACCATGTACTCAATATCCATTTCAGTTATGCATTTCAGCATATTATATGTTCTTGTTAGTACTTGGTCACTGTCTCCAGCTTATCTTTCAGTTTATGCTTCAGTATGTATTTCCATGTTTAGTCTTTATGTTGTTAAATTTAGAAAATATCCCGCATACTCAGTACATTCAAAGTACTGATGCATACTTTTGTGCTATATCATTGTGTGATGTAGGTTCAGGCGCTCAGCATCCAGACTGTGCTTAGATTGATTTACAGTCCTTGCTCAGCAGCTTCAGTGGTGAGTCCTCATAGCTCGAGGATATGAGATATGATTTTATCTTTTGGTATTTACATCTCAGTTTCAGATTATTAGATTAGTTGGGGGCTTGTCCCATTAACTCATATCAGTTAGAGGCTTTCATACATAGAATAGATTCAGCTTTTGTGTCTTTACTATTGTTTTTTAGACATCATTATACTCTTATATAAATATATATTTTATATTCAGACATGTTTGGGCTCTCTCCCATCTCAGATATTTATATGCTTTAAGCTTTTCGCACAGTTCATGTTTTATCAGAAATTTTCTACTTATGCCAGACCATGGGTTAGCTTGGGGTCACTTATGACACTAAGCACCATGTTACGTCTAGGGGGTAGCCGCAGGGTGTGACAAACATAGTATCAGAGCATTAGGTTCAAGTGTCCTAGGATGTCTTAAAGCCGCATCAAATAAAGTCTTTCTCATGGGTGTGAAGCGCGCCACACTTATGGGGGAGAAGCTATGAGATGTTATTAGGAACAACTTCCCTTCTTTATTTTCCAGCTCGTGCTATAGAGTGTGAACTTTGTTTAATTCCTTTCTAACTCATGCTCATCGCATTACATAAAATGACTCTCAGAAGAGCCAATGCAAGAAACCAGCAGGCACTAGCAGCTCCAGCAGACTCTCAAAATGAGCAAGTCACTCATGCCAAATTTAGGGCTACTTTTTAGGTGCTTGCTCAGGCCATGACTGCTCAGGTCGACTAGTAGGCTATGACACCAGATCCAGCTCAGGCCAACTCTGCTGCAACTAGAATCCGAGACTTCACTCTTATGAACCTTATAGAATTTCATGGGTCCAAGTCCAAAGAGGATCCATAAGAATTTCTTGACGACATTAAGTAGGTGACAAACATTATGGGTGTCACTCCAATTGAGAGTGCAGATTTAACTGCCTACCAGCTGAAGGGTGTGGCATATAGTTGGTACCAACAATGGGAGGAATCCTATTGTTCTAATGCAGGTCCAGTTGATTGGAACCACTTTAAGATTGTATTTCTAGAAATGTTCTTCCCACTTGAGTTCAGGAAAGCCAAGGTCCAAGAGTTCATCAACTTAAGGCTGAATAATATGAGTGTGAAGGAATATGCACTGAAGTTTACTCAGTTCTCTAAGTATGCTCCGGCAATAGTAGCTGACTCCATGGCCCATATGAGTAAGTTCGTATATGGTGTGTCTGATGATGTGGTCAAGGAGTGTAAGACTGCTATGTTGGTTAAGGAGATTGACTTTTCTAGGTTGGTTACTTATGCTCAGTAGATTGAGGAGGAGACAGTAAGAGATCTAGGACAGGTGCCATCAACTACTCTCAGCATAGGTCAGAGGGTGGTAACCGTTCTCAGCTCCATCAGAAATCTTCAGCTCTAGCCCCATCTTCTGCTAGTGCCCCAGTGCCTAAGTTTAGATAGGACCGATGAGATAGAGTGCCAGGCTCTATGTCCCAAGGTACAGATACTAGCAGGCGCACTCATCCAGTTTGCAAGAAGTATGGAAGAAACCACCAGAGTGAGTGTATGGAAGGTAGTGGAAATTTATTCGGGTGTGGTAAGCTAGGCCACAAAATGAAGGAGTGCCCAGTAAATTCTTAGAAGTGCAGGGATACTCGTTCACAAAATCAAGCTAGTTCTACAACAGCTCTAGCAGGTTGCCCCACTCAGTAGGGTGCCTCCTCTGGTACAGGTGGTGGTCAGCGCCAAAATAGGTTGTATGCCCTTCAGACTCAACAGGACCAGGAGGATTATCGTGATGTGTTCATAGGTATATTATAAGTCTTCCATTTAGATATTTATGCATTGTTAGACCCAAGGGCTACACTTTCTTTTGTAACTCCTTATATAGATGTAAATTTCGGTGTCAGTCCAGAAATCCTCCCAGAACCCTTCTCAGTCTCTACTCCAGTTAGTGATCCAGTTATAGCTAGACGGGTATACAAAAATTGCCCTATCACAGTTTCCTAGAAAGTCACCTCAGCTGATCTTCTAGAGATAGAAATGACTGACTTTGATATTATTCTAAGCATGGATTGGTTACATTCCTGTTATGCCTTAGTCGATTGTAGAACTAGGGTCATTCAGTTCCAGTTTCCAAATGAGCTAGTCTTAAAGTTGAAGGGTAATACCTCAGTGCCTGTTGGTCAATTCATCTCTTACCTTAAGGCCAAAAAAATAATTTACAAAGGGTGTATCTATCATCTTTTTTAGGCTAAGGATTCAAACTTTGAAACCCCAACTCCTGAGTCAGTACCAGTGGTGAATGAATTCCCAGAAGTGTTTCCAAAAGATCTTCCCGAAGTTTCTCCCGAAAGGGAAATCGACTTTGCAATAGATCTTCTTCCAGATACCCAGCCTATTTCGATTCCTCCTTAGAGAATAGCTCCAGCTGAGCTTAAGAAATTGAAAGAACAGTTGAAAGACCTTCTAGATAAGGCTTCATCAGACCCAACATCTCTCCATGGGGTGATCCAGTTCTCTTCATACGTAAGAAAGATGGTTCTCTCAGGATTTACATCAATTATCGTCAATTAAACAAAGTCACAATCAAGAATAAGTATTTCATCCCCAGGATTGATGACTTGTTCAACAAGCTTCAGGGTGCTAGTTGCTTTTCTAAGATAAACCTCAGGTCCAACTATCATCATCTCAGAGTCAGAGATAGTGACATCCATCGGTATGGTTACTACAAATTTGTAGTTATGTCTTTTTGACTAATGAATGCTCATATAGCTTTCATAGATTTGATGAACTGAGTGTTCAAGCAGTATATAGACCTGTTCATCTTTGTTTTCATAGATGACATCCTCATATATTCTCAGAGCAAAGAAGAGCATTCAAATCATTTAAGAGTGGTGTTGCAAACTCTCAAGGACCACCGATTATTCGCTAAGTTCAGCAAGTGTGAATTCTAGTTGAAGTCAGTTGTGTTTCTTGGTCATGTGGTATCTAGTGAGGGAATCCGAGTTAATTCTCAAAAATTGAGGCAGTAAAGAACTGGCCTATACCCACCTCTCCGATAGACATCAGGAGGTTTTTGGGTTTGGCCGGTTACTACAGGAGGTTTGTTGAAGAGTTTTCATCCATAGATTCCCCATTTACCAAGTTGACTCAGAAAAAAGGTCAAGTTTCAGTGGTCAGATGAGTGTGAGAAAAGCTTCCTAGAATTGAAAATCTGGTTGACTATAACTCCCATTTTGACTCTACTAGAGGGTTCTGATAGCTTCATGGTTTATTGTGATGTATCTAGAGTCAACTTGGGTTGTGTATTTATGCAGCAGGGTAAGGTCATAACGTAGCCTCCAGGCAGCTTAAGATTCATGAGAATAACAACCCGACTCATGACCTTGAGCTGGCAGCAATTGTTTTTGCCTTAAAGATTTCGAGACACTACTTGTATGGTGTTCATGTTGATGTGTTCACAGATCATAAAAGCCTCTAGTATGTGTTCACCAAGAAAGAGTTGAATCTTCGTCAAAGAAGGTGGCTCAACTTCCTCAAGGACTACGATATAAATGTGCTCTACCATCTAGGTAAGGCCAATGTAGTGGTTGATGCCCTCAACAGACTTTCCATGGGTAGTGTGTCACATGTTGAGGAAGATAAGAAAGAATTAGCCAGAGATTTTCATAGGCTTACTCATTTAGGAGTTTGCCTTATGGACACGACAGATGGTAGTGTGATAGTCCAGAATGGGTCAGAATCTTCATTTGTAGCGGAGGTTAAAGAAAAACATCACAATGATCCCATCTTGCTTCAGTTGAAAGGTGCAGTTCATCAACAGATTATTGAGATCTTCTCCCAAGGGGGAGATGGAGTCCTTCACTACCAGGGTCATTTATGTGTACCTAATATGGGTGAGTTGAGGCAGGAAATCCTTATAGAAGCCCATAATTCCAGGTATTCTATTCATTCCAGTGCCACTAAGATGTACCATGATTTATAGGAAGTATATTAGTGGAATGGCATAACGAGGGACATTGCAAATTTTATGGCTAAGTGTCCCAACTATCAGTAGGTGAAAGTAGAACATCAGAAACTAGGAGGTGTGACTCAGGATATTAGCATTCCTACTTGGAAATATAAGGTGATTAACATGGATTTCATTACGGGTTTACCTCATACTCGCAGATAGCATGACTCCATTTGGGTGATAGTGGACAGAGTTACTAAGTCAGCTCACTTCTTGGATGTTAAGACTACAGATTCTGCGGAGGACTATGCCAGACTCTACATCAGCGGGATAGTCAGGTTGCATGGGATGCTCTTGTCTATAATATTAGATAGGGGTCCTCAGTTTACATCTCATTTCTGGAGATCATTTCAAAAAGGTCTTGGTACCCACGTAAATCTCAGTACAATATTTCATCCGATAGATGGGCAGGGAGAGCATACCATTCATACCTTAGAGGACATATTGTGAGCTTGAGTGATCGATTTCATGTTAGTTGGGATGATCCCCTACCTCTTATAGTGTTTTCTTATAATAACAGTTTCCATTCCAGCATTCAGATGGCCCTATATGAGGCATTTTATGGGCATATATATAGGTTACCAGTTGGTTAGTTCAAAGTAGGTGAAGCAACTTTAATTGGGCCAGATTCAGTTCATGAGGCTATGGAGAAAGTTCAGCTCATCAGATAAATACTATAGATAGCTCAGAGTCGTCAGAAGTCCTATGCAAATGTTAGGAGAAGGGTCTTAGAGTTTGAGGTTGAGGATTGAGTTTTCCTGAAAGTGTCACCCATGAAGGGGGTGATGAGAATTTGAATGAAAGGGAAACTCAATCCCAGATATGTAGGTCCTTACAAAATCTTGAAAACGATTGGTAATGTGGTTTATGAGTTAGAGTTGCAAGCAGAACTAGTAGCGGTTCATCCGGTGTTCCACATTTCGTTATTGAAGAAGTGTATGTGTGATCTGACATCGATTGTGCCTTTAGAGAGTGTGGCTGTGAAGGATAGCCTCACCTATGAGGACGTTCCAGTTGAGATTCTTGACCATCAAGTTCGTAAGTTTAGAAATAAGCAAGTCGCTTTAGTAAAGGTCTTGTGGAGAAATTAGTTAATCGAGGGAGCTACTTGGGAAGTAGAAGCAGCCATAATGGCCAAGTACCCTCACCTCTTTCCTCCCGATTCAGTTTTAGCTTGAGGTATTAGCTCCTCTCCTGATACTAGCATGGATAGCATGGTTGACACGAGCATGGATGGCATAGATAACACATACGATGTTCATGCAAAGGGAAGCTTATGAGTCCGTGGGAGTGATGTGGATGAAGAAAAGAGGTCATTTGTGCAAGTGGCTAGGCCTTAAATTCAAGAATCCATAAAGAAGACAACCAACCAAGGCCCTTGCTTCATTAAGGGAAATATTGTAAAAAGTCAATGACTTCTTATTTCCTTAGTATAAGTAGTAGCTTTTCTTTATTTTGAAGACTAGCTTTTGATGAATATCTAATATTGTGCTTTGAATCTTGTAGTTTCTAGGTATTTAGCTTGTAGTTTCTAGGTGAAGCCTAGCATTAGTTGGTAATTTTAGTAGTGTGGATCTTGGAATTGTTGGTGAACTTCTTGGTTTGGTTAACCAAAGGTTGCTCATTTGTGGTTTCTAGAGTTCGTTTGATTTTTCTCAAACTAGGGTTTGTGTTTGAATTATTGAATTCAATTGGGAGGTGAGGGTATCAAGTCCGTTGTTGCCCATAAATTCAAAAGTTTGAATATTAACTCACATATCCTTCTTTTGTTTTCTTTCCTTCTTGTTCTTCCCTCTTTGTCCGTTATCATTTGGTATCAGAGCTCGGTTTAGGTTTGTTTCCACAAATCTAAGTCTTGGGATTTTGATATCTTCAAAATCCAAAAAAAAAAAAATCGTCCAAAAAAAAAAAACCGAATTTTTTTCTTGTTTGATTTCTTGTTTTTGACACTAAATTCTTGCTCCCTAGTGTTTTTTGAGTCTAGATTTATAATTATATTCAATTTGGAGTTGTAGAAGTGAAGTTGCCATTGAAGACCTTTGAAGCTTTGAAAACTTGCAAACTTGAAAAGTGGGTCTTTGGATTGGGGAGAAATTGGAGTTTAAAAACTATTGGGGTTTGTTCCCTAAGTCGAGGGGAAGCTAATCCTAAAGTTTGAGCCAATTTCGAGTTGATTTGAAGGTGTTAGTGTTTAGTGTGTGTTCTTGGTGTTCTATGTATTTTTGATATTCATCAAGAACATTTTGAAGAAGAAGAAGTCAAAAGGTACATTTGATCCAACTTTTTCAAGTCAAAGTGGTCAAAGATGTTTGTTGGGTCCACAAGTGGAATTTTAAAAAAAAAAAAATTCCAATGGACCAAATCTGCCCCTTAAAAAAAGTTTTGGGGGCTGAAATGCACACTTGCAAACTTGGACAGAATGCTTCAAATTTTGGGACCCCAATTTTTCTAAGTGTTGGAACTCTTAAAACCTCAAAAATTTTCTAAGTGTCCAAACTTCAAATTTCTTCTTCTACACTCATTTTTCTTCTATTTCTCTACTAATTAACATCTTTAATTACTTGTTAACTAGTTTTAATCATCAAATCATCTCTTTGATTCTTCAAATTAAGCAACACAAGCAACTTTTCTACTTTTGTTACTTAGTTTTTTTGAGTTCGTTTTCTTTCGTGCTTTTTTTTCTTCAACTTTTCTCATCTTAATTCGTTGATAAATTTCTTGATTCAAGTCCTTTTACCTTCAATCGAGTCGTCCGTCTTTCAAGAGTCACAAAAATTCACTCCACTACAAAGGATAGGTGATCTTGAATTGATCAAGCAAAGCTAGTTCACTACCAATTTTCAGACGACATTTTAGGAGGTGAGTTGAGAGTTTGCATACGAGAGATGTGAGGCTTTTTCTACTAATATTGTTTGTTGAGTTTTGTAGGTACAAAAGGAGATATAAGGTAGCATGTCATCCATAGCTTCGGATACTTGTGATGATGACATGGAAAGCTCTATTTGTAGCGATGGAGGCTATGATTCTAATGTTGAGGCCTATGAAGGCTATGATGAAGCCAATGAGGGATATGAAGGATCATGTGTTCATGAATATTATGATGGAGGGAACTACTACTCCAGAGATGAATATGTGATGAATGGAGCTTATAGCTCTTGTGATGATGTTGAAGGGGTAGAGGAACCTTGTGGAGAATATTATAGTGGAGAAGAAGGTTATGAAAGTTCTCATTTTCCACACGATGAGTATGAAGGCGATGTGCGGTACAATGCTTCCTTCCGTATGTCTTTTGAATCCTTTGAGGGAAATCTTGATTAAAATGGAAGTTGTGAGGTTGAATGTCCTTCCTCATCTTGTGCGACTTTTTATCCTAAAAGAGAAGGTATTGATGTATGGTTGATACCAATTCGAAGATATCGTATGGGCTATAGAAGAGGTACATTTCCTACTTCTCGAAATATGATAATGTGCGATTCTTATCCTAATACCAATGTGTCTTGTACACGATATAGAAATGGTATTAGAGGAAGTAGAGACAAGTTGATGTTTCAAGATAGGCAAGACCTTGAGAGGCAAATTCTTGAAATAAAAGTGAATGTTTATCGTACTACGGGGTTTGATCTTGTCCTTGATGATCATAGTGTGTCTAACTTTATAACCCCTC